>JARHVA010000625.1:4397500-4887500 GCA_037957365.1 Torreya grandis
TCTACAACACATCTTGCTTTTTATTGATCCCTATTTGAATTTGTTTTTATGTGTTACCTACAACCAGGAGTGTGATGTAGTTTAATTATTTCATATAATATTAAAATTAATAATTAAAATGATTTAAATTAAAGAGAGTGAGGAAAGAATACACATGCATGTTGATGCAACCATCATGTCTATTGGTACTTTGCTTTGGTAATGATGATGCTTCCTTGATAAGGCATTGGAAAGATAGGTTCAAAACTAAACCTTGGAGATTTGAATATGGGAATCAATTAGTGATCATATCCCCAATTTGGTGCAAGGGTGATTTATGCCATGGCCATCATGATCACTAAATATCAATCACACAACTTAAGTGTATACATAATCTAGCCAATCTATCCAAACTCACCCAGATTAAATGGTGTAATAATATCAACTTGAAAATGGGAAGTGGTGCCAAGGCTATTGATCACATTGAGTCTCAACTACACTACTCAAGGGATCCAAATGCTACAAATATAAAAAAATTTATTGGTTCATCTTGATAAGGTTGGTGAATAAATGTGCATATATTATGAATATGTATCTAAGATTTAGTGCATTTTCATGGAATATTCACCTCTAATGCATCTCAAGCTGAAGTATTTTTCAAAATGCAACCCTTTATCTATAAACTATGGGTGATACTTATCACAAATCTTTTTTTTTTGTCTCAAATATGTAAAATCAATGCCAAAGGCATAATATTTTGTCACAAGTTTATATTTGAACAATGTAAAATTTATAAAATTCTAAAAGTTTTTCCAAATATATGTGTGTGGACTCATGTCTCTATGGCATGCCCTCATTAGTATGCCTCCCTTTTTAAGATGAGGAGATAGAAACTTGGTGGTCACATTATCTCAAAAGGATAAGATAAACATGTCATATCTCTATCAATCATGTAGTAATGAAACATATAACGATATCATGTCTAAGTAGATATATAAATGAAGCTTGCATTATTGAAACACAACAAGCCCTAAGGTGTATGATATGGATCATGACAACATCTAGGAGTAACAAACATAAGGGTAGAAAATAATTGAACACACACACAATAACACTCAATGTCACACAAAATGGGTCTAAGGAGACCATAAACAAGGGGCATGTTCAAATATTATACACTCAAGGGGAGGACATGTTTAAATTTTTGCACACCAAATAAATAACACTCAGTGATACTATGGCCAACAAACAAGAACAATGTTCAAATGTACCAAATTTAAAATAAGGTATCAAACAATAAGTACACTCAAGTAATCCATGTGATAATATGAATAAGTGAAATATAATAAACCAACATAATCATGTCATACTAGTCCCTACATATATCTATTATAAAAAATGTCATGTAACTTAGCATACCTAACACACTATGTAAAATATAATCATGAGTGTAGACATGTGTAAGTGTTAGTATATAATCGTAACATGGTAATGTAAAGTGGTCATAAAATAATATAATAAGTTCAATCATTATCAATGAAGCATATGCCCCCAATGTAGTGTGTCATGTGGGTAGAGGAAAGGTCCAACATTTATGTTCATGTATCATCTATAAAATGTATGCATGTATCACACTAAAGTGCCCAAGAACATATGTGTGTATAGAAAGGGAATGGTATGCTATCTAATAAAATTAATTAAACAACATATATGAACAATATAGTAAATATGTGTATGCTAAATATTTTTATATTTTTTATTAATTTAATTTTTTTTTTTGTATTTTCTTGATTTTTCAAAAAAAAATTAATTGTTTGAATATTAGAATTTTATGAAAACTATGGGTGGATGATGATCCCATCTAAGGGATGATCATAGGGTGCTCTAGACTTAGAATGTGGTATAAAAAATAGGTCATACTATTAGAGATGGTGTATATGTGTCAAATCTAAAAAAGTAGGCAAAAGAGAGAGCCATTTAATACATCTACCAAAATCAGGAGGAATTTCAATTGGGGACATTCAATAAGCAGTGTGAAGAGCTTAGGATCAATTCCTATGAATTTCCATGAAAATTTTCTTGAGGTCTCTAGAGTCTTTTTAATTGATAATTTTAATTTGGGCAAGGAGTAGACAGACAAGCTCACTTGGAGCTACTACACATAGGTGTAGAGCTAGCTTTGGATAACAACATCTTGCCCTTTCTCCAGCCCACCAACAAAATCAATCTACCTTTAAAATTCCAATTGAAGTTGAAAAATGGTATTCAAAAAATTGCATAATCCATTAATATACAATTCCCTTTTCCTTTTTTTAAATATTTCATGAGTTTTCCTTTTTGACAAATTTAAAATGGATAAAACTTTTATTTTGTAAGTTTTAATTTTTTTTAAATAAGGGGAATTTTTATTAAAGTGGTGGTGATTTAATAAAATAAGGGGAATTTTTCAAATAAGTGGCACAATATTTTAAAAGGAAGATTTATTGGAAAAGAGGGGTAATTTGATTTTTTGAGGCCATTTTTAGTGAATTATTATAACAAGAGGCTATTTTTTGGCCCGAGAAGATTTTTTTTGATCATTTGGTCCTTGTTTTGAATCAAATTCCATCTCTTATAATTTCATACCCTTCTCATCTCAATTGTAATTATGCCACTTATAAATCATTGTGAGACACAAATTCATTTTTGGTGGTACCCAACACCTACCATTACTTGATAGGCCTTTCCCTGCCATTATTGAGGGATGTATTGATAGTGGTACTAGACATCTATTTTTTGGCTGTTAAATTCCATATTATTGTTTTTTTTACTATAAGTTTTTGTTTTGCCTCCTAACATGGATTCTTTCTTTAATATACATACCAAATTCCAAAAATGAGATGTTTTTTTCCAAGATTAGTTCACTTCAAGATGATATGGGAAAGTTTTTAGAAGAGAATAAGCATCTCAAAAAGGAAAATTATTTTATCTACACCCTCATTTTTTATAAGGACACCCTAATTCATTAATTACAACACAAAATTTTAGACTTTCAACATCAAAATTATATTTTGGACTTACATTCCCCTGAGCCTAGTCCAACTATAGACATTGCTCCTGCACCTACTAAGCCTGATTAGTAGTATCTGAGCCATCTATTATTTATAATGCTTACGTTATTTTTAAGCCTATTGCTTATGTTTTTTCACCTTCTATTTTTCCCACTTATAATCCACCTTCTAATATACCTAGCTCTTTTTAAAAGCATACTACTAGGTTTGGTTCTTGCATGCTTCATTCAATGGGATTTATTGGTAGAGGTATTGAAAGACATTCACAAGGTATTATTTCTCCCATTCATCATATTAGCTAGAATTATTATCACAAAATTAGTTCTGATGTAGGTAGTTCATTGGGGTCATTTAATGATAAATCTCTAATTTTTGTTTACTCTACTATGTGTGAGGATATTGAGAAACACATGGGCTTTGTTACACCTTCACTTAGGCCTAATCACCCTAATACTTATTTAGTCAAACTTGGTCAACCTAACACACTTTTAGATGTTTCCTTACATGAACCTTTTGTGTCCTTTGGACCTATTTACATGCATGCACCACAATCTACCATTTGAATTCATATGGGATGGATTTTAGATCACTTGTGGTGCATCATCATCATTCTTTATGAGGATTTTACCAATGTGGTTCCTCTAGTATTCAACCTATTCTTTCATACATTGCTCCCTTTTTTTAACATAAGCTCTCTTGTTCTTGATGGATTCTTCTACATATTTACAACATTTTAGAGTTTTTTTAAACATCTGGTGGGTTATTTATTTTATGGGATCACTTTTTAATCTCATTAAGTTATAAATTACCATGGGAGATTTATTGATTCAACCTTATCTACCTTCATGCATGTGTTCTATGTTTTGGGCACCTTTTCACTATTTCAATTATTTGACTCTCCCATCACCACCAAGGCCATATTCTTAAGAGACCTTTTATTTTTATCTTAGGCATGTTGACATACTCCTATAGCTTCAAGTGTAACTATTATATTGAGTCACAATGTCAACTTATATTATTTAATAGTGTGATAGTCTCCTTCAGCTTGATGTGGAGCTATTATGTGCATATAGACTTATCTTGTCCATGTTTGAGTAATTAGTTTCGTTCACTAATATATTTTTTTTGTGTCACTTTACCCTATCAATAGTATAGGGGTATCATGTAGATCTTGCTTCTATGTCATGTCCCATTCTAACCCTTGGTAAACTGCATATTTTATTTAAAGCAATTGATTTGATATTTAGTTTGGCAAAAAAATTTCACTTATAACACCTCTAATGGTCTCTTTCATGTAAGCATATATTATGGTGAATACAGTGTTAGTTGGTTTTTTGTGCTTGAGTAGTGGATCTAGACCACTCATGTAGAATTGATTTCTTGAGTGACTTTACATCCCCCAAACACCTTCATTATCATTATTTTCTTTTTTTATTGGTTTTTTGATAGACCTTTACATCATATCTCTTTTTTTCTACTATGTAATTTTTTTCCATGGGTACCTCATCAAGCCTAGTTATCAAGACCCATTCTTAGAGGTTTATTAACATTTTTTATTTGTCAACCTCCTTAAGTTGAATTTAATGGTGGGTGTTGGTTTATTTTTATATATGAAATGATATTTAGTTAACTTAGAAAGATGAATTTTACTCTAATTATAATTTGTGTGTGCACATATATAGATAAGTGTGCATTTTATGCTTACTCACCTCACATGTGCTACCACTCTTTATGGAGGCCACCTTTAGTGGAACTAATAGGAAAATGGGAGGTTTCTCTTGAACAAGATATTTATACCCCCCATCTCCCTTTGTATAAGTATTATTCATTCAGTATTCAGTACTTAGGAATATGTATTTTATATTATATATTCATCTTCTTGTTGTGTCCAATGGCATGTGCGTTGCACTATGGTGATGATTATTGGATGTGATCTTAGGTAATGATTATTCATCACTATAATAGAGATAAGATCCAATATGCAATACAAGCATAATCTAACCATAAAAAGGTATCGAGGTTATTTGTAAGAGAGTATAGGTTGACCAAAATGTGTTGATGAAAAGTACATAATGGTTAAAAGACACTACATTAATCATCAAAATGAGAAATAAAATTCAACCTAAACTAAAGGCAATAATATAGGCATAAAAATATATTGAAATTATGATAATTGAATAGAATTGAATATTGAAACTTGACAAAAGAGATTCTTAGAGAAATAATAAGATTATAAATTACATGTGCACTATATAAGGCTAAAAGTGGTTAAAAATAGGTTTGGAAGTAGTCCTAAATCAGACTCAAAAAATTATGTAGATTAGAGTAGTCAAAAAAAAAAAAAAATCAAACATTTTGGTTTTGGTTTTGTCTAAAATTGTATGGCAAATCTTTGCAGGCTAAGGTTTGATCTTAGTAATAGGGTTCAATTTCAAGATATGATGTCATATTTTGCTAAATATTTATGAGATAAATTTTAAATGTCTATCGATTAAAAACTTGTCTTAGATTATCAAATTTATTTGTAGATTATCCTTAATTACTTATCATTTATCATAAACCTTAATCCACTACAATAGACTTTGAAAGAACATTAAAAAATGAGGGTATTTATGAGGGGAATACCTCAGTTATATCCTATTCATATATAGTTTTTAAATTATCACTCATGCAATTTATAAATCATACCGATTCAATATGAATATCCCATCCCTTATCCTTATGTACGAGATATAAGAAACTAGTAGAGCTTACATTCTCTTTCAATATTTCTTCAAATTAGATTTTGGAACAAGGGGTGCATGTACTTAAATAGATGGAAACAATAATATAAATCATAATGTATCCTAGGATAGGAATTCCAATACTTCATATTTTTTCCTTGTTTTTAAATGAGTCAATGCCCTTATGTACTTAGAGACTTATTTAATTCAAAATTAATCCTATTGGCTATAAACCTATCATTTAATGGTCATAACATCCAACAAAAGATGCACAAACCTAAAAAATGTTAAATGAGGGAGGGAAAATCCATTAAAATAGAAACTTACCATGATCAAACTATCAATCTTTGTGTATATCAAATTTAAATGGATAGATCTTAGTCAAACCATGATTGAATATTTTAGTTTTTTTTAGAACGTAAAAAAAATGAAAAAAATTGCTAGATATGTATGAGAATAGATACAAAAACCCATAAAATAATATGATTATTATATCAACAAGATAATATAGAAAATTTTGAGTGAACAGAGTAGAGGAAGAAAGACAATAAAAATAATTGATATGAGCCAAATCTAACCAATGATCTAAATACATATAAAAACATTAAGGTCATAGAAAATAACCAAACATGTACTAAAATTAGGTATCTACAAGTGGATTATTAGTTTCCATGACCCCTAACCCATATAAAAATACTTCAGACATGTTGTGTAAATATAAATAATGCCTCTAAAAACTATGATAAATTATCAAAACTTTTTAACTTGGACATGTGTATGTTTTTGTTTTCCATCATGAAAATGTTGAAAAATGAAACAATTTTCAGCGTGTTGTGTGAAGGGAAAATAGAAACATATAAGGGATATTATATATTGAGAAAAATTTACATATCTAATATAGTCATTGGTTTTGACATAATTTAGTTGAGGACCTACTTGATACAAAAAAAGGGAATCTTGACCTTTCAAGAAAATGAGATAGAAAATAATTTTTTCACATATCCACACATGGTTGTTGCTATGAATGTTTAGTTTGTTTCACATGTTGTTAATATAAATATGAATGATTTGTGGAAATTATGAAATAGTTATCATGAAGTGATATTGGAAATTATTAATATTAGAGATGACCTAGAAAATAAAATTGACTTATAACTTAGGTTAGTACATTTTTATATAAAAACTCTAGTTCTTTGTTCATATTTTTTAAGTACATGATTCTAACATCACTATTTTCAAAGTTATTGGGTGAGGGAAGATTATAAATTCAAGAGGATATACCTTTGAGTAGATAAATTTACTTTCTTGAAACTAAGAGAATCCAATTTTTTATATTTAAAATAAAAAATTGGTTGCGAAAACATTGACAACCATGTTGTCAAGTTTAGAGCCACAAATGAATATATCTACTTAAAGTTATTTCTTATTGAAAATTTATTGTTCCACCACATTATAAATTTCTAATAATTCCTAATATAATAATTATGGCCTCCAATTACAATTAGTTTTGAGATGCACTACCCATTCTAGCTTCAAGAACATCCTCTTAATGAAACATTTATAGTTTTTTGGGAAACTTCATATCAATGTTAATTTTTTTTTTCATGTATTCAAACAAAAATAAAGTTTAATTTCATGTTTAATTCATATATTTACAACTTGAATCATGTCAATAAAGAAGAATATATGGATGTGAGTAAAATAATTGGTAATCAATCCCAAAATGTAGTTTATGTAGTTGAGAAACAACTTTATTTGCCTCTAAGCAATGTTTCCCCTTCAGGGGCATCCACTTGCAATTCCATCACTTCAAAAATGTGAAAATAAGAAAAAAAAATTACCAGTACTAGGACCTCCAAATCCACTCAAGTATGATTTTTCCCACCTATTCAAACATATAAAAATAGTGACAATAAATGTTGTCAAGTTTAGAGGCACAATCTCTATCTTTAGGTCTTTGTTATTGAAATTTTGATGTTTCACCATATTTTTTATGTTTACTAATGCCTAAGACAACATTTGATGCCTCCAAATACAATTGATTGAGAGACATGGTACTTATTTTAGATTTAATTTCATCATCTTAACAAAAACATTATGTTTTATGGCATCTTATGTTGCAACTAGAGTTGGTATGTGATGGACTATAACTTGAGAACTACTACATAATTGTTATGAATAAGGTTAAATAAATAAATAATTATCCCCAAAATGATGAAATAAAAAAATTCTCAAACTAAATGGAAGTTAAAATTTAATACAAAAGGATTTGTATGATACAATAAAATATATATTTGTTATAAAATAAATTCTTGAATAAAGTAAACCAATAAAATATATATTCATTATTTATGGCAAGTGCACACATCACAATAATATAAGGCAAACTAGAAAAAAAAATGATATGCATTACTAATAAAAAATAAAATAGAAGGTTTACTTCCATAAAATTTATGTCAAATGACTAATACACACTATGTATCAAGATATCATGGATCAACTATTGATAAATAAGTAAATATGTACAATATAATAGTGAATCTTATACATTAACAAGTGATAGATATATTACGATGTCAACACACACAAAAATGGCCCACCCAAAATACTACACTTATGAACCCCTTGTATCATCAAATACTTTTCTCGTTGTCCCTAAAGATGATGAAGGATTTTGATCTCTCATAGTCCCTCAAGATGACAAAGGATCATAATCTCTCACAACATATGAGGGAGAGTGTAAAGACTAAAAAGAAAAAATAATTAGTCTGAATATTTCTAAAATATAAATATAAATGTATATGGACTTCATAAATTAAAAAATGATAAAATTATCATATAAATATTAGTTTATTCACATTAAGCTAAAATTTGTCGTTATTTACTAGGCTAGATATTATTTATGTACACACTAGGAAATGGTTAAGTTCAATTTAGATAAAGTGAGTTAGTTATCATTAATAAGTGTGGATAATAAAGTTATTTATAGTATCTTGTGACAATTATTCATGTGATTCATGTAAAAATTATGGTGTGTAACTTTACCTATGATGTTTTTAATTAACTTCTCATGATGTGTAAATCTACCTTTGTGATTTTTTAACTCAACTTCTTATGGCGTGCAACTCCACCTTTGTGTTGTTACATATCCACTTCTCATTATTTATTTTTATAAATACCCCTTTTTATAAATATATGGAATTATTTATTATTTCAAGATAAGGATGGTTAATATACTTATAATATCATGAGTTATTCTCTATGTGCACTTATGGAAGGTTTATTTATCTTACAAAAATTTCCTAAGACACTATTGAATATCGTTCATTATTCTAATATGATATCAAAGTAGTTATTTGGTTAATCCCCTTCCAAGTGTTATTTATCCTTTGGTGTTGTGGAATTATGAAAAAAAATATAATTACCACGCATTTCTCTTGCCTTCTAATATGTTTTTCAGCCACCCAATATTCTAATTGCCTTTTTAGGCCATTTTTAGGGTTTTAATTAATTTTTTATAAAAAAATGTGATTTTTTTAGAATATGGTGTGAATTTATTTTAAAAAATTAAAAATAATAAAATATTAATTTGAATTTTTTCCCTGGATAGAATTTTTCTAATGATTTTTTTAAGTTGGAGACTCCTAGAGAGACAAGGGCAAGAAGTGTTCCTTGTAACTTTATGCAAAATTTATTGTATGCTAGAGATCCTTTATTTTTTAATTATTCACTTCAAAATATTTCCATAGATTCAAATTTATTAAATATCTAGAAAGTGGTGTTCTTGTGGTGAATTTTTGAAGCTAACAACATTGTTCAAAGGCCTTTTTTACCAACCTCCACTCCAAAGACCATATATCTTGATCCATAATGCCTAGGTGGCTCCCAATTTTTTGTTAAAATCATGATTATAACATTGATTTTATGGAGTACATCCCTTATTAATTTTTATAGTTGATTATTTATAGAAACACACTTTCTTGTTGTAGAAGCCTATGGGATACCCAATTTAGGCACCTTCTTAAGATCATATGTTGAGATTTGTAAGGAATTTTTAGTTACAACATTTTTCTCTAAAATTTTTATTATACATCCCACATATATTATTATATTTTATTAATTATATATGGACTCACATATTCATCTATTTTTCCTCTTTTTCTAAATCTAGCATTGTTACTCACACTATAAAATTATAAGCAATTATGAGAGATTTTATTTCTATATTTTAGTCTCATACAATTAGTTTTTATGTTTTGGGGGGTAATTTTAGATTATTTGGTACATAATATATATTTTGTGTGGGTTTTAAGGTTTGATTTAAGTTCCCATTGTCACTTGTCATTGGTTTATTTCTATTACTTTGTGGTTTATCTCATTTCCTTTTATTATGGATTAATTTAAGACTCTTGAAATATTAACACCACATAATTTTCATACATGGAAATAAAAAAGTAAGGATTTATTTCAATCAAAAAGTTAATTTGAATTTTTATTAGATACACCTCCATTATTTACACATAAATATAAAAACATTTCTTATGCCAATAAACTAGATGAAGTAATGGGTCTCATTATCATACATGTTTTAGATAGTTTGTTTTTTCAAATCATGGGATAATTTTAAATAATTTTTTGGAAATATCAATGAATTCAAATCATTACAACTTATTTTTCCTCAAAATCGTCAAAGATATATTTTTTTTAAATCGAGAACAACACAAGTTTGGATTGAAAAAATGAAAAAATGAAGAAATTTGGATAAATCTTGTGCAAGAGAGTAGGGAACATATTCAAAACTTGCATGGAATGAATGTTGGTCATCCTCATCCCAAATATCACGCAAGATGTAGAAACACACAACACATCACCTATATAACCTGCATCTTACACATTTTTGTGGATGTAGTGGACATACATTACATGCATGACATGTGTCATACACATCTCTATGGATATAGTGAAAATATGCCATGAAAACTTAGTGGATGAAAATATGTTCATATATGCATGTATGCAATCCAAAGTGCTTTTGAGTACACATGGACATTTTCATGTCCACATAGGAAATGACCATGCATAGTGTTAGGGCATCAACCATTATGCATTGATATGCCAAGAAAAACATTTATAATACATTCAAGGATTAATTTGAACCATTATTTATCTCAATTATCTTTTACATAGAGTGATTTATCTTCCTCAATGATTCCATACTCCTAAAACTCCTTCATATTTTCTTATTTTCTAAGTATTTCATAGTGTTCCCCTCTTCAATATTTTTATAATTAAGATCATATCATTTTTCATAGAGCTACCTCTAATTATATTTTACCTCCCTTAGATATTTGTTCTAGGGGTATTTTTACATGTGGATCCTATCTCATGATGATCATGACCTATTGATTTCAACCCTACCGGCATTTCCTCACTCCATACCCACTCAACATGTTAACCCTCACTAAAGTGGCTCTAAATATTATGAATCCTAACAAGATGAATTAAAAATAAATTGGATTGGAAACACTATTGGTATTAGATAGAAACATACCCAAAATTATAGATTCCTAGATTAAGCATATTAACCTAGACAAATTTCTCAAAATATTAAATGTATAAAATATGAGTACATTCATTTTCTAGTTGAAAGAGTCCCTTCACAAGAAATTAAATTTCCAACATATGTTTAGTGTTCATAACTTATCTTCACCTATGCAAAACATTATGATCTTAAGACTAGAGAGATAAAATCAAGTAGTGGATCATTAATGGTTAAGATAGATGGGATCTCAATGGGAATTATAATGAGAATCCCTATACATGATACTAATGTCATAATGAGAACCATTCAAGGACAATAGTGCTGAGACAAAAATCCTAATAGGTATTTTATAGTGATCAATGACTCCTTATTGAAACATAATATGAATATGATCTCCAAGTTTCCAAAGAACTTCTTTAGATGCCTTCAAATATTATCTCTCCTACATCATGTGTTCGGTAATGAAAACACCCAAAAATTCTACCCATAGATGTTCATGGAAATGAATATCACTTATAATGTAATAAATTTCATAGAATGTGGTGATATGATTAATGATTCTCTTCATCATCACTTAATAAATGTATACTCTACAAATAAATCCCTCATGACTTTATGATAGGTGTATTCATTAAATTCACAAAGAATTCATCATGGCCTCTCCTAGAAAGGTAATATCTCCCATACAACTTAGGTATATTAATTATTTCCTTAAATGAATCTATCACAAATAAATAAGCACTTCAGAAGGGTGAACAATGATTTTGTAATGAGGATAGTGTAAGTCCTTGATGAAGACTAGGGAAGAATAATATATGACAAAGTAGATACCTTAATCAACCATTATAGTAGTTGATTCATTCAATTCCAAAATTTCACCTATATCAAGGTTAAAGGACATATCCTTCAACTACCAAGGTTAGCCAATAATAAGATCATATTATTAAAGTCATGTAAACAACTAGTTAAAATTCAAAAACACTATATAAATACACATGTGTTAAGAGTTTCATTCCCAATCTCTTTGGGACATTTTTCATGTAAAACTATAGTCAATGCTCAAGACATAAAGTTTTTTATCTTTCAATTCACCCTTCACCCATATCCCTACAAATATTCTATTGATATCAAGGTATTTATGAAAAGTATTCATAACATTGGTTCTTCATATGAGTTGTACCTCACATAGAGTACTATTGGAAATTTTACTCTAATGAATATGAAGTGATCCAAAGATATTGGAGCACAATGACTATTGATTAAATCAAGGCATTCACAAATGAATGGGTCCCAAATGGATTAGTGGATGACATGAAAAATATCATATACCCTAGATACACTGATAAAGTTATTGATCCTTTTCCAATCATTAATTGGACAATAAGAGAACTTGTATATATAAAAGTACATACCAAGGTTATCTTGATAATAACTATGAAATGGTTCCATAAAAATGGTATAATTTAAAGGAGTAGGTGGATCTAAGAAATCAATTACACCAGCCCCTCCAAAGGAAATCCTTCTAAAATCTTTAAATAATATCAGTACCAGTTTTATAATTTAGTCATCTAGCTCTTCAACATCTGAGGATGGTGATGATGAAGATATTAAGCAAAAAAAACCACCTAGTAAAACTTGTGAAGTGAGCCCTGTTTCAAGTAATAAATTATAGGAAAAGTATGTTATGCTATAGCCATCTTCATATCTTGGTGACCCTTATCTCCTTATTCTCAACACTACCTAAAAATACCTTATCTCAACCCTGTAGGTAGTTCAAAAGGTATCTGTTAAAGGAGTTGAGGTAGTCATTTTTTCATCCCCTTCAATTTACCCTACCATTCCTTTTCTTATAAAAACTTCTCCTACAAAACAACCTATACCACCTACTATTTGATCTCAAATGATTATCTTTAGTGATATTTCATTTTATAGATACGACCCTGTTAAATAATAGGAAGAGGATAATAGAGGTAGATAATCCAAATTTTGAAGTAGTTGCTAATATTCTTAAGTTACCCCTCCTAATAAAGTTAAAACTATTTTTTAGTTGGTGTCAGACCCTTAAGGAGCATAATTTATGGAAATTGTTGAGCCCAATGTGGAGAAGAATATAGAATAAATTACTACAAGTGATTACACTCTCAAGAGGATATCTCTTAGGGAGACAACTAGAGAAAGTAATGTTCACAACCTGCATGAGACCACTAAGATAATGATCAAGAGATAAGAACAAGATCAACTCACCCAAGTGCAACTCAGAGATTAGATCAAGTAATTAGAAGGATATGTCAACTATCTCCTCAATCCAAATGGCACACCTATAGAAACTCAAGTAAATTCTAACTCCCAAATGCCTAATATCAAAAATAATAATACATTTCTACCATTAAAAAAAAAATCATATGGAAAAAATATGGAGGCTTGGGTAGATGAAGTATTGTTGAGTGGGATGGAATATATTGAGGAAGTGTTGAAATTATATGTGGCTATTATTAATTAAATCATCAATATAAATCAATACATCAAATACCATGATAGTGAACTAAATGTATGGGAGAAAATTAATTATGATGTTCATGTAATGATTGATTTTGAAATAGATGTGATGGTAAAATTTGGAATATTAAACAAATCTGAAGATGGTACCACTTGCAAGTAGTTTGAATGCATTCTTTAAAAGATCAAAATATTGAACATAGTGATTGAACAATTTTGGAAGTAGGTCAAAATTAGAAGAGAAAATCATAACTTGATCTCTTTCAATATAGATGAAATAAATGTGATCTAACTATTGTCACTTTTATTTTCACCTCTTGAGGAGATTTCTCATCTCTCCTCATCCAAGTGGCACAATGGAAACATATCACAAGCTATGGGTAATAAATAGATGAGATGAATCTCTAGAAGGGCTAGTTCTCTTGATGTACTCTTTGAACACTTCTTTACTTATCAACTTTTCATGAAAATGGTTAAGAAGAAAAAAATAAAAAAATATATAAAAGGTGATGCACCAATAATAATTTTCCTTTGATAGACTGAACTTATACTACTTAGAAAAAATACAAGTTTCTTTCACACATAACTCACAACTCAAGACAAATTGTTACATCAATGCTTCATATGCTAGTTTCAAGAGGGATATTTATGTTTAAGAGGGATAATTATGATACTTTGGAGAATAAAATCATAAACCACTTATAAAAATCTCATACACTAAGAAATAACATTAACAAATAACTTTAATAATTACTCTTTTGCACATTTGGTGGACAATCAAAGACAACATGCTAGAAAATATTGTCTTTTACTAGACAAGATCAACAAGATTGAAACAAGACGCAATTAAGCAACATGTAAGTAGAAAAATTCACTTTATTATTATTTCAAGAGACATAAAAATAAAAAATGGCTAGGGTTTCACCATTAACCAACGAAGACTACCCCAAAGAGCTCAAAAAATCACTACTTATAGGATTTGAGAGAGGAGTGAGAAAAGAAAAGTCCAAAGGTCATTTGTAAAATTGTCATGATAAGAGGAGGAGTTACATGTGCATAATAATGAAGTATGATATATAATATGCAAGTTATGATAGGACAAATGGCTCTTCAAACTATGCAACTCATGAGATGTGGCATGAAACTCCTTATTCTGCACAAAAAAATTGCCTTCATCATTTAGCTATGTTGGAACATCCCAAAACTAACTAGGGATAGGTTTCATGATTTAACTAATATGGATAGATTATGTGAATTATTTTCCATTTATTGGTTGCATTCCTAATCACCTAGATTCCTCTAAAAGTGAGCCATCATTGCCTATAGTCAAAGAAACTCCCTTTTTCACACACCTCACACACTTGGAGTCAAAAATGGCTTCTATTTATCATAAAAATACACAAAATTGGGTGAATTACATGTTTTAAGGCCATACATTTCCTTATAGTTATTAATCACACATTAAAAGTATCTTAATTGAAGTTTGTCACCTTTCTCACTATCATGTTCACTATGCCAGTTTGACTGGCTGAGATGGAGCTACTTGTAGGAGCACTTAGGATATTTTATGTAGTATTAAATTGTCATAGTGAGTTATAATAAGTATTAATATCACTTCCAAAGTTTATTTATCTTATTTTAAATCCATATAACCTACACAATGCACAAAATAGTCAAAGAAATCAATTTTGTACACTGTTAGTATAGGTAGGGTAGCATAAAATTTGATGAGGAAGAGACTTGAAGATTCCTATAAAACCTCCATCCAATTTCATGGTCATTATATTCCATTTGGATAAATCTCCATCCTCTTTTCCTCAGTTGGGTCCTTTTCAAGGGTTTATAAGGGTTTTAGGTCTTTTAAGCTCTTAAGCTTTGTTCATAAATATGGAACATTGAATTTGAAAAAATAATCCATAAGATCAATATCTAGGACTCTTTCAACTTATCCAAACTTATTGGACCTCCATGCACAACCTCAAAGAATATGTGAGCATCGAAAGTTTCTTACTTGAGCCTTTCCCTCCATTTACATATGCCATGATATGGTTCTAAGCTAGAAGTGGCTCTCCTTGTGTTTTATATACATACCAAGAATTTAGAAACATATTTTATGCTCACATATACATGTTCAAATTAATTATAATTCCCTCATATAGTTGGAAGTGAAAGTGACTTCTCATTTGGGCTTTAGGCTAAAACCCTACTTAACAAACCAGACTACAACCTTGAGGGTATAGACCACCTTGTTGGGATTCCTCCTTCTTAAAAAGGTTCCTCATATTTTTTTGTGTGTTATAACTTTACACACCTTATTTAAATGTTCATTTATCTCCTTATCTCATCTCTTTTTCCCTTTTCTTCAAGACTACAAAATTTAAGTACAAAGGGAGTACTCTCTATCTAAGACAAAATAGTGGGCACTTCCTCTATCATCTCAAAAAAATTGATTATTGTAGGAGATTATTCAAATTTTTATGACATTATACACAAAAATTTATCCTTTGGTCATATCATTTTACCCTCCAACTCTTGGAAAACCTAAAATAGACCCCTAAAAGGTAGATTGTGTGTAGGATTTTTACCCTAAAATGTATATTACTTCATTAGAGTTATGTATTCACCTATTTTCATGATATTGGTGGATAATAGTGTGTCAATTGTCACTATACAAGTTTTTATAATGTTTAACCAACCCTCTCAATCATCTATGTCTACATCTTCAACCATTATTTGGCTCCATTAGGTCTAACTATGTTTTTTATCTTGGAGGGGCACCTATAGGTGATCATGCTTACTTGAACCTTAGGTATAGTGTATGCAAACCTCCTTAGAGTCATTTAGGATAATTTTATACTTTTTTACCCATGTTTTTCATCCTTATTCTATACTAACACTCAAACCTCACTCCTCATCCCACTGTTACCTACAGTCAACTATAATTGATTGTATTGGAGAAAGTAGAGGCATGTGGGTGAGAAATCATCTTGGGACATGCCACCTTAATTTTGGATATTTTGGAACATTTTGAGTCATATTTAATAAAAATAATTATATTTCCATTTTCAATCCGCTATCATGGATTGTGTGCTCTTATAGTTAGCTATAGATGAGTACCCATAAAGGTAGGGCCACTTGTAGGTGTGGATTGAACTTGAAACACCACATATTAACTCATCTGGATGGTATCTATGCCCATTGGTATTCCCTTCACCTAATAATCTCATTAAAACATGATAATATTCATTGTTTTCACTTTAGGATATCAAGTTCACTTTGAATTTAAAACTTGTAGATGATAATGGAAAAACTCAGTATTCAAATGGGCAACTTTGAGGCCCCGAGCTACTATCTTCCATTAATCATCTACCCTACATCATTTGTAGAGATATTATCCTATGTGGATGTTATAATTCATACACATTTATATGATTCAAATCCCTTGATAACCTTATTATAATATATCCACTAAATGGTGAAGTGCTATATTTTTGTCTTTTAGGGAAAAGGTTCCTCAACTAAATCTTCTCATGTTAGAAGGTGGTTTACACTTTCATTTGCCAATTTGACACTTCAAATAGGCCTGAAATAATCAAAACCACATACTAAGTCTCTATGGAAGGTTCCACCACTTGTTTTAATGCTTTAAAATGGCTCTTTAGTTCTTTGTTAACACCACCTATAGGTGGACATTGTCATGTGTATAAGTAGTGAATGGTAATGTAGCTAGTATGTAAGATATACATGCTTGTGGTTAAATTTAAGCCCTCTCTAAGTTTTAAAATGCACTCCTAAAATTAATAAATATTTAAAATAACCACCAAGGCTCTTATTCTAGCATGATGTCATTATGAGAGACTCATGTAGGTGCACCTTGAATTGTATGTAGATAGTGAATAAAATTAGAGTAATGTGCATAGATGAATGGTCTCATGAATAGACTTAAGCTCATTATAAATTATAAAAATGTATGTTTTTCACTATTGGTATCTTTAGACAGGTTTCAAAACCTTGGTTCTAACATGATATCCTCTTTCAAGAACCTATTACAGAGCAAGCAGTGGTAGTTAGTGACTGATTTATGTAGTGCATGATCTTGAAAATAATATTTCATATTCTTAAAACCTTAAAATTGACTCTCTTAATCTCCTAATGACTTTAAAAAGTTGATATACCTTCATTACAACTCCATGAACACACTAGGCAAGATTCGTGCATGTGACTACAAGTGAAAGTGAGTGAAGAGCTAACTGTGAGTATGATAGAACTAAAAGTTTAATAAAATCATGATGTTATGAGGATAAAAATGAAGTGAGGTGATAATTGTGGAATTTAGACATGGTAAACATCATATCCTATTCACATAATACCCTTGCATGGAACTAAGCATTCTGCAAGTAAGGAAACTAAATGATATCTCTCATGCTGGTAATTTACTACAACGTGAGATGATTTGCCTATCAAAACACTATGAAACTATCCATACAAGATCAAAACCTATATGGTACAAGAAATAGTGAGAAGAAAAACATAGTCAACTTGTTAGAGATGATTCATAAAGCATGGTTGAACAATCCTTGAAAACTTATTATTTAAATTAATCTCTATAAGTTTAATTTCACCTCCCAAAGGCATTTAACCTAGAATCTCTTCATCTAGCTGTACTAAGCACAAACCTATTGACTGGTTACATGTGTTTAGAAGGGTGAAGAAGGAACATAATAGCTTTACACCTTTTTTAGCACCTCCAAAGCATTTCAAGAACTAATATGAGTATTATGAAGATGAAAAGTAGTCTCACAACCTTATCCCATGTTGCACACTCTCTTATGGGCCATACAAGTGCCAAACTCTTCTTTTTTAAGTTGATTTCTTGATTTTTAGTTAGATAATCAGAATGTTTCAGATGGTATTGATATTATTGATAGGTAATATAACCTCTTAGATGTTTGAAAGAAAATTAAGACACTTTGACACCTTGAAAACTATTCCACTTGCATATATGACCCCTAAATGGATACTAAGTGACTCAAAATGACATAGAAACTAATTAAACCATGACCAAGGCTAAAATGTCATTAAATTATATCAAATAGACTATAAATCACCCTATGAAAAAATATTAAACCCTTATAAACGTCTAAAGATCAAGATTTTAGTTATAGGGGTCCCAATTTGACTTGCAAGGTCAAATTTGGTCAACACTAATCAATTAAGATAGAATCACCCTATACACCATGGATTAATTAGAAGCTAAAATCAAGAAAGTGATCCAAAAGGAGATATTCAAACAGAATACCTTAAGTGTTACTTCCATTACCATGCTTAGTAAAATTCACATTTCATTAGGGGAAATAATAATTAGTTAACTGAACTAATGGAAGTTTCAAATGTTATGTTACTAGTTTTAAAAATATGGATAATGAGTTTCAATCATGGGGTAGTATCAAAAGGCAATGACATTATTAAGGAAATAAATTTCAAATATACCTAGAGCAAAGAACATATCAAAATTTATACAACTATCTCAAGTTGTTTGACACTAGACATTAGCTTTAAAAATTACTTCCTAAATGAGGTTGAAGGTTTTTATTTCCATTTTTTGTCAGTCTTCTTTTTTGGTAAAGTTTTATTTTATCTTACGTAAATTTTAAAATAGTGAAAAATAGAACTAGACAAAAATTTGAATGTGTATAATCACATGGAATGTGAAGGGTCAGCCCATTCCCTCCTATTTTTATATATAGAAAAAATGGCAATTGTAAAAGGGATTTTTGATGTCCACAAGAATTGAATATTGAATGAGAAAGAAACTATGTTTGATCTTCAAATAATAACCTAAGTAAATGTATAACTTTGTGTTTTTCTTTCCTTTATGGATATGTTTTTTTAAAATGTTAATGCATATTTCAATGTTCCAATAATTAATCATGTTTGATCTCAAGTAAGCATGTTATCTCCATTAATAACTTTTTTATCATTAGGTTGAATGAAATATGCATTTTCTCATTCATGTGTGACTCTTCACCTTCTCTTTTTATATTTTTATTTTTAGTTGAGTGTTGTAAAACAAAACCCCCCATTCAACTAGTAAATAGTGTAAATATGATTAGCTTAGTTTTTACTAATTTCAATAGAGGAAACTTCCTCTATTAATAGAGGATACACTTTTTTCTCCTTCACTATTGTGAAAATTATATTTTCCATGAGCACTAAACATTTCACCAATCTTTCTTAGTGCCCACCATGGGGCACATTCTATTTTTTCCATACAATTCATGGTTACCAATTTTTATTAATTATATGACTATAAACTTAGCTCTATAACCATAACTATATTAGAAACAAGTTACACAAGCATATATCTCTTATGATCTCTGACAGTTCCCCTGGGATAATAGAGTGAATAGTTTTCATTTCCAAAGAGATGCAATTGTGCTAGATGAAGAATAAAAATGTGTTGATTAGTGAATTATTTCACTTATTCATATAAGAATAGTGATAATAATAATGCACCTAGTTCCTTAAAATATATCAAAATCCTTGTTGATAAAAGGTATACAAGTTATAGTAAACAAAAAGGCATCTTGGACCTATTATTTGATTTCCAAGAACAATTCATTTTTACACTCTATCCCAAGCAGATAAAGAAGGAATGACCATTGATAGAAATATGTCACTACTATGGTCATAGGAATCCAAGAAAGGAGGTTATTATAGTGTTAGTTCAAGCAATAAAACTTCAAATAAGCACACTAACACTTACACTCCTAGCCTAGAACTTAGCAAGAGCTTAATATAAAATGCTAAATTCAAGCACAACAAAAAAATAAAAGACTATACCTATTTTACCTTCCTTGGGAGCTCCAAATGCTTTGTTGAGTGGCTTTCTCAACTTGTGCTTCAAGAAGTCTTTAGAAATGGAGGTTGTGTAGCTCCTTCTCTCCTTGGCACCTTGGCTTGTGATGTGGTTTGGCTTAAGATTTTGGCATTATAAAATAACTTTCTAGGCATTTAGGCATTATAACACTACTCATATCAAAGCTTTGAAGTCATTTGTGCATGATAATTTTGCACTGAAATAGCTTATGGACTAAATGGGAAAGGCCTTGTATTTATATATTTAGTAATTAACTATCACCTAAGGTGAGTTAGGGTGGAGTTAAGGCTTGGAATGGGTTCAAACCTAACCTATATGAGTCAAATATAACCCCAGTAGAGTTAATAACTGTCAAGTAATTATGATTTGTAATTACTAGGCATGGCTCTCCAAAATAGATATTTTAGGATATTTTCAAAGAGCTAACAACTCATAAAGGAAATGATGAAAGGTTAAGATATTTTGAATATTTTGAATATTCTTTTTTAGATTTTCATTATGTTCAAATGAATAATTTAACTAGTCTTTTAATTTGGTTTAACTTGTTAATTAATTATGATTAGTCTTTTAGATCTTTCAAGATTTGATTTAAGTGTGAAAGTGCCCCACGTAATAGGTTTATAGGCAAAATTGACTGTTGTTATGTCATATGGTGGTTAGGGATGAATCCATGAGAGGTTTTTGTTGCATACAATAGGATACTCCAATTAGGGATGACTCAACACATTTTAAAGAATTGATAAATGATGCACAAATAAATTTGGTACATTCAATTATTCTTTGTCTTAATTTGCAATGTTTGGTAGGAATTGGTCTAAAATCCAGTCAAAGGCTAGTTATGTCTAGTTTTAGGTGTCTACAGTTTGCCCCTATTTGGTAAGGCATTGCAAGCTATAGGCATAGTAATGTCTTCTCAAAGAATGAAAATGTCATGTATGCTTATGACTATAACAACAATGGATGAGTTGTTTATACCCCCTCGAGGGAATGATTGGCAAAGGGATCAGAGATCAATCTTTCAAAAAGAGGAAATGATGGGACAAAAAAGATGAAAGAGGTGGAAAAGATTAATTTTTCCATAGGTAGTTATAATTAGTGGCATATGAAGTTGCCCCAATGGGTAGACAAAAAGGATGATTTTCCCATAAGCAGTTATAATCATCATCATAGGTGGGACAAAAAAGGTAATGATTTTCCCAAAGGTATTTATAATCATTGAAAAAGGCTTATGGCAACAAGAGAATTATTTAACCAAAGGTGATTATAATCATTAAAAGGGAAAATAATTATTTTCCCACATACGGTTATAATAATGGGTAGGATAAAAACATGCCCCAATTGAGAAGATAGAGATAATGGTTTTCCCAAAGGAAATTATAGTCATTAACCTCCAAATAGATCAAAACACAATTATATGCCCATAGGAAGTTATAATCACTAGCTCTGTGGGTGGGAGGATACACAATTATTTGCCTAAAAGTAGTTAGAATCATTGGTAATAAAAGTGGGATGAAATACAATGATGCACCTAAATTTGGTTATAATCATTGACCAAATGATGGGAATATGATGGCAAAGTGGTACAGTGGAGAAAGATGAATTTGGGAAACCTAATAGTATGGAGATGCGCATCCTAACAAGCAAGGATTAACATTCTTTCATGATTTAGTTACTCTATATGTGGGAAGTGATTTGGGTAGATCAAGAATTATTTAGGTGCCAAGGAGTATCATAGCCTCATTGATTATAGACTTCCTGAGCTGATTTTTGTTATAGCACATGATGGGAGGCATCTTGATAGAACACCATGATAACTTGACCAAAATATGCATAAAGATTGATACACAATCTAATAAATAAATGAAAACAATGAACCAATGATAAAATCCATGATGATAATGTTGACATATGAATATATATGAATTAAATATTATGTGCAAGGAATCACCCAATGAACATACACGACTGAATCAAGGCATAAAAACAAAATAAAATAGATAGGTAAACACATAAATAGAAAGACAAAATGTAAAGAATAAAAAAAAACAATACAAACAGTGGTTAATCACAATATTAGCATAAATAGAGAACAAACAAGATGATGAACATGGCCCCTAGGTTATAGGAGATAATGAAACAAACAAATAAAAATAGGCGAATAGAAAAAAAGGAAGGGGATGGCTAAGTTGACTCTAGATTCACTAGGTAAGTGGACACTACCTACATAGTTCCATGGACATGAGGTCCAAAAAAAACTTTAGGCCAAATGTAGTTCTCTAGGAGATGGGATAGATTAAAAATGATGATAAGAGAAAACATGATTGATGTTGTATAAGAAGATGGTAATGATCTCAAAAAATGGTGAGTGCATGGGATGAAAGGCTAGTAAGGTTGGGGAAACTAAATGATAAAGTGGTTTCTTGTGAATTAGCTTAGGTTCCCAGAATCCTTAAGGTAAAAAAGTGGTCGATGGGGAATTTTTTTGGAATTTTATAGATCCATTTTCAATGTTTTCATAATTTTCTAAGCATCTCAATTTGATTGAGAATGACAAGATGCTAAGAGGTTCAATATCACAAAATAGACAGAGTGTTCAAACTTAAAAGTGCTCATAAAATGGTGAGAATGTGTGAAAGGGTGACTAAAATAACCTCAACATGAATCTAGGACTACCTACATAATCTTAGGATGGGACCTCAAGTCACTATAGTTCTACCTTATAGTGGAGGAATCTGACTAGGTAGTAGCAAATTCATAAACTAGGCAAATGGCACAGTATGACATAGGCATGGCAAGGTGGTGCTTCAAGTCATGATAAATAGTTATTATCCATAATTTTCCCAAGGTGGTTATATTTAGGAAATAATGAAATATTAATGATACTAATTTGCCCATAGGTGGTTATAATTAGTAGCATGACAGTGGCACTCAGATTTTCCCAAAGGTGGTTATAATCAGTAGTACAAAAATAGAACAAAATAATAAATGAAGGATATAAATACCAAACCATTATCATACTAATCCAAAATATGGCCTCTATCTATAATTTTTAGTCAACTACAAAATTGAATCGAAATCTTCTTGCTGAAAGTGCTTATGGAACTAATGGATCAGGACCAAGGTTAAATGGGTTGGGTATGGAGGGTTAAAATAACTTGTTCAAAAGAAAAGGCATGGTATAATGGCACATGGTAAGGTATAAGGAATAATGTCAATATTATGGTATAAATGAAATGAGCCTCATAAATAATTTTTTAGGGCTCTCAAGCAAAGTAGCTTGAGTTGTATAATGTTCATCGACTCATCAAGTTCATCCCCATCTGGTATAGCGAGCCTATATTCTCTAGTGCCATAATTTACAACAATGATGAATGGGCCTATCCAATTAGTTTTGAACTTAACCTTGTGCTTATTCTCAGCTATTATATTCTTTGAGTACAAAATCACCAAGTTCAAATTCTTTATGTTTGACCCACTAATTATAGTGGCCACAAAATTAATTCTAGTACGTTTGAAGACTATTAACAATGGTCATGCATTTATCATCAAGTAACTCTAGCTCTTGCAAGTGAGATACTTGATAATCTTCATCATCAAGAACATGTTTCAAAGAGATGCACAAAGAAGGAAACTCAACCTCAATGGGAAGAATGACTTTAGTTCTATAAACAAGGGAATATGGAGTGGCTCCTATTGGGGTAAGGTAATTGGTACTTTATGCCTAGAGGGAATGAAATATTTGGAGGTATCAATCGCATATATTATCATTGACAATCCTTTTAAGGATGTTGATAATGGTTTTGTTGGATGCTTAGGTCTTGTCATTACCTTGTGGGTAATATGTCATAGAAAAATGTTGATTTATTTTATACTTGGCACATAGTGATTTGACCTCCTTATTCTTGAATGATACACCATTATAAAATATAATTTTAGATAGTATACCATATTATAAAATGAGATGGTTAAAGATGACTTTCAATATTTGATTTCTAATCATGTACATGGGGGGTATAGCTTCAACCCACTTAGTGAAATATTCAGTAGCAGTAAGGATGTGTTTATGGCCATTAAAAGATGTCAGGTTTATTTTCCCAATGAGATTGAGGCTCCATGTAGCAAATAGCCATGGCATCAACATTGGTTTTAGAGTCTCAGTTGAGGCATGAACTATATTGGCATGCCTCTAAAATTTGTCACACTTTTTAACATATGCATCCAATATTGGCTAATAATGCCTAGTATGTAGGATATTTTTGTCTAGGAAGTCCCTACTTGTGTAGGCTCCAAATAATCCTCCATGAACTTCTTGTAATGCTAATGTTAATTCTACCAAAGTTGAAAAATAAAGAGTTTCATCAAAGTTATGGTGGTAAAGATTTTGTCCAAATAAGTTATATCATGTGGCATGGTGGATAAAATCCTTAGATTATTTTTTTGATAGGTCAGGTGGCATAATTTGGTCATGAATATAGGCATAAAGGTTTGAATACCATATAGAGATGGGACCAATAGTATCATAGATCATTGTAATTGTTGATGGCTCATGAGTTGGTACTAGCATATTTTCAATGAGGAATTAGTATTATTTTTCCATGTCTATATGATGAATCAAAGATCCAATGGTGGCCATGGCATCCATTGTTTTGTTATTGGCCCTTGGTATATGTTCAAACTATACATTAATAATCTATTATTTGAGAGTGTCAACCATGGCCTTTTATGGTACCATCTTGTAATCCTTGGTCTAAAAATGGTTTTTATCCTAATTGATAATTAATTGAGAATCACCATAAACCTTAAGATGTTGAATATTCCATTGCACTACCTAACAAATCCCTATAATGAGTGTTTTGTATTTAGCCATGTTTTTAGTACAATAAAAATTGATCTAGAATGATTTAGGGATAAGATCCTTATATGATTTAATAAACAAAAGGCTTGCCTCCGATCCATGTGTTGTGAATGATCCATCAAAATATAGCTTGTAGTACTACTCCTCAAGAGGTGTTTCAATGATGGCCAAAATGGACTCATTTGGGAATTAGAATGTTAAAGGTTCTATATCTATAAGGGGAGCTTCATCAAATTGATCTATAAGTACTTGTCCCTTAATGGTCTTCTACTTGATCTATTCTATATCTAACTCACTTAGAAGCATGATCCATTTAGCCATGTGGCCTTGTAGAGCTATTTTGGATAGTAGATACTTAAGTGGATCTACTTTGGAAATAACTAGGTTCTTGTTTTTAGATTTAAGGTAAAAACAGGTTTTGAAGGGACCCCGAAACCCTGTACAAAGAGAGAGATAAACATTAAAGCACACCCAGGTTAACACGAGAACTTGAAAATAGAAAAGAACCAAAAGCAGGTTTTACAGGGACCTGAAACCGACCAAAAGACCATTACAAAATAGCAATCAAAACATAGATCTGAAAGTTGACCACAAACTTCCAGATCCGTAACCAGCAAACCAAAAATATGACCAGTTTGCTGCCCCCAAAAACCAATCAGTAGAAAGGAGCTTTGGGTGAATCTTTACAATTCGAATTTTTCTTTTTGCTTGACCGAAGATTCATTTCAAGAGGAGGGATCAAAGGCTTAGCCTTCTTTCTTCTGATAGCTGTCCAGCCATCTTCTACCTTAGCTACCTCAGCAATCCATGCCTCAGGGGACAATGAACTATGGACACCAGTAGGTATTAGCTCCTGTGACAGTCAAACACAGCCTGGCTTTTAGGTAGATCATTCGAAACAGGGGTAGAGATCACCACTACCTCCTCAGGCTCAGCTGTATCTTTGACTACACCTCCTCAGAGGCTTCATTTGATTGATTCTCCAGTGAGTCCTCTTCATCTTCCGATTCAATAACTAGGTTCTTGTTACTTAACATGTAATGTCATAATTTTTGAGCTACAAAGACCATAGCTAAACAAGCTTTTTCAATGGGCATATAATTGTGTTCATACATAACTAGTGTAAGGTTTAGATAGTACATGGCATGTTCTTTTCCATTATCATCATGATGAGTTATAAATTCCTCTAAGGCTGTCTGTGATAGATAGACATAGTAAGAATGGCTTTCCCAACACTGGTATCAATAAAATAGGTGGATTGGAAAGATAATCCTTTCAATGATGAAAGGATTTATATCACTCAAAATCCCAATGAAATTTGACACCCTTTTTCAAAAACTTTGTAAATGAATGCCATTTTTTGGATAAATAATAAATGAAGCATATAATAGACTAAATCTTGCCCTGCAAACTATGGATCTAGTTCAAATTGTAAGGTGGTAGCATCACAGTAATAACTCATAATTTGGTTGGATCAACTTCAATGCCTCTATGAGACATAATGAAGCCAGTAAAGTTTCCTGAAGTAACTCCAAAAACATTTTTAGGATTGAATCTGACTTTATATTCATGCAATCTCTTAGATATTCTCTTTAGTGTTGTTAAATGATCAACCCTGGTCTTTGATTTACCTAGTATGTCATCAACATAATCTTAAATAATTTCATACATCATATCATGAAATATGACTGTCATGGATCTTTGGTATGTGGCCCTAACATTTTTGAGACCAAATGGCATAATTTGATAACAAAACATTCCTCATGGAGTGGTAAATACTATTTTATGTTGATCTTATGGCACAACTCAGATCTAGTTATATCCTAAGAATCCATCCATTAGTGAAAGCATTTTGTACCTAGTTGTAGAGTTAACAATAATGTTAATTTTTGGTAGAGGAAATTCATCCTTGGGGTAGGCTTTGTTTATATGTCTAAAATTAGTGTAAATTATGATTCCTTCTAGCTTCTTACTGATTGGCACAACATTCAAGATCCATTCTAAATAGTCAATCAATCAAATACATCTCACTTATAAAAAAATTTCCAACTCTTTCTTCACTAATAAAATAATGCAAGGATGCATCTTGCATAGTTTCTATTTAATAGTTTTGGCATTAAGATGTACAACAATGTGGTGTACAACCAAGGTAGGGTCCAAAATTGGCATGTCAGAATAAACTTGAGTAAATATGTTAACAAATTCCCTTAAAAGGGATATAAATATTTCATGTTCCTCCTTAGTAATGGATGCACCTAATTTGATCCATTTTAGGTCATTTGGAGTCCTGATGTTGACTTCCATAGTGTCCTCCACAAGAAGAGTCAAACCATCTTCTAGAATGGTTAGCAAATATTTAAATTGGCATGCAATGGTAAAGTCCTCTATTTGGATTGGCTCTTTAAGCTCCCCTAAGCAAGACAAATAAAATTATCCCAATGTTAAGTATGGCCATGTGATAAACATTGTTGGAAACTCTTGAATCATTCGGTCTAAGGCATGTCGTTCTTCTAAAATAAACTCAGACCCATAGGCAAGTTCATCGTTGGTGGTCTCTTGAGATATGTTTAAGGAAGTTTGAACATTCCCATATAATGGCAC
Source organism: Torreya grandis (assembly GCA_037957365.1). Lineage (NCBI taxonomy): Eukaryota > Viridiplantae > Streptophyta > Pinopsida > Cupressales > Taxaceae > Torreya > Torreya grandis. Next base: position 4,425,627 of record JARHVA010000625.1, read on the forward strand.
CTAAAATAGGTTTTCACCACTAGATTGGCCTTTCATTTTTACTTTTTACCTGGTCTAAAAGTACCTCAAAGAGTTTTTCACTTTAGGACCTCACTATTTTATTTAATTGTTTGTGGCTAAGGGTGGTCACCCATTCTCCAAAATAGGATATAGGATATAGTTTGATTGAGAAGCCTTTTTTATGGTCTCCTAATAAAACATTGTCCCTTAAGCCTAAACAATCACAAAAGTCCTCATCATTTTAAAACTCATCTACAGGCATTATGGATTAGTGTTGGTCCAAGGCTATAAGTTGAGGGTGATATAGAGGAATTAGATTGTGGTGAATAACTAGTCTAAGGGTAAAAATAGAATTAGTGTCAAATAAATTGGCATTGGTTAGGTCTTCATAAGGGCTATGATAAGACTTTACTTCACTATCAATATTTTTATCACTAGTCACAGGTGTTGAAACATGAATAAGATATGTGGGGTTAACCACAACTGGTATACATCCAATATCATAAGTTCCTTTGTACCAAATCATGGATATTGGCTCAAGAATTCCCTACTGGTTTGGTTCGAGGCCTCTTCATTCATAGGCATGATTCTCCATGATCTTATTAGGAATGGGGTATTTTTCATTATTATATAAATCAACCAACTTATCATTATACAACCAGTATTCATCATCTACAAGTGGGTGATATTCTTGGCCAGTGGATAGTGTGAAAATGATAAGTGTTGGACTATGTAGTGTGCCTTTTCCCTTTCATTACCATTCCATGCAAGATGGTTTAGATTTATGTATTCTATAGGACTTAGGGTTCTATGGAAGCTTGGCAATGTGGAATGTATCATAGGTCAAATATTCTCCTAGGCCATTAGTCATAATGGTAAAATAATTAGACATTTCAAGAGGTGGCATGTGGGAAGATGAATCAAGGATATATGGGTCAATGCAATTGGCCTCTAGAAAATAAAAATGTATTTCTTTCCTTTTGTCCTTATTAAAAATTAGATTCAAGCAAAAATGGTATTTATAGCTTTCTTACTCATACTCCAAATGTTTATAAAACTAAAAATCTCTATGAATAGTGACCTCCATGCCATAATGAGTGAACTTGAGACATTGGTGCAATGTTGAAGGGATTTTATGAATCTTATGTATCCAAGATCTACCTAAAAGTAAATTGTATGACAAATCAAGGTTTAACACATGGCATAGTATATCATGGGTTAAAGGCCCAATGATAATTGGCAAGTTGATGGTGCCTTACAATTCTCATTCTTCATTGTTGTAGGTATTGATTGCGATATTTTTAGGGTAGAGATCAAATGTTGTGTATCCAAAATGCTTGATGAGATTTAGAGAGGTAATATTTAGGTCTAATCTATTGTCTATGAGGACACGCTTTATTTTGTGCCATATAATGACAAATTCAATATATAATGGATTGTTAAGAAGAGGGCCAAGGGACAACATACCACTTTGGTCAAAGGTTAAATATTGGCCTAGGGCTAGATGTCTAACCAAAGCATGGAATTTGTCTAGGATTATGTCATTAGGAACCTATGATTAGGTTAGGAACTCTATCAAGATGTTTTTTTGGGTGATGTACAAAACAAATCTAAAATGGACATTTATTTAGACATCTTCTACAATTGTTCCAAAATATTAAATTTCTTGTCCTTCACAATGGTATATGGCTTGTTCCTATCTAGGATGGTAAGTTGGATGGGTATAGTGGAAGATGGTTGTGGGCCTAGTATAGTAATATTTAACCTTTAAGTTATCACTTCACACTCAAGATTATATATAGGACCATTATTGTTAGAAAATTATGGTTATGGGGGGTGGATAGGACAAGTATTGGTTGTTAGTGCACTTGTATGTGGTCATGGGTCAATGATGAGTTATCAGTATAAGGTCTAAAATAAGTAACCCCTACTTACTGGTATGTGTGTATGCAATCCTAGGTTAAGGAAGGATCACTGGCATATGTTAGTTGGTGGTGATTGATTAGCAATGATAGTATTTGGTTAATACTTGGTCTTGGATTGATGGAGATGGTGTGAACATGACCTCCCATAATATGGTCTACAACTTTTTTGTAGTCATGTGCAACTGCATGACAAGTCTATTATTTTTTAATGGCATCATTCTAGCCTTGGTTCCATCCATTTGGTTGGCATTATTGTTGTTGTTGCTAAAATTGTTGTTGTTGCCTGGGTTGTTGATACTGCTACTATTACTATTCTAGCCTTTGTTGTTATAAGTTGTTGTTATTGGTATGTTATGGAAAATGGTTTTGATAAATACATAGGTTATGATTAGATGTAGAAGCCCCATTATCCAATGTTATCTCCCCATTTTCTAACATATTTTGAGTAAGATGTTTGATTTACACAATGATACAAATTATGTCCATTAACCCGATGGTATTCATAAAATTTATTGTCTCTACTAGTCTAGATAAGGAATTCCCTCACGATAGTGATTTAACATGAGCCAAATAATCAAATTAGTAGTGGCTAACTTATGAATCATGGATTCAATAGGCTCTCCAAGGTCACTAAAGACTTGACAAGTATGCATACTTCTCCTTGGAGGAGGGGTTTTCAAAGGAAAAGTTTTTTGTGTTTGTTGCAATAGTTTAGGTTGTTATGATGGCTACATTTTTTGTATAGGTTATTAGTGAGGATTAATTTGCATGTGTGGCATAGACTAAGTAAATGATGTTTTCACCATTTGGACATATCATGACTTGATTACTCCATTTTCAAAAACATTCTTGCTATGGTTAAACTTCTTGGATTTTTCATAATTATTAGTCTAGGTAGGTTGCAATGCTTGTGCTTGGACTTGGTTGTGGTTCTAAGTTTGGACATTTCCTTGGTTTTGGTTCTAGATCTAATTTTATGAGGTAAGCTTGATAATCCCTTTGTTAATAATGGCTTTTTTTATCAACAAACCTTTTTCAATGATTTCCTTAAATGTGTGTGCACACTACAGCTCCAAATGGTAAGATATTTCATTGTGCAAATTAATGGTAAACACAACAACTAATTATCTATCTAGTAAACTATGGGTGAATTTGGTTACAAGGGATTTCCATCACTGTAGATAACTTTCAAATTTTTCACCAACCTTCTATTTGGATAATTCAAAACTACCAAATAAATCTCATGTTCAAGATTGTAAGAAAAATGTTGCACAAACTTGTTTGAAAGGTCATCAAAATTAGTTATTGAGTTCTTTGACAATTTCAAGAACCACTCCAAAGCTTGTCTTGCTAGACTTTAAGGAAACAACAATACGAGGTATATGTCACTATAATCCACTAGATGGAAATCAATAAATAAGTCAATTAAATGGGCCCTGGGGTCTCTTTTACCCTTTTATTTGTCAAAATTTGGTGGTTCATACCCTGAAGGAAATGGTATTTGCAAACTTTCTAAGTTGAATGGGTATGAACACATGTCATCTAACTTAAACTTCTTGGTTTATTTCCAAGATTGGATGGTAGTAATTGCATCCTTCATTTACTACAGTCCTTATGCTAGGGAAATGGATGTAATATTGGCTTGTGGTGGAGGTTGAATGGTCAAAGTGGATTAATTTGACTGGAGTATAATGGAGGCATGGTTTGTTCTATAAGTTTGGTTTATCTAGGGAATTGACCAAGAATATGTATACATGGATTGGGATGCATTTTCTAAAATTACACAAGTTACAATATAATAGTATGGTTAGAGTTTGGTATATAGGCATAGTTTTGGGGAAATTGTGTCTAAGATGGAAGGATATGGCTTTGGGTAAAGTATTGTGCCTACTATGATTGAATAGGGACCTATTGTTGACTAGTCAAACCTGGTTGAATAATGGGAACTTATGAACCAAGGCCCCATTATTGAGTTTTTGGCATGTTGAGAATAAAAGGCAATTATTACCTAATCGATAACTATGGAATAGTAGAACCTCTTGGTTGTGAAAACCCCTATTGTGAAGTAGATGCTTGTAGAGTGTTTAGCATTTATCGCTAACCAATAGATGTAGGTTTTTTATTATACATCATTTTTTATTGTAACGATATGTTCATCTATGACTGAAGAGGGACATTCATCACTACCTAATGAGGTGGAACATTGTGTTGGATGGTGGATCCTGATCTTATTTTAATGCCTAGTTCTTGATAGGGGGTGTGGGGGACATGTAATGGTAAAAATTATGTTTGGACATTTTTTACTTGGTTTGTAACCCTCCTTTGATATGATGGAATTGTAATCACAATGACATACTATGTGTGATTAAAAAGGATATTGTAGTGGTTGTATTGTAAGTTTTTTCCTTCATTTATTAGACTAAATAATAAGGACTAGTTGTTTTTGTGTGGACATAGCCCATATTGGGTGAACCACATTAAATTTGTGTATCTATTGTGTTGTGTTTTCTTCATTTTATTTATATCTTTAATTCATTAATATTACTCTATGGTGTATATTCCTAACACATTGTTTACCCCCTATTGAGGTGGAAGAATATTTTTCCTCTACTGCATTGGTACATTGGAATGTACCTATTATTTTGGAATGTTAATCATCACCTATTGTGGTGTAGTAATATTCATCACATTTTGTTAAGGCATGGTACTAGCTTGAGCTTGACTACTTAATCCTTGTGATTGAATACTTGAAGAAGTAGTTGGTCAAGGATTAGAGGTATATTGTTGTAGTTGGGAGGTAGAAGATCTTACCCCATAAATTTATGAACCACTCATGGTGTGAACTAGAGGCACATTTTTTTTTGGACTAGTTATTTGTGTCATTAAACCACTTTGGTTTAGATTGGATGACACTTGTATATTATCCACTATATTTGGCTCATTTATCTACATAGAAGTAGAAGACACTTATTTGATGGTGGGGTCATTGAACATGTATCTAGATAAAGTGATTTGAAAAAATGGGTCTATACCTAATTTTCTTGGCCTATCAATTTGAATAAGACTCTTGTTAAAAGAACTATCTCAATAAGTGGAGCATTTGACATGGTCATGTTATTGAAATTGCACACTAAGTTTAAATAGGTCAGGTATATTTTTTGCATCTATATGAAGTGATCCTCCATGATGCCTTTTCCTATGTCAAACATATATGGGTTTTTATAATACATTAGAACTAGATCTTGAGGATTTTTTTAAGAAGCTTGTTCATTAGTTTGATTGTAAGGCATGTTGTAAAACATTCTAACTAGACTTGGCAAATTTTTGTGAGGGAAGTTTTTTGGAAACTTGGCCCCTATCTCTACATATTTGATAAAGAATTCATCCTTATTTGTGAATAAGTGATGATTAAAAAAATAGGGATAGTATGTCTATGGCACCGTAACATAGTATGGTTGTTGTTAAACCTAGTCTACAACTAATGGTATGCTAGCTAGGTATTGCACTATTTGATCTTGGTCCTACTCTGAGTATGAAGTCATGTTGACAAATTAGTGAGCTAAAGGATCTTGGATTTGGTCCCTTGATTGAGTGTTGTAAGGTGGATAAGGATCCATATCACAAACTACATCATCACCATATGTGTCTTGAACAAAGTCATCTTATGTGACCACAATATCATATCCTGGATTGTACATGACTTCATTAGGAGTATAGTGAGACGTGTTCAAATCAATGATGAATGTTTTGTGAAATGTTTTAGAGTTATATAAACTCTTAAAATCAATTCCCAAAGGACAAATGGTTTGAACTTGGTCTAACTTCATGAAAGGATAGATCTGTATCTCCAAAAAGGTCTATGCTAAAACTTAGTACAAAATAGTCTAATGTCAGATGTCTAACATTAAATGTCTCACATAAAAAGTTCAAGTGGAGGAAATAAAATCCAAATGTCAAACTCTAGGTTCAAAGTGTTCCAAACAAGTCTAATATAAGAAAATAAAAGTTGCTAGGTCTTTTGGTCAAACATTGCACAAAATCTAGGCTCAAAATATGCATATTCTAGGTCTTTTGGAAAAGGCACAAAAGATAGACTTAAAAATAAGGTGAGAGATTTAATCTAACAAATCTGAAACACTTTGGAATAGACTAGGCATTCAACTTTAGACATGAACTTGTTAAATTGGTATAAGGAATGAAACTCTAAGCATAAGGAAGATAGGCTATTTCTCCCAAATAAAGGAACAAATAATAGTTTTCAAATTGGGTAAATAATTAACCTAAATTGCACAACCCAAAAGAGAAAGATTGATGTCTAGGCCAAAATTGCACAAGGCATAAGTAGAAATAAATCAATGTTTAGATTTGAGCTTGTCAAGGCTAATTAAAAACTAGACAAAATTGAATGGTATAACGACACTAGGAAAATATCTAAAAGGTACATGTGGTTTCAAATCTGAAATTAGAATTTGGACACAAGATAAATAAGTATATGAAATGATTCAAGTACCATAATGATGTTATCATGCTCTAAAGATGTAATAAATGGTTTTTTCAAGACTCTAAGGCACAAGATTTTGAAATGAATTGGGTAGCATAATGTTACCCTTTTCAATCAAGTGACACACACACACAAAGATTTTCCTTTAAACAAGAAATAAGCTAGACAAAATTGAATGGTATAATGACACTAGGAAAATATATAAAAGGTACATGTGGTTTCAAATCTGAAATTGGAATTTGGACACAAGATAAATAAGTCTATGAAATGATTCAAGTACCATAATGATGTTATCATGCTCTAAAGATGTAATAAATGGATTTTTCAAGACTCTAAGGCACAAGATTTTGAAATGAATTGGGTAGCATAATGTTACCCTTTTCAATCAAGTGACACACACACACACACACACAAAGATTTATCAAAAACCTAAGGCAAAGGTATAGCATCAAATGTGTAGTGTAACACCTCCTCAAATAAAAGAGTGATGTATAAGACAAAAATCATTTTTGGACATGGCATAACTAATACAATGGATAATTTAGACTCAAAACCATGCAAGAAAGGATAAAATTATGAACACACCTATGTATAACATCCTAGATCCTAAATTGACAAGGTTGCATAGTCCTATCAAATTTCATCAATATACTTGCTCTTGGGAGCATTTTAAGTTTTAATCAAAAAATAAAATCACATGAAAAGTAGGTGTTTTAGGCCCCTTATTCTCCCAAGATTTTGTACTATAACATGGAACTTAAAGGTACTTTCCCTACATCAAAAGTATGTCTAAGGTAAGTGGGGTTGATCTAATATTTTAATTTTCACGTGTTTCTGGATGGTCCCAAGTGTCGCTAACACAAGAGATGCTCACATCATTTGGATCCACATTAACTGACTTGTTATGAAAATTTCTTATCTTTTTCACAACCACTACATCCATCATTTTCTTAATGTAGTGTGATTTCTAAGTTTTCCCTATGGTTCGAGGTAGTATCTTACTAATGGAGTTTGCTTAACCACTCAAATAAGCATTCTTATTAATAGACTTCAATTTTATACCCCACCATAGAGTGGGGTTGAAACAATGTCAGGAGATGAATTCTCAAGTCAACGCTTCCCTATATAACCCATGAGGAGGTGATGAACTCCCACTCACAAGCCAAAATGCATGAAATAAAAAGACAATTGAAAATACTTTAGGGTCATGTTTAGATCACCCAAATCATACAAATTTAAGGAGAACCTTAATGATTTTATTTTCATTATTTTGTACTAAAGTGACTAAGGCAATGAATGAGTGATTTTGGTCACCCAAGTTCCCTAAAGGGGATGGGGAATAACATACATGAATCAATCATTTTGCTAAAACAAATAACTTTTAACAAACTAAGCATAAATGAACACTCTTAAAATCATGTAACTAAGTGTTTAGAGTTCATTTTAATCACAAATGTGAAATGTGTTTTGAATTTTTTGTCCCCTTATCATTTGTTTGTTAAAAACTTTGATAAAGTGAAAATAATTTAAACAAAAAAATATTATTAAAACACTAATTTAAAATGTTAAATTTGCAATTGAAAAGTGTTTTAAATGTTTCCTTATGGCCTTTAGGTTTTACAAAACATGTTAGAAAGTAATTACACTTAGAATTAATATATGAATGAATAAATAACTTCCAAAATGTTGCTCTCAAATTTACATAGTGAAAAACTACAAAACATAGAGCAAAAGTGCAACTCTACGAAAATACAACTACCAATGTAATATCACAACTTATAGGAAAATAGAGCATAAAATGAAATATCACTACTCTAGTGGAAAAATTGATAAAAATAGGGGAATATAACTAATCTAAGAGTGACGCTATTACAACTTGACCTGATATAGTGAGCCTAACCACTAGCAATCAAGACACAATATCATTGATCGTTAGGCGATGTCACAACTTGAAAAATCATGGTATTGTGATATCATGACTGTTAGAGTTGTGATATTATAATATCACAAAAAGGTTCTTATAAGTATAAAATAGTTAATATAATAGTGATATTTAGATGAAAAAAATTCAAAAACAAAGACTAAATCATGATTGTGTGATTTGTGATATTGTTTTAATATCATGAATTTATAGAGAAAAATTGTAATTGCATAGGGTAACTTTGCAACTTCCAAAAAAAATACCTTAGCCTCCAATTTACACCTATTTTGATCATCAAACTCAAATTTTTACATGAAAATTGTTAGTGTAATGATCTTAAAGGGCTTAGGAGCAATTTTGTGTGGTGAAGGTCCCACTTGGCATGCTATTTTTGATAATAGGAATCTAAGAAGGGAGGTTAGTAAATGTTAGTTCAAGAAATAAAACATCAAATAAACACACTAACACTTAAAATCCTAGCCTAGAACTTACGTACAACTTAGTAACAAATGATAAATGAAAGCACAATAAAAACATAAAAGAATACACCTCTTTTACCTTCCTTGGGAGCTCTAAATACTTTATTGAGTGTCTTTCTCAGAGTGTGCTTCAAGAAATCTTTGTCAATGAAAGTTGTGTAACTCCTCTCCTTGGCACCTTAGCTTGTGATGTGGATTGGCTTAAGATTTTGGCATTATAACCTTACTTGCTAGACATTTAGGCATTATAACACTACTCTTATCAAATATTTGAAGTCATTTGTGCATGATAACTTTGCACCAAAATAGCTTATGTATTCAATGGGAAAGATCTTTTATTTATAGCTTTAGGAAATAACTCTCACCCAAGGTGAGTTAGGGTGGATTTAAGACTTGGAATGGGTTCAAAACTAACCTAGGTGAGTTAAACATAACCCTAATAGAGTTAATAGTTGTCAATTAATTATGATTTGTAATTACTAGGCATGACTCTCCAAAATAAATATTTTAGGATATTTTTAAAGAGCTTGACAAATCATAAAGGCAATGATGAAAGGCTAGGATATTTTGAAATTTTTGAATTTCCTTTTTTTAGATTTTCATTAATTTTAAATGGATAATTCAACTAGGATTTAATTTGTTTTAGCTGTTTAATTAATTTTGATTAGCCTTTTAGCTCTTTCAAGATTTTATTTAAGTATTGAAGTGCCCCACTTAATATGTCCATAGGCCAAATTGACTATAATTATGCCACAAGGTGATTTGGAATGAATCTGTGAGAGGTTTTTGTTTCATATGGTAGGATACCCCAATTAGGGATGCCTAACCATAGTTTTAAGAATTGATAAATGATGCACAAGAAAATTTGGGATGTTCAGTGATTCTTAGGCTTAATTTTTAATGTTTGGTAGGAATTGGTCTGAAGGCTAGTTGAAGGCTAGTTGTGGCCAATTTTAGGTGTCTACAACTACCAAACATAATGGGTCCAATAAAATTATAATTTTATAACATGGTTATTTTTGTACCATTGGTCCTCATATTGGCCCATTAGTTTATGTTTTCATCTTCTTGAACTACCAAAAGGTTTTAGTAATAATTTCCCCAAGTTTACTGGTTATGATAAAAACATCTTGACAAACATATAAAGGCTTTTTTATTTGCCTTTGGTATTCTTAGTAAAGTAAATAAATATGTGTCAGTCAAGTTATTTATGGAAACAATGGATGAAAGAGACGCATAATGGTTTCATAATTTTCTTATTGCTTCCATTCTAGATTGTCAAATAATGAGAACCAAATTTGAATAAAGTTTAAACCTATTGAAGATGAACATTATCTATTCTCAAGTTGTCTTAGATAAATAAGTAATCCCAAGAATCCTTGAGAGAGTTCATATCCTGATTCAATAAGTTGTTGCATAAAATCCCAACCACTACCTTGCTTATGATATAAAATTAGAAGTGTTTATTTTTGAATGCAAAAACACCTGAAGTAAGTTTCTTCCTTATAAAGAAACCTCTAACAACTCTAGAAGTAACACAAACTCAAGCCATGGAAATCAAAGATGATATGATCATTGTTGGGAAACTTAAAAATAACTCTTTCAAGAGTAAAGAATAAAATTCTTCAAACCCTTTGGTTTAGATATTGGAAAATGAAATATTGGATTTAAAAAATAGATTCCCCAATCTCAAAATATTCCTTACAAATACGTACCTAGGATACCATTTATTTCATATCATGGCAAAATTCATCTCATGATAATCAAATTCCTCAACTCACTATTCAATCAACCCCTATCGATATTCATTATGCATGCACATTTCATACCACTAATGATCATTATGGTTACCCAAAAATGTCCAAAATGATCCAACTATGCACCATTGAAGAACCACTTGAGGAAGGTGTTTCGGGCATGTTTAATCCTAAAATTTAATAATCCAATGGTGACTCCATTGTGGATTATTTCAAATATTAACCTAAAGGTGATGAATATGATGAAAGAGTGGAGGATTTTTGTAGTCATCAATATGTGGTATTAACCCTAGCTCAAAATGAGAAGATGAATTCTTTTAAAAAATCAAGGAGACTAATAAACAAAAATTTGAGAAAATCCTAAAGGTTACATCTAATCCTAAGTTTTTTCTTAACAAAGGCACTCTTTTGCCAAATTTATCAAAGGATAAACAAATAAAGAGGTTAAAAAGTTATAACTCTTAAAGTGTCTCCATGAGTGAGGACCCTATAGATTCTTCCTTTGACATAATTGATCATATGAACAAGACTAAGATTCAAATTTATCAAAATGAATACTTGAGGGTGAATCCTGAGCAATTGGATATATTGATCAATTTCATGAAGGGCAGCATTTCTAATTAGCTTCTCAAGGAATAGATATCAAAATGGTTGATTCTAGTTTACAAAATGACATAGCCATTTACTTAAAGTAATGAAAGGATTGAACATTTATGTGTGTCTCTATTTGTTAGTTGTTTTATGTTCAACAATTGCATAATTGATTTAAGATCCTCAAATAATATCACATTGGCCCAAGTTTCACAGACCTTGGGATTGGCTTGCACTAAAACCTTTGATCACTATTTCAACATGGAATCAAGATAAGTTATGTTGATTGCATAGATAAAGGATGCACATGTTGCCTTTGTTTCTTTTCCTCAAAAGAGATTCAATATGACCATACTATTGGTAGAAATTACTCCTAGCTATGGAGTGATTTTGTGCTAATATTTATGAAAGATCTTGGAGGTGAAATAAAATTGGAATGGACATAGGTTATAATATTAGTAAAATTATTTAATGAGAAATTACTTCCAAAACCAAAAGGAAAATATTTAGTGTAAAAATCAAATGATCATCTGGAAGACATTATTTATGAGTAAACATGCCCTAACACCAATATGATGATGACTAAAAAAATATCGTGAACTTCTTAAACTTATGGAAGGTGGTCTCAATGACACATGGACCTTATAATTTGATGGAAGTTTCTCAACTGCAAGTTTGGGAATTGGTGTGGTTTTGAATTCTCCCAAAAAGGAGTTATTTCATTTTTCTTATAATATTTAATTTGAATGCACCAATAATATTGTTGAATATGAATTTTTGCTCCTAGGATTATAGGTGGCAAAAGAGATGGGCATCTATAATTTTAGAGTTCAAGGAGATGTTGAACTAACTATCAAATAGATACGAGGCTAGTATTAGTAAAGAATGATAGATTGAAAAATTAAAGAAATAGGGTTTGGGTCTACATCTAAGATTTCAAATCTTTTGGCATTTATGTTATCCCAAGAGCATAAAACTCTAAATTTGATTCCCTAACTATAGTTGTCTTTACTAATACCTCATCTAAAAATTCATAAGGACTAATATGTCATCAATATGGTGTATCATCCTAGTGTTACTAATAATTTTGAACATTTTAAAGTGTTCAATAATGATGAGTGAATTATATCTTTATTTTAAAAATAGGATAACTTCATAAATATGTATTTTGAAGTAAGTCTAACATCCTATAGAAAGCCTTCTTCCCCATAAGAAAAGGATCTGGAAATCTTGAAATCATCTAATAAAGAGTCCATTCAATTAGATGATAAGGTCATAAAACTAAAAGGAAATAATATCCCTAAAGATTTGGTCTCTTTGGAATAAATGTTTGACAAACATGACAAGTATATAAAGCAAAAGATCTAAGAATATCCTCAAGGATCACTCAAGTATGAGAAAGTGAACATTGGTATAGAAAAGAACCAAGATATGCAAATATTGGAAAATGTTATTCTAAGTAAGATAAGGTTCATATCTCTTTTAAACTATATAGGTATATATTTATGTGATGTTATGATGGTCTTAAGTCTTTTAGACCCAAGAGTATGCAACATAGTATTATATTGAAACCTGATATAAATCCTTTCAGGAAGAAGTTATGACATTAAAATCCCAATATTTTCATTACTATCTATGAAGATATTAATAATATGGTATATGCCATAATCATCTATCCTATCCACCATTGAAATTGGGTAGCTAAAATCATGCTTGTCAAGGATAAAAATGGAGAAGCTATGATTTATGTGTATTTATGCAATCTCAATCATGCCTCACTCAAGGATTATTACCCTTTTTTTATCATGAATAAAATCCTAAAAGTTTTTATAGGATCTGAATCATGCCTCACTCAAGGATTAATGTCTATGTTAAATGTATTTTTTGGATACAATCAAGTTGAAGTGGCTATGTAAGATCAATACAAAATAACTTTCACCACCCCATGGGGAAATGTTTCCTATAATAGGATGCCCTTTCAGTCTCATCAATGCAATGGAAACATTTAAAAGAGAAATGGAATTGGAATTCAACAACATGAGGAATAATATAATATTGATCTACTTGAATGATCTCATGGTATTCTCAAAGAAAGATAAGATCACTTTGATCACCTGAAGATGGTATTTGAAAGATGTCAAACTCATGGGATATCCTTTGAATCCAAAAAAACATATCTATGTAGTAATTGAGGGTAAACTCCTAGGCCATATAGTTTATAAATAAGAAACTAAGATTGATCCATAGAAAGTGAAGGTAATTCAGTATTTGTCTTTACCTACCAATAGTTCATGGCACTCATTCATTCTTTGGCAAAGTTAAATTTATCAGAATATTTATTCCCAACTGTGTTGAACTCACTAGGAATACTGTGTAAATTATGAGTAGAAATAATTCTTTCAAGTGGAATGATGATGGAAAAAGTGAATTTAATGTAATCAAATAAGTAATCATTAAATCATTGGTCTTGATCTATCCAAATTTTCATAAAGATATTTCATATTTTTATTCTTCTAAGTACACATTGTCTTCTATCTTAGTGTATAAAAATGAGAAAGATATTGAATACCCAATTTACTTAATGATTTTTGGTTTGAAATAACATGAAATCAAATACTAACTTGTTGAGAATCATGTATATACAATGGTTAAGGTTGTAAAAAATTTCAAGTTCTACATCCTAAACTCACATACCATTGTAATGGTTCTAGATTAAGAAGTCAATTCAATTCTTACCCATTAGGAATTTGGATTGAAAAGAGGTGGTTATATTTCCAAATACTATGAATATGATTTGGAAATTAATCCTCCCAAGTTGGTAAGAGTACAAGGCCTTTTTCAAATGATTACTGAAGGTGTTAATTTTCAAAGAGAAGAAAATAAATAAATGTCATTGGTACTCTTCATAGACTCAATTGAATAATGGTATTCTGACATTTCATGATTATTCTCATATTGTTAATGCCTAGCTCATTTAAACCCCAAACAAAAGTGAAATCTCAAGATCAAGGTAACTAGATATGTAATTTGAGACAATACTTTGTTCAATAAATCCTTAGATGGTACCTTTTTGAGGTGGGTAAACAAAGAGTAGTATAAAAAATATCTTTGATGTATTTCATGATAAGCCTATGGAAGACACCTTTTTTTTCTATCACAACCTTCAAAATTATGCAAGCACATTATTATTGGCCAATGTTGATCATAGATACACAAAAATGGGTTTTTAAATGTAAGCTTTTTTAATATTTTATTGGTTGATCTAAGCTTGACACATTACCTATTTGATCTATGGTCATAGAAGAACCATTTAATCAATGGGGATTAGACTTCACTGGAAATTTGAATCCCCATTCTAGTTGAGGACACACTCATGTTTTAACAACAACTGACTAATTCACTAAGTGGGTAGAATCTATTCTTATAAAGTCTACCACTTTTGAGGTTTTTTCAATTTTGTAAAGGAGAACATATTGGTTAGATTTGGAGTTCTTCAAAAAATCATCATGGATAATGATTCTTACTTCTATTCAGTTGAGATATTTGGTTTTTTTTATGGATATGGAATTTTAGTTGCACATTCATCAGACTATTATCCTTAAGGTAATGGTCAAGCAGAATATAGTAATAAAACATAACTAACATCATCCACAAGTTAGTGGATGAGAATCAAATAAATTGGCACAAGAATTTATATAGTGCTCTATGGGCTGATTAATAACACTCAAGAAAGAAATTAAGATGCCTCCTTTCCATCTGATGTATGGTATAAATGCAAAGATTCCTATCTTTGTGGAATTATAAAGCTTGAAGTTGGTGTAAATTATTGAAGATAATCCATTTAAATATTCATTATAAAAAGGGATTATGTATCTAAAAACCATAAGATCAAATCATAATGATTGATTATATTATAGCACATCAATAAAATTTCAAATAACTATTTGATTAGAAATCAAAAAGACATGATTTTCAAGTTGGAGAACTTTTCGTACTTTGGGACAAAAGAATAGAACCACAAGGAAGTCATGGGAGATTAGATTCCTTGTAGATGGGGCCATTCAAGATTAGAAATTTATATGGTAAGAATACATATTATTTGGCATAAAAATATGTTACTATAAATTGCATCCAATGTGCCTGTGATTATGCATCTGTGCATCCAACATACATGTAAGTGTGATTTAACATTTTAGGGTTTAAATATATAAATCATATGTTTAGATTAAAGGTATAATATGTATAAATCAATAAAATAATATGAAATAATTAAGTATTAATTTGTTATGAATTTTAACATTCTAAAAATAGACATAAATATAGAATTATCTAAAAAGTGACTATTATAAATGATATGGGTTCTTAAAATTGAGTTCTGGATAGTTACAAGTGTGATCAACAAGATTTTAAAATCTATTTACTCACAAGATAGTAGCTCCCCATATGGATAGTAGGGCTATATTTATATAGTGTCCTCAAAGTGGAGGTAGTGTCCCTTTTGTAGGATTATTCTTATTTTCTAAGAGTACCTATGCATGTATTTTTAGGTCATGTTCCTGCATGCACAAAAATTAGAGCTCTAGTTTATGCCTAGAAAACTTTATTTAGTGTACAAACCCTAATATTCCTTACAAGTATGACATGAACAATAATTGTATGTTTGTTATTAGGATAGGTTAAACATCCTTAGCACCTCATTGTGAAGATATTTGCCTACATACCAATACTTTTAAGAGTGATGAAACTCAATGTAGTTCTCCCACCTAGTGATTAATGCAATTGCAAGTGAATGCTAGAATGATATTGGACTTGGAAGCCTTGAATGTGATTAAGCTTTTAAATATTTGAAAATTGGGCTTAGGGATACTATAGATGGTAGTATGCAGAATTAGGGAAGAATAAGGATCAAATACCTTAATTTGGCTCAACTTATCTTTGGTTTGAATGTGATTTTGAATCTATTTTTCATATAGTGAATAGAGTTTAATTAGACTTGTATTTATAGAGATATGTAGCTTCTAAAAATAAGAAAATGTGCTTAGGTCAACCTTATGAGGGGCACAAATTTGAAAAATTATCCATTAGGAAGAGTTAGGGCTAAGGACAGTAGTACATAGTTGGGGAGACTAGTGCCATATGGTTATAGTGTCTCAAGTGTGGATCTAATGTCCACTTGGTAGACTATTGAGCAAGTTGGGTTAGGATCTAAGAATATAGTTTTAGGATTGTGTGTTGGCTGACTATAAGTGAATGTGGTATGTATAATGATTGGAAAATTGTGTCTAAAACTCTATGATAAGTCTAGGGAAAAGATAAGAATAAGATAACTCAAGTGATAATATTAGCATTCAATTAACACATTTAGGTGATTACATTTTCCCCTCATTTATGCTAGTAATGGAGTAAAGTGAAATGATTAGTATAAAAGAAAAAAAGCATACCTAGACTTACCTTAGAATTGAAGCCTACATACCTGAGTCTAAGTATATAAATATAGGTATACACATGTAGAACATGATCCAAGGTAATGTCCTATAATGAAACATGTAAAATCAATCCTTACTTAAGAGATGATCAAAATTAAAAGACTATGCTGAAATAAAGTAACTGAGTAAAGATGAGTAAAAGGAGAGGAAAGGAATGAATACACCTTGTTGTATACATGAACCAATGCATGAACCTAGTAACAACCTATGTGTGTGTGAGTGTACATAGTGATCATATCATTGAATATATTGGACTCAGTTAATGGATTACTCAATCCTCATATGGGTGGTTCAATAACTCAATCTATTTTTGAATCCATCATTACCCAACCCTACTCAGTGGATCCTGATCTATGAATAGCTTGGATAAAACTATAATTATTTCTAACCCTCTCATGTGGGTGGCCCAAGAAAATAATTAAGCTATGAATCCATCATTACCCACCCATGTGAAGTAGATGCATTTATAGCTAAACTACACAAAGTGTTGAAAGTATCTAACTAAGTAAATCTAATTATATATGTCATCTCTATAGCCACTCCAGTATATTAGGTATCTTTAGGCCACTCAGGAATGCCAACCACTATATATGGAGTAAGGAATGAATCTGGTGATAATGTGGAATGTGATAAAAAAATGTATACAATGTAGATAATGACATGGAGTTTACCATTCCATCTAATCAACCTATGTGTAGCTAAGTATATGGAAACTATGTGCCATGTACATGCCCCTAATATAGTATTTGACTATACTAAATCTAAATTGAGTATGTAATAACTAAATTTTTGTAACTAATTTTAATGTGAGAATGATCATGTCATGCATGATTCCCCCAAATTTGAGCAAATATTATGAATTTGAATTTAAATAAATGTATCTAAGCAAAATTTGAACATAACTATAAAAATTGTGATTGTATCTATGCAAATCTATATTATACCTAGTGTACTAGTCAAAATGATTTGGATTATCCTAAAGTTGGGGCTACTGGATAGTAGTGACTTGTAGTGTATTACAGTTCCTTGTGGTACTAGTGTCCCAATCTAGGTGCTAATGTCTACCTAGTCTAAAATCTAGGTGATATAAACTATTGTCTGAATCTCTATTTCTCTTGTGTCTTCCTTATGTCTAATTTCTAAAACTAAGCCTATGTGCTGAAATTTATCTGTGAATAGAAAATTAGGAGCCTAATCTCTATGACACACCCTTGTGAATGCCCCTTATTTTGAGGGTATTTTTGAAATTTGTATAAGAAATAACCTATAAATAATTAGCTCTACAAAATGTGTTAGTGGATCATGTGCATATTAAAGTATAACAATCATGTCTAGGAAAAATAATCAAGTCTAGGATATGTGCCCTTAAAGATGGAAGAAGCATAGGAAAAACTATCAATTCTAGTCGAGGATAACTAGCAATCAAAGCATGTATAATCATGTAGTAAAAATCTATGTAGACACTAAGATGCAAATATACTAAGTGTAACTAGTGATAGTTGGCAAAGAAATTGAGAAATGATTATTATCAAGATAAATTAATGCGTAAACTAGAATCTATAGTATGTAATATAGAACTTGGTTATAACAACTATGTAGGAGATTCCCCCAAGTGGGAAGATGTTTCAAATGTATAAACTTGGATTAGTGTAAATACCACCAATGGGTAAATGATAACTTGTTTGGATTAGTGTAGTGGACTAGAGTCCTATTCAGAATCTATAAGCACTCAACAAGAACAAGTGAAGCATATGTGTATGATAAAAATGATTATACTAGGATAGATATTAATATGCAATATATATCAAGTAGTAGAAATGTAAAAATATCAATGCATACAATATATAAATTTTGTGTTTTTAAAATATTTGAATGTTTTTATATTTTGACATGTTATATTTTTTTGTGTTTTTTTTAGCATAAGCTATGTAAAATCAAGTGAAAATAAACTATGTATAAGGGTAAAGAGAGATAAGGAAGTATATATTGGAAATATAAATGAAATAAAATATAATCAAAGTGTATTGTCTCTATAGACCTAATATCACATCTATGGGATGTGGATAATCAAATGGTGGATCTAGTGGAAGATCATCCAATGCCATATATTGATCCTATCCAAACTCAAATAAGTCATCATCATGATTATTATATTAATATATATGTATCAGTGGGGATTTATCCTCTACATGAGTCTAGAGTCTATGAATCTAAATGGCATGCTACTCAACTTTGTAAGATGACTCTCATGCAATTATAGGGCAAACAACATTAATATGTGGATTATTTGTGTAAAACTATGGTTCTCATTGATGTCATCATGTAAAATGTGAACCATGTGTCCATCATGAGTGAATGTTAAACATCTCTATAATTGATCAACTATAACATCCATCACCTGTAACCATGTACTTCCAAGTGTAGCCTGTATATGAGTGCCTCTACTCAAATGAATAATAATGTATTAGCAACCTTGGGGCCACATGCAACTGGTAATGTAATGTTTGATAGAGTCTTGAAAGTGTATAGCATGTTATATCTTACTCTCCTAATAACTAATGTGGTGTAAAAATCCCAAAGTGAAAGTTTAGGATCAGAATCCTCATCTATAGCCACATGGGGAGGATATCTACCCACTACAAATATCTATATAATCAATGGATTGTGTCATGAATATCTATGATAATGACAACTCTATTATGGTGCTTGTAGTTATGTAGTAGCTCATATCATTTGTGGTGGTGGTTATTATGGAGTTGGAGGTTGTATGATTTATATAGTGCCCTTAGCCTTAAATTTATTTAGTTTATGTTACAGTGTTTCACATGTGTCTATATCATGTCCTATGAGTCTATAGAAGTGGCAAAATGGTTTCCCTTCTTGTGGTGACAATAGGTTAACTGATCTATGTTAGAATGTGGATAATATCATTATTCCTATATCAAGTAACAATTATAAAATCTAGTGTGGTATATCTTATGAGCTCCTTTCTTAAATCTATATCCATGTATGTGACCATATGTATATAATGGATCATGGGATATACTATTGACTATGGTAGAGTATGGGATCTTGTAATTATGGAATCCTAAACAAGTAAGGGTATTGGTATACGTTGAAGTATGAATGCCTTTAAATTATTTATTTATTCTCTTGGGTCTACTAGTGTAAATCTCAATCCACACAAATAATCATCAATGTCTATAGGTGGTTGATCATCCTTTGTAGTGGCCTATGAATCTATGTAAGAATTATGAATGTAAGCCTCTTTTGAATTGACAAGTAGTAGTAATGGGGATATGAGGATCTCATCATCTATCTTGGATGGGATGTATGTACTATAAGAGGTTATTCCTCTATCCTTAGTAAAGATAACTATATTGGGAGAGGTTGGTCCTCAATCATAGATGAAGGTTCTTGTGTTGTAAAAAGATTTGAAAGTGGCATATGAATAGTCTTACTAGACTCACCCACCTCATAAGTATGCATCTAATCAATGGGAATATGGTAAGGTGGGGTTCTGATGAGAACATTAGGTGTCTCATCTGATGTACTTGATGTAAGAGGCTAAGTGAGCCTATAATATCTAAATGGTTAATTATCTATTGGATATGTATATAGGTACCCATTATGCAAAAATTTGACACATCTATAAAGAGTGGAAGGTATAACTTCCATAACATGTATCCAGGGTATTTTGAGTAGCAAATTATAATGTAAATGGTTTAACATTACCTAAAAGTGTGTAGATAATGTCTTTGTTTCCAATTGTAATGTTTAATGTGATTGATTCTAGTGTCTATCTGGGAATGTCATCAGACCCTTGGATATTCTTGTATGTATTTTGAATAGATGCTATATAAACCTCCATGGTTTATAGAAATGTGAGGTTACATATATTGAGTCCTAAATCACTAAAAATGAGAACTTGTTTAATAGCTATGTTGTTAATTTGATCTTGAATAAAAAAATGGTAAGTTCTGATCACAGACTGACTATGAAGGTAAATCCTCATTGAAAAAAGATATCACATCCTATACATCTTTAATAGTATTCATGATAGCTAAAAAATATGTTGGCTCAGTATCACAAGGTACAAATGTGTGATTAAGTATTTGAAACATAATATCTTTGAAGATTGTTGATTTTAAAAGTAATTCCAATATAGATATTTTAGTTAGTTTATTTCTCAACTAATCCACTATGTCAAATTCTCTTTGCTGAAATTTGGGTGTTGTCGTAGTATGCTAGGGATAAGGAGGGAAAGGAGGGTTATGATACTTTTGTACAGGTTGAGGAGGCACCCTATTCTACCTAGTGACAACTTGAGCTACAAGATCTACTATTTGCTTAGGGTCAGTAGTAGAGGTGGGATGGGAGCATAGATAATCAAGTGGCCTAAGTGGAGGTAGAATAAAAGGAGTTATGTGTAAATCATACAATAGAATCTTTAAAGATGGAAGAAGCATAGAAAAAACAATCAAATATAATATAGGATAACTATAAATTAAAGCATGTATAATCATGTAGTATAAATCTATGTATATGCTAAGATGCATATATACTGAGTGTAACTAGTGATAGTTAGGAAAAAAATTAAGAAATGAGGAGCAATGATTAATATCAAGATAAATCAATGTGTAAACTAGAATCTATAGTATGTAAGATAAAACTTAGTTATAAAAAATGTGTAGGAGATGCCCATAAGTGGGTGGATGTATCTAATGTATAAACTTGGATCGATGTAAATGCCACCAATGGGTAAATGATAACTGGTTTGGATTAGTGTAGTGGTCCAAAGTCCTGTCTAAAATTTACAAGCACTCAAGAAGAACAAGTGAAGCATATGTTTATGATAAAACTGACTATACTAAGATATCTAACAAAATGCAATATATAGAAATTAGTAGAAATGTAAACATAGCAATGCATACAATCTATAAATTTTGAGTTTTTGAAATATTTGAATGTTTTTGTATTTTGACATGTTATATTTTTTGTGTGTGTTTTGAATGTAAGCTATGTACAAGCCAGTGAAAATAAACTATGTACAAGGGGTGAGAGAGAGAGAAGGAATTATATGTTGGAAATATAAATGAATTAAAATAAAAGCAAAGTGTAATGTCTCTATAGACTCAATATCACATCCATGGGATGTGGATAATCAAATGGTGGATCTGGTGGAAGATCATCCAATGTCAGATATTGATCCTATCTGAACTAAAATAAGTCATCATCATCATGATTATTATATTAATTTATATGTATTAGTGGGGCTTTATCTTTGGTATGAGTCTAATGTATGTGCATCTAAATGACATGATTTTCAACTTTATAAGATGACTCTCATGTAATTATAGGGTAAACCACATTAATCAATGGAGTATCTATGTGAAACCTATGGTTCTCATCGATGTCATCATCTAAAATGTTAGCCATGTGTCCATCATGAAAGAATGTCAAACATATATTTAACTAATCAACTATAACATCCATCATCTATAACCATGTACTTCCAAGTGTAACTTGTATATGAGTGTTTCTACTCAAAATGAATAATAATGTATTGGCCACCTTGGGGCCATATGCAATTGGTAATGTTATATGGAGTCTTGATAGTCTATATCATGTTGTATCTCACTCTCCTAATAACTAATGTGGTGTAAAAATCCCAAAGTGAATGTTTAGGATCAAAATCCTCATCTATAGCCACATGGGGAAGATATCTACCTACTACAAATATCTATATAATAAATGGATCATGTCATGAATATTTATGTCAGTGATGACTCTATCATGGTACTCATAGTTATGTAGTATCTCATATCACTAGTGGTGGTGGTGCCTATGGATTTTGAGGTTGTATGATCTGGATAGTACCCTTAGCCTTAAATTTATTTAGTTTATGTTATAGTGTTGCATACATGTCTATATCATGTCTTGTGAGTCTGTGGAAGTGGAAAAATGGTTTCCCTTCTTGTGGTGATAATTGGCTAGCTGATCTATGTCAGACTATGGATAATATCATAAATCCTCTATTTAGTAATAGTTGTAAAATCTAGTGTCGTCTATCTAATGAGCTCCTTACCTAAATCTATATCCGTGTATGTGACCATATGTATTTAATGGAATAGGGGATATACTGTTGACTATGGTTGAGTATGATATCTCATAGTTGTATAATACTAAACAAGTGAGGCTACTAGTGTAGGGAGAGGAATGAATTATTTCAAATTATCTATGTATTCTCTTGGGCCTACTAGTGTAAAGCTCAATCCACATAAATAATCATTAATTTCTATAGGTGGTTGGTCATCTTTTGTAGTGGCCTATAAATCCATGTCAAAATTATGAATGTAAGCCTCTTGTAAATTGACAACTAGTGGTAACTGGGCTATGAGGATATCATCATCTATCTTGGATGAGGATGTTTTTATTGTGAAAAGTTTTTCCTCTAACCATAATGAAGGTAAAAATGTTGGGAGATGTTGGTCCTCAATCTTCAGTGAAGGTGCTTGTGTTGTAGGAAGATTTGAAGGTGGTATATGAACAGTCTTACTAAACTCCCCCACCTCATAAGTATTCATCTTCTCAATGGGAATTTGATGAGGTGGGGATTCAATGAGAACATGAGTTGTCCCATCTAATTATGTACTTTATGTAGTAGGCTTAGTGAGCTTATAATATCTAAATGGTTTATTATCTATTGGATATGTGTATAGGTACCCATCATGCAAAAATTTGACACATCTATGAAGAGTGGAAGGTACAACCTCCATAACATGTATCTAGGGTCTTTTGAGTACCAAATTATAATTTAAATGGTTTTGCATCACCTAAAAGTGTGTAGATAATGTCTTTGATCCCACTGTAATGTCCAATGTGATTGATTCTAATGTCTATCTAGGAATGTCATCAAAACCTTGGATATTCTTGTATGTATTTTGAATAGATGTTATATCAACCTCCATGGTTTGAAAAAATTTGAGGTTACATATATTTAGTCCTAAACCACTATCAATGAGAACTTGTTTAATATTTGTGTTGTTTATTTGATCTTGAATAAAAAGTGGCAAGTTCTGATCAATGACTAACTATGAAGGTAAATCCTCATTAAAAAAACATATCACATCCTCTACATCTTTAATAGTGTTCATGATATATGTGAAATAGGATGGATTGATATCATGAGGCATAAATGTGTGATTAAATATTTGAAACATAATATCTTTAAAGATTGTTGCTTTTTGAAGTAATTCCAATATAGATATTTTAGTTGGTGTATTTCTCAACTAATCCACTATGTCAAATTCTCTTTGTTGATATCTAGGTATTATCATAGTATGATAGGGATGAGGAGGGATGGTAGGGTTATGTTGCTCCTTTATAGGCTAAGGAGGCACCCTGTTCTACCTATTAACAACTCAAATCGTGAGATCTATTATTTGCCTTGGGTGAGTAGTAGAGGCAAGATGGGAGCATAGATAATGAAGTGGTTTAGGTGGAGGTAGAACAAAAAGAGTCCTTTGAGCCCTCTATCAACTAGTGGTAACTATAAGTATCTCAAATTGATCCATATAGTAATGATACACATAAAAATGAGGCTCACATGAAAGAAGACCAATATGTAATACAAGCTTAGCTCAAACCAAATCCATGATATGAGTAACATGCATGTGTATCTTTCTACAAATAATTGGTAATAAACATGTTAAGTAAAGTACCAAGATTTTTACCTTAAAGTGAAACATGTATTTTATCATGATAATCATGGTATAAACTTATAAACTGATGCTTAGTAACTGATATAAATGTGAACCCTAGGGTTATCTAGGGTTAGGTTTTTTTGAATCTAGGTTTTCTTTGCACCAATTTTAAATAAAATGTAAAATAAAATTTAAATCCTAATTTGAAATTGATTTTAATTATCTAGGTTATCTAAAAAAAATATAAGTAGGCATCCCTAAATTATAACACAAAAATTATGATTAATGCAAGCTAGGGTTTGAAGCAATATTCAAAGTAAGACAAGTTCACCAAATGATTTAACCTTTTAGGGTTTAACTATGTAAATGTCTTACTTTGAATATTGCTTCAAACCCTAGCTTGCATTAATCCTAATTTTTGTGTAATAATTTAGGGATGCCTACTTCTATTTTTTTTAGATAACCTAGATAATTAAAATCAATTTCAAATTAGGATTTAAATTTTATTTTACATTTTATTTAAATTTGGTGCAAAGAAACCCTAGATTCAAAAAACCCTAAGCCTAGATAACCCTACGGTTCACATTTATAGTAGTTACTAAGCCTCAATTTATAACTTTATACCATGATTATCATGATAAAATACATCTTTCACTTTACATTATAATCATGGTATAAATTTATAAATTGAGGCTTAGTACTGCTATAAATGTGAACCCTAGGGTTAGGGTTTTTTGAATCTAGGGTTTCTTTTCACCAATTTAAATTATATGTAAAATAAATTTAAATCCTAATTTGAAATTGATTTTAATTATCTAGGTTATCTAAAAAAAATAGTAGGCATCTTTAAATTATTACACAAAAATTACGATTAATGCAAGCTAGGGTTTGAAGCAATATTCAAAGTAAGACAAGTTCACCAAATGATTTAACCTTTTAGGGTTTAACTATGTAAATCCTATGTTTATATTAAAGGGTTGAGATGTCCAAATTAGTAAAATAATATGCAATAATCAAGTACTAATTTGTTATGAATTTTTAACTTCTTTTAATTTCTAAAAATAGTAATAAATAGGCATAAAATAGACTTATCTAAAAAGTGACTATCATAGATGATCTAGCTTCTAAAAATTGAGTTATGGATATTTTTGAGTGTCATCAATAATATTATAGAATCTATTTACTCACTAGATAGTATCACCCCATATGGATAGTAATGACATGTTTTTTAGTGTCCTGAAAGTGGTGATGTTGTCCCCTTTGTAGGATTATTCCTATTTTCTTGGAACACTTGTGCCTGTGTTTTAGGTCTTATTCTTGCATGCACAAAACTTGGAGCTCTATGTTGTGCCTATAAAATCTAATTTAGTATTAAAACCCTAATCCTCTTTATAAGTATGGCATGAGAAATAAATCAATTTTTGTTAATAGGATAGGTTGGACATCCTCAACACCTCATTGTGAAGAGATTTTCCTACATACCAATACTCCAATGAAGGATCAAACATGATGTAGTTTTCCAACCTAGTACTTAATGCAAGTGCAATTGAATGCTAAAATGAGAGTGGACTTGGATGCCTTGAATGTGATTGAGATTTTAAATATTTAAAAACTAGGCTTAGTGATATTATATATGCTAGTATGCATAAGTAGGGAAGAATAAGGATCAAATACCTTAATTTTGCTCAGCTTGTCTTTAGATTAAATGCATTTTTTCATCTATTTTCCATCTATTGAATAAAGGTCAATTAGACTTATATTTATAGAGATATGTATCTTATATGGTTAATAAAATGTTCTTAGGCTAACCTTAGGATGGGGCACACATTTAAAAAACAATATTTTCGGAAGAGTTAGGGCTAAGGATAGTAGCATCCAATTGGGGACACTAGCGCCATGTGGTTGTAGTGTACCAAATGTGGCACTAATAACCAGTTAGTAGACTATTGAGAAAGTTGGGTTGGGATCTAAGAAGATAGTAATGGGACTATGGTTTGGTTAAATTTAGGTGAATGTTGTATGCACAATGACTGCAAAATCATATCCAAGACTCTAGGATAGGTCTAGGGCTAAGCTAGGAATAGGGTAACTAAGTGATACTCTTAGCATCTAGTTACCACTTTTAGGTGATTACAAAGTACATCCACGCATCCAATGTGCATGTGAGTATGCAGAGTTATCTACATGTCTATATAGGAAGAAACCACATGCGGTGCTAAGGTACTAGCCATTTTTCACCAAGACACCAAGAAAAATATTTATAAGCCCTTTAGGGATTCATTTAAACCATTATTTCACCCATTGATCTTCACCCTAGAGTGCCTTATCTTCACATAATGATGCCACACTATCAAAACTCTACCATATATTCTTGTTTTCATAGTATTTCATTGTTTTTCCTTCTTCATCAATTTCCTAAGTGAAGTCATAGCCTTTTTTATAGAGTTCCCCCTCTTCAATTTTACCTCCTTCATATGTTTGTTCTAGGGTTTTTTTTAGTGTGTGGATCCTATCTCACAAACACTATGCCCTATTCATTTTAACCCCATTATCATTTCCTCCATCTAGAATTATTCAACCTACTAAACCTCACCTAAGTGGCCCTCAATTTTATAAATCCTAAAAACCTAAAATAAAAAATATGGGCTTCAAACCACTGTTGGTGTTGGATAGAAACATCTCCAAATTTTTAGATTCATAGTTTGGGTAAGTTGACCTAAAGGAATTCCATAAAACTTTGAATGTATAAAATATGAGTACATTCATTTTTTCCTTTTTAAGAGGGTCCTTCCACAAGAATACAACTTTCCAACATCTTTTCAGTGTTCAGACCTAGTCTTCACTTGTGCAAAACATTATGATCTTAAGACTAGAGAGATAAAATCAAGTGGAGGATTACTAATGAAAAAAATATATGGGACACCAAGGGGAATGACAATGAGGATCCATGTACATGATACTTATTTCAAAATGAGCACTATTCAAGGACAAATGTACTGAGACAAAAATCTTGATAAGCATTTGATAGTGATCAATAACTTTTAGCTGAAGTATAAGAGGAATAGGATCACCAAGCTATCAAATAAATTTTTCAAATTAGATTTCAAAGAAGATATTTAGACATGATCACTTTCCTGAATCACGTGGTTGGTAACAAAATCACCCAAAACTTATACCCCTAGATGTTCATGGCAATGAGTATCATTTTTAATGGAAGATAATTTATAAACTAAGGTGAGATGATCAATTATTCTCTTCATCATTAGCTAATAAATGTAGACTCTATAAAGTAGTTATTCATGACTTAGTACTTAGTGTATTCATTATCTTCACAAAGAGTTTATGCTATCCTCTCTCATCAAGGTAATATCTCCCCCACAACTTAGATATATGAATTATTCCCTTAATTAAATATAGAGTAAAGCAACAAGCATTTTAGAAGGGTGAACGATAGTTTCAAAATTGGGATAGTGAAATACCTTGATGAATACTATGGAAGAAGAATTTATGACAAACTAACTACCTTGATCTACCTTTATGGTAGTCACTTCATTCAATTCTAAAAGTTCATCTATATCAGGGTTAGAGGATTTGAGGTATATCCCCTCCAACTACCAAGTTTATCCAATAATAATATCATAATAATCAAGTTGTGTAGACAATTGGTTGTATCTCATAAAAATTACAAAGATAGACACATGCTAGGAGTTTCATTCCCAATTTATTTGGGACATTTTTCATGTAAAATTACAATCAATGCACAAGACATTGATTCTAATATCTCTCAATTCAGCCTTTATTCATCCCTGTAGAGATTCTATTGATAGATATGGATTCATGTAAATCAATCTTGACATTGGTTCTTCATATGAGTATGTACCTCACATAAAGGACTATTGGATAGATTATTTCAATGAGTATGAAGTGATCAGATGATATTGGATCAAAATGATTATTGATCAAATCAATGCATTCATAGATTAATGGGTCCCAAATGGCATGGTGGATGACATGATAGATCTCATCAACCTTGGGTGTACTAAGAAAGTTATTTTTCCTTCTCAAATCATCAATTGGTCAAGAAGAGAGCTTGTATATATACATGGACAAACAAAGGTTTTCCTAATCAAAACTAAGAAATGGTTTGATATGAAAACAATAGAATTTAAAAGAGAAAGTGGCTTTGAGAGATAAATGACATCAAACCATCCAAAGGAAACCCTTGTAACAACTCTAAATAAGAGAAGTAATAGTTTAATAATTTAGTCATAGATCTCATCAAGCTCTAAAGATAGTGATGATAGAGATCCTGAGTAGACAAAACCACCTGGTAAAACTTGTAAAGTGATCTTTGTTGTGGGTTTAAAAGTAAAGGCAAATAATTCTATTATGCAACAACCTTATTCATCTTTAGGTGACCCTATCTCATCATTATAAACACTACCCAATATTACCTTGCCTCAGCCTTGAGTCAACTCAAAAGGTACCCATTAATAGATTTGTGGTTGTCATTTCTTCATCCCCTTCAATTTCTTCTATCATTCCCCCACTTCTAAAAGTTTCTCCTCCAAAGAAACCTACACCACCTCCTACTAGATCTCAAATGACTACCTTAAGTGATATGTCATTTTAATGGATGAAGCCCATGTTGAATAAGAAAAAGAGGATAATAAAGGTAAAAATTATAGATTTTTATGTATTTATTTATCTTCTTAAGTCTCCCCTCCCAAGAAAGCTAAAACCACTTCTAATTTAGTTTCAGACCCTTAAAAAGGACAATTTATATAAATTTTTGATCCCAATGTGGAGAATAATGCAAAATAAATCATTACAAGTGATTACACTCTCGAGGATATTTCTTGGGGGAGGTAACTAGATAAATTGATGTTCACATCCTATATGAGACCATTAAGAGAATTATCAAGAGATTCGAATAAAATGATCTCACCTAGGATCAACTCAGAGATCAAGTCAAGCAATTGATAGGATAGGTCAATTATCTCCTCAACATAGTTGACACACCTACAAAACCTCAAGTAGATGCCCCTTCCTAAGTGCCTGGTATCAATAAAGGAGACATTGCTACCATCATAAAATATGACTCATATCCAAAAAATCTGGAAGCTTGGGTAGATAAAGTATTATTGAGTGGGATGAAATATATTGAATAAGTGTTGAAATTATATGGGGATATTGATAATGAAATCATCAATATCAATAAAAAAATAAAAGACCATGATAATGAACTAAAAGTGTGAGAGAATGTGAAGGATGATGTTTGTGTAATGAGTGAAGTTAAAATAGATGTGATGGTCAAATTTTGAATCTTTAAAAAAACATTAGATGACACCACATTAAAGTGGTCTGAATACATTATTTAGAAGATTAAAATCTTGACCATAATGATTGAATAACTATGGCAGTAGGTCAAAATTGGAAGAGAGAAGCAAAAATTAATCTCTTCCAATATAGATGAAATAAAATATGATCTAATCAAAGAAGATACAATCACCCTATACACCATGAATAAATTAAAATCTTAGTTCAATAAAGTGATCCATGAGGATTTATTCAAATTTAATGCATTATGTGTTTCTTCCATGATCGTGCTCAGTGAAATTCACATTTCACTAGGGGAAGTGAATAATTAGTTAACTAAACTAAAGGTCATTTTAAATGTTATGTTTCTAGTTTCATAAATATGTCTAATGCATTAAAATCACATGGTATTACTAAAATGTAATGACATTATAGAGGTAGTAAATAAGTTTAGAAAGTTTAACTTTACCCATAGTAAAGAATAGGTCAAAATTTATACAACTTCCCTAGGTTCTTTGACACAAACCATTACCTCAAAAAATACTTCCTATAGGAGGTTTCATTTTTTCCTTTCCATTTTTGTTGGTCTCCTATTTTTTTGAAATTCATATTTTCCCTTGTATAATTTTATAAATAGTAAAAAATAAAATAGGACAAAAATTTGAATAGGAATAGTCACATCGAATGTGAAAGGTCAGCCTACTCCCTCCTATATTTTAAATAGGATAGACGGTAATTGTAAAAGATATTTTTGATGCCCACAATAATTGAATATTAAAGGAAGGATAAATAAAATCTATGTTCGATATCCAACCAAGAAGCCAAGGAAATTTAGAACTTTATGTCTTACTTTATTTTATGGATATGTGATTTTCTTATGTTAATGCATATTTCATTATTCAAATTAGTAATTGTGTTTGATCTCAAGTAAGCATGTTATTTCCATTAAGCACTTTTTTATCATGAGGTTGAATAAAATATTTTTTTATTTTTTATTCATGACTCTTCACCTTCTCTTTTTGTAGTTTTCTTTTCATTTGAGTGTTGCAAAATAAAACCCCCCATTCAACTCGTAAATAGTGTAAATATGCTTAGCTTAGTTTTTTATGTTGTCAATAAAGAAAATGTTCCCTCCTAATAGAAGAAAGAATTTTGGTCTCCTTCACTATTTTTAAAATCATATTTCCATGATTACCAAATATTTAACCTAAATAACTAAATACATTATTGTCTTTCCGTGTGTCTATTGACTTTCCTTCCATTTAGGATTTTCTTGAAAACATTAAGTCAATTATGTCACAATTGGAACCCTGTAGTATGACCAAAAATGATGAAAATTGAATTTATTTTATGTTTTCAAAGTTAACAAACCCATTTTAAGTCTTATTGTACCTTTTATTACACCATGGATGTCTTAGTTGATGAAGATAAGATGCCTTATTTTGAGATATTTTATGAATGTTTCACTAAGGAAAAACCTAAACTTATATAACTTGATTTCATCCCTAGATTAAAATAATTAGTACTTAATTCACCTAAAATAGAAGATAATCCAAACAAATAATAATCTCAATGATCATCTTAAATCCAATCGATGTTTCTAAAAAACCGACCCTAAGTCAACTAATCCTACTTATTCTAAGTCATATGAGTCTTCTTCTAAGTCTAAAAATAAGTCCAATAAACCTTGTACCTTTTTTAGAAACAAATGACATTTTAAGATCAAATTTTTGTAAGATAATGGAATCATTAGAGGAAGCTAATAAAACAACACAATATTATTATCTCTTACCCTTCTCCTTTTTCTTCATCCAAAGGCAAAGGGAAATCACTTTTTGCTTGAGCATTGATTGTATATTCAAACATTTGGATATTGGATTTAGATGTTTAAAATCATATGACACTTTCACATGAGCTTCTCACTTATCTTAATAATATCAAAACTTCAAATATTATATTTGAAGATTATTCACATAAGATGTTTTGGGTTTAGACATTGTTGAGTTTTGATATGGGTGCATCTTTAGTATAGTCATAGTTCCTAATATTTATAATAATATTATTTCCATATATCATATTTTTTATTATTGTAATGGGAATACTATGGAATTTTATTCTCATAATTTTACAGTGAAAGAGTTTCAGAATCCTAAGCTTGTGTTTTATTTAGGTATTATTAATCATGGCTCAAAATCATGTGTTTTTGATGGGTTTAAGTATTCTTCAATATCATCTCTTATATATCATACTAATTCTTTGATAAATTTATGGCATGGATGTCTTGGTAACTTGAATTAAAGATAATTATAACAATTAAGTTCATAAAAACTTATATTTAGTCTTCCTAGGGTGTCTTTTACTGATGGTATTTGTCAAGGTTGTGTTCTTGGAAAATATCATCAAGAACCTTTTCCCAAAGGAAAGTCTTCATTAACTAAGGATCCATATGATTTTTTTCATACTGACCTCATGTCATGTCATGTAATCACTTTCATTAATGACTTATCACATCACACATGGATGTACTCTCTAAAGTATAAGAGTGAGGCTTTTGATAACTTCAAGGCCTTCAAGGTATTTGTGGAGAATCAATATTAATTTATTATCAATTTTATATGTATTTAAAATGTGTAAAGGATGTGAATAAATCATTTTATCACTTTTTTATTGAGCATGGTATTCAACATCATCACACAGTTACACCCATCAACAGAATGTAATTGTTGATAGGAAGAACAAGATAATGAGAGAGATGGAAAAATTTATTATATATTACAATAGAATGGAAATTGAGTATTGGGATAAGATATCAAATTATTCCATCTACATTCATAACCACATACCCCACAAAGTAGTGTAGAACATAACTCCTAAGGAGGCTTAGTCCCATGTCAAGTCTAATGTTTATTCATTTTATAGTTTGGTATAGAGGATTGAATATTTATTCCTAATGATAAGTTCAAATCAATGTAGAATAATATTCAAACACTGATTTTTATTGGCTACTTTGAGGATGTGAAATATTATTGATTATTTGACCTAGTCACTAGTGATGTTCTATTTTTTCAGGATTTCAAGATTGATGAACACTTCACCTTGATGGATCTTGCAAATATAAAATATCCTTGTCCTACTTATTCTTCATATATTAGGAATTATTTACTCCTTGATGATGGAATTTATGTTATTTTTTATACTTCACCACCATCTTATTCTTTATAATATTATCCCAAGTTGGTTCATACCACTTGAAAGGGGACTAGTTCTTTTAGAAAGGAATCCTACATACACTCATCATATTTATTCACAAATATCTAGGATTGGTATTTTGAGCCATGTTATTTCAAAGGATCCACATATTTTTTTTATATATTTAATGTATATTAGAGTGAGATATATTGATTTCATAAGAGTAGTATTCCTTGATGAAGAATAACACTTGAAATTTGGTTCTCTTCCTAAGGAAAGAAAATTGGTTCGTTATAAGTAGGTCTATATGACTGCATATGTAGTTAATGGTTCTAATTAAAAGTATAAGGAACATATAAAGGACAATAATTTTTAATATTTTTAAGGGATTTATTACTCCAAGACCTTTTCCCATGTTTTTAAGATGGACTATATTCACCTTGTGTTCTCTCTAACTACATCACAAGGATGGTCAATATATAATACGGATGTCAAGAGTGCCTTTTTGCATGGTGATATTCAATAAGAAATTTATATGGAGAAACAACCAATATTTTTATAGGATTATTTCATTATTTTTAATCTTTGTCATTCACTTTATGGTCTCAAACAAGATCCTAGGGCTTGGTATGAGAATATAGGCAATGGTCTACTTATTTTTATTTTCAAACATTTCCATTTAGACCATAGAGTATACATATAAAGGAATAGAGATTATATTATGATAATTTTCCTATATTTTTAAGACTTTATCCTTGAAATTAGTTTCCCTTCCATGATTAAAGATATATAACATCGTTGATGGAGTAATTTGGCGTGGCAGACTTGAGACTTTTGTATTGATTTTTTGGGCTATATATCATCTAGTATTTTTATGGGATGTAAATTTTTTATTAATGCTCATAAATTTCTTCATCACTTTGCCATTTTTATTAAAATTCTACACCCGCACCTTTTAAGTTAGGGGTTTCATTGTCTATTGGTTTCACTTCACCCATAACTGATGTTACTTTGCATTATTAGTGGACAATATTTTATATATGGCACACAATCATACTTATATTTTTTATGGTTTTAGTTTTATATTTTTTATCACAAGATCATCCTAAAATTAATTGTCAAGAAACCAAGTGTATTTAGAGATCCATTTAGGGCACTTCACACTTTGGTCTATAGTACACATTGAGGGATTTTTCTTAGATTTTGGGTTTCACTAATTCATATTGTATTGATTACATTGTTGATTTAAATTATACCTTTATAATTTTATATCACTTTGGTTCAAGTCTAATAGATTTATTTTTAAATAATTAATCAACTATTGCATTATCATTCACATAGGTAGATTACAAAGGTGTTATTATAACCATATAGAAGAATCTATGGATTCCTTAGTTGATGACAAAGTTCATACTTATATAAAATAATTCCACTCCTCTCTTGTATCACAACTAGAGTTCCATACACATTTATTTCATCTTATTAGATCATCAATGCAAAAAACACATCGACATCTACATAAACTTCATACAACATGGCATCTAGGATGGTTTCATCATCTTGGAGTACCTTCTTCCATAGGTGAAGGTTGTATAAATTTCACTAAAATTTTGGAATCACCTCATTATATTTATTTGTGATAGATTATTTTTGTGAAATAATTTTTATTTATGGGGGGAAGGGGGGGTTATCATGACTCCTTCCATCCTTCGTTGTTCAAATTGTACATGGGTACCTAAGTAGACATATTTTTTGGGACCCATATTTGATTGTATGTCCCATTCTCATTTTATTTTTCATTTGTTTTTTCTCTCTAAATTTCACTTAAGGTAGGTGTTACAATGTTCACATTAGGCTATAAGTATTCATTATTTACTAGTATAGATATTATTAGTGCACACACTAGAAAATGGTTAAATTCTACTTAGATAGAGTTAGTTAGTTATCATTAATAAGTTTGTATAATAAATTTATGTATAATATTTTATGATAATTAGTCATGTGAGTCATCCATAGGTTATGGTGTGTAACTCTACCTTTTTTATGTTGTAACTCCTATCTCATAGTGTGTAATTTGACTTTTGTGATTTTTTATCTCCACTTACCATGGTGTGTAGCTCCATATTTGTGATGTTTCAACTCCACTTCTCATTAGTTAATTTGAGAAACACCCCTTGTTATAAATACAAGGGTTTGTGCATTTTTTTAAATCAAGCTAGTTAATATAATTTTAATATCATGAGTTATTCTCTCTATGCACTTTTGGAAGGTTTGTTTAGGTTACATAAGTTTCTTGAGGCAATGTTGAATATTGTTAATAACTATAATAATAAGGAAATTCAGGTGGTGGTGAGACATTTTGGTTTTACTTATTTCACATAATATCTTGCATTACATTTTTGATACTCACCAAACCATAAATTTTGGAAATAAAAATTTAATTAAAGGAATATTATATTATTTCAAAGTTACCTACATGTAAAACCTCGACTCAAATTATCTCAGCAATGTTAGGGCCAATTTTTCAAGGATGATCTAGAGTCTTGATTAAATATTATTGACATGGAGTGAAAATGATAATATAATGGACATTATACAAAATTTTAATTCAAAAAAAAATTAATTAAAGAATTTAATTAGAAAATTTTGATAAAACATTTTATATTACAAATTTACAATAAAGTAAATATGAAATTGAAATAAAACTTCATACAAAAAAATGGTAGCCAAATTTAATGGCAGTCAATGTGGCCTCATTATTTGATCTTTAATCATGCTATAATAAATATTAGACCATTAAATATTTTCAAAAAAAATCCAAAAATATAATTTTTCAAAACATAAATTTCATATTAATATGTACCTTTAATAATATATTTACCTCAATGAAGAAATCATGTTTCTACTACACCTACTACTACTTCCCCTACTTTTGGGTGTTTATAAGGAACTCCTCAAAATCCATCTATCCAATATTGTATGTGGTATATCCAAGACCAAATAAATCCTATGACACATGTT
The DNA here is from genome assembly GCA_037957365.1 of Torreya grandis. Classification (NCBI taxonomy): domain Eukaryota; kingdom Viridiplantae; phylum Streptophyta; class Pinopsida; order Cupressales; family Taxaceae; genus Torreya; species Torreya grandis. The sequence continues at coordinate 4,461,522 of JARHVA010000625.1, forward strand.
ACACTTATGTGGTGTGTATACATGATGATGAGGCAACACCAAGAGTGGAGTAGGAAGTGTTCTCACCATTTCCACCTTCAAATACAATGACTATCTATGATCCATGTTAAAATAGACTCTATGTGACATATATAATATAAATAAGAGATTATTGTATAGCCTCAGAGGTGATAATATTGATTAGTATAGGAGAAATAGGATTAACAACAAGTGGAAGTATAAATGGGCATTATATAGCTCTAACTATCTATGTTCTATGTTGTAGCATGCTTCCCCCAAACGCTTTAAACTCCTTCGTATTAAAATATTTCATCTTTTTTGAAACACAAACTTTATGTATAGTTTATTCAAAAATTATAATAGTAAATTTAGGTTATTATCTAAAGGTTTATTAAAAACCCATCAAACATCCATTCCATAATTTTGCATAAATATTTGTTTGTGTGTACCATTTGATGGAAAATAAATTCTTCTTGGGGTTTACAAGTTAATTTGTGATATATTGGAAAAAATAGTGGTAACACATATTTATTTATATGTAATTATCTAACTTGGTCATAGGATAAAAATTTAGAAATTTCTCTCTTTTTGGCAACCCACCATGACTCATGTGTATCAAGGGTATCAAAATTTTCCAAAAAATACTCTAAGGTTTTGTTCAAGGTCATGATATTGGAGGAAACATGTATTATATACCTAAATCCTACAATCATTTTGTGTAATTTTTCACACATTATTTTCAATCTCATCACAAATTGGAGGAGGGTTTAGTTGAGGTGGGTTTTATCATCATGATTTTAGTCAATGGGTTGGGTGGGTTTAATTCCATTTCCCTCTATATTTAATTTAAAATTATAATAAATAATAAAATGGAAAATAATTTTCTAAAAACACAATTTTTTGATAAAAATGAAAAAATAGAAAAAATAATAATACGTAGAGAAGGAAGAATAAAGATTGTGGTCAGTATGGGGTGAAAGTAATTTGGGGAGTAGTTTGATGTACAAAATGGATATCAATTTACAAAATTAAGATGAATATAGATTTGGGAACTAGTGAATATGTATATTTTGATATTTTTTTATTTATAACAGTTGAATCAAATATTCATTTATAAGAAATGCCTATTTAGACTCAGAAATCTGATCCTAATTATAAAAATTAGATATTCTTCCCTATGCTAAGTGGATATTCCCTTTCCTTTCTATACAAACATACCCAACAAAACTTTTCCAATTTTCCACTTTTTGGCCTCTCAACATCTTAAACTCACCCCAATCATTAAAATAACAATAACATTTTTAATATATTGATATAAAAAGCAATCCCTACATCTTATATATGACATAATTAAGATATTTGGAAACCATAATATAAATCAGGATGACCACTCTTATAAAATTTAAATATATAAATAAAAAAAATAACTAATGTGTACCAAAATTTAACAATAAATATCCCAATACATCTAATAGGCTAATAATTTTGAATTACCCATCTTCAAACAAGTTATTCCATCAACTTTAACTAGTTGTGGATGATTTTTTAGGAAATATTAATTTTCCCATGCCACGTCTTCCTTGGGGAGGTTATTCAATTTGATGAGGTATTTTTTGATCACCCTAGTCCATATCATCTCCATTCGTGTGTGGATAATCACTTCATATTCTAATATTATTCTTCCTTATATATATATATATATATATATTTATATTTATATATATATTTGGTAAATACTTCTAGGTTGGAATATTTGAGATATTTTCTTCAAATAGGAAAAATGAAAGAGTATTGTATTTTTGTTGACTATGTTACCTCCAATTTTTATGCTATGTTGTCAATCCCAAATCATCTATAATATTTAATAAGGACCATAATACTTAAGAGATAATTTTTTATCTTTATATTATTTATTAACATATATTTTCTTCTATGGCTATAACCTAAAAATACCCAATCTCTTTTAATATTATTTAACTCCTCCCATTAAAGGGTCAGTCATTCTTGTTAAGGCTCATAGGTGGGTGAATAATTTGGAATAATGTCTTCCACCACTAGGAATGTTCAAACTTTATTTTGATGGGGAGATGAGAGGGAATCTATGGGCATTAGGGTTTGAGTGCTTAATCAAAGATTATAAGGATCCCTAATCAGAGTGGCCTCTCTTAAAATTATGCATGGGATTAATAATGAGGAGATAACATAAGGATCCAGTGCTTAGGTTTGGTTTATCGACCTAGTGAGAATTTAAAAATTTATTCATTGAGGGGGATTTTATTGTAATGATCTACATGATAGAAAAAAATAAGGTAGGATCTTCGAATATTAAGAATATTTTACAAAAATATTGGGAGATTCTTGATTCTCTCCATTTGGAATGCCTCTCATTGCTTCAAAGAGGTGAATAATGTTCTGAACTTCCTATCCAATAGGGGGATTGATTAGTTGGATGAGTTTATTATATATAATAGTGGGAGGGATAACCCAACCAACCTTGGGGAGTTTTTTAATTTAAATTTGGGTTTAAGTCCCATTTGAGGTGTGGGTTGGTTGAGGGATGGATGTCAAGTAATCTATTTTTGATGGGGTGGCTCAAATGCAAAAATGAGAATTAAGGTATGATCAAGATGGAAATATTCATTTCACATTATGGTGATATAATGTGATTATGACTATGGAATGATTTGTGTGTGGTAGTTAATGAGTGATAATAATTTTAGGTGGTCATCATCAAGATGGATGAGATGATGCATCGTGTCTTCAACACTTCCTTTCTATGGTTAATAGCCATAAAATGGGATATGACATTCAAAGGGTGGGTGATAAATTCATAGTTTAATAAGGTCTTACTAATACATTCAAGGGTGGTGTTTGAGGTAGTACAAGAGGTTATTGGCATGGTGTATTTGGAGATGTCATGTCGAATAAATCTAAACTCATAAATGGCCTTCATTTTTGTTAAGAATCTACTGTTAGCATTGGATAATAAATAATAGTTTTTAGAGACTATAAAAATATTGGTAAACCATGGTTTTAACTAGGGCTAGCAAGAGTGGTGGAGGAACTTTGGGGTAGTGTTCCTTTTTCCTTGATGTTCTTAGGTAATGAGTGCTAGGGTTGGTGTCGATATCTACCTTTAAAGAGATTTAAAAGTTTTATTTGATGGTGCTAGCCTTTTCTAAGAAGCTTTAAGAATTGATTCAATATCTATCTCTGATAGGGGGTTCATTTAAGTATTATATGTTCATGTTTTTAATTCCCTTTTATCTTCTTTAGTGATAGTTATTAACCTATGGTGGTTGATTGGGGTGGTTTCTATAACTAGGTTATTGGGGTTTCTATTTTGAGTGGTGACCCCAATCTTTTCTCATTATATGGATGTTGAAATGGTGGGTATGAAATTTGGTGGGTCATTCACCCAATGTCATGTGGTGTCTAATGTTATGAGAGCTCGTATGGAAGTTGCATTTTGTTCCCTAATTCTAGGTAGTCATGTGTTGTAAAAGAGAGCACATGTCAGGCATGGTGTATGTGGTGGTAGAGGTGGTTATCATGGTATATTGGGATGGTTTTTTGTGGTGTTTGAGGTTAAGGAATTGGTTATGGATGACCTTATAAAGGCCCCCATGGGAGAAATGTTGGACAACATAGATGGTAGTGATGACTATTACAGTTGATGTTGGCAAAAAACATGGAAACCTAGCTCTGTATCCATGAAGGGCTCATTGTGAGATAATTTTAGGTTAGGTTAGGTCAGGATTGGGTTCTCATCTAGTGGTATTTTGGGTAGTTTTATGTTTGAGTTGTATCATGGTGTTTCATGCCCTTGTTTGGTGGCTTCAATCGATGTTCGAGAACTTGTTCCCATTTGGGTTTTTTTCAACTTTGGTTGGTTATGGTATTATTTTCATCATGGTTTTTGTTTAATAAATGGTTGAGGGACATATCAACCCTCATTACCAATTAAAAAATATTATTTAACTCCTTTGTTGGTCAGATCATTATTTTATTTTATTTTGTGCCATGGCCACATTCTTTTTGAGACTAGAAAGTACCTCTTGTTTGTGTTCAATTTAATCTTCTACCATGTGGACCCTAAAATTTAATTTCAAGGATGACATGATATAAGGTGGGTGTTATCCATATGATTCCATAAGTGGTGGAGTATTTTAAGTATGGAAATAAGTGTCATATCAACATTTTATTAATGGCAACTAGTTAACCCATTAGGATTATTTATCAAAATTAAAACATCACATATAACCCTCAAAGAATTTTTTTATAACCTCAATTTTCTAATTATATTTGGAGTGATAAGGGCTATGATCCATTTAAGCATCTAATAAATAAAATAAATCAATCCAAATATTAATATTGATCATAGTCACTTATAATAATCTTTAGGGTACCATGCATATTTTAAATTGTCTCCATGAATTTGGATGCCACCATGTTTTATAAAAAGGATGTGATAGGGGAAGAAAATGAGCATATTTTTTAATTATATCCATTGCCACCATAATTAATTTTTTTCCATTATGACTTTGGCAACATTGTGATGAAATTCATGTAAACCTCTTCCCATCATTAGCTAGGGATAGATATTGTTTTTAGAAGACCCAAAGTATTAATTGTCTCAACCTTATTTTTTTAACACCATAAATATCCTACCAAAAAAAATTATACTTTAATTTTTATACATTCATAATAAAATAATGTTTTATCAATGAAATATTAGACAATAATACACTTTTATATATTTATTTGTAATAGATACCTAAGGCAGTAGAGGGTAGTGGATTTATACATGCTTAAATTTTAAAATGTAAATAAATGAATTAAATTTAAATTAAGAAACAAAAATACATGTAAACACAATAATAAATTACTAATTAATTCAATTAGGAAATTGAGCATGCATATATAGGATTTTTATATTATGTTGAATAACTCACAATCTAAAGGCATTTATTTTTATATAAATTATGAAATGTGTTATAAGTCCTATCACAATCCTTTCCCATAAATTTTTAACAAGTCAAGAATAGATGTTAGGAGGACCAAAAATGTGTTAGGATTAATGTTGCTTAAAATCAAGAGACAAAAACTCTTAAATAAGTTGATAGGTAGGTTTTCCTAGTTTAGATCTTATGTTTCTTTGATTTGATTCACATGATATGAATAATATCTACATATAATAAATTATGTATTATCTTTACTTAGAATGGTTTGGTACACCTGTGATATATGAAAACTTAAGGAAAATAAATTTATCTTTAGGTATTTTCCTTAGATTTTGTTCATATTTTAACTATATTACTATTTGTCATTCCCCTAAAGGGTTGGAACAATAATAAAAATGATGATTTTCATACAAGAAAAAACTTCATAAATGTAAATTTAATAACATATATAAACCCTAGGTTTTGTGCCAAAAGTAATCTATGGGGAAATGATATCTTCTATAAATGCCTAGTTTTGATTAAAAAAATTATTTGTTTGATATACTATTAGTGTGCTTAATTGATTCCTAGATCATTGGTTTATATTAAGATCTTATTGGTGCATCCTCTTGTATTTTTTAATATTTTCATCATATTATTCTCTATTGTATTGTGACTCTCCTTTATTATTCTTATTTTATCTATTTTATATTATGTTTTATCTCTCCCTAGCACTATTTTTCCTATTCCTCTTTAGGTTTCATTATTATTGGATTTTTACCAAGAGCATATCATGCTCTTATTTTGATCAGAGTGTACCAATACACTCCTAGTCTTAAATACGAGTGTGTTAGTATGCTCCTAGTCTATCCAAGAGGATACCGCTATGTTATTGGTCCTTTTCTCATTTTTAGGCCCCTTTGTTCCTCTTTTTTTTTGTTTCTTCCCCATTTTATTATATTTTCTTACTCATTATATGTTTGCTTTAACACCAATAGTGTCATAATTTGAATTTGATAAGTATAAAAATACATAAGTGCATTGATATGTTTAGGACACACATATATTTGAATTGATAAGCCATTTATTGAAATGTAAAATAAAAAGATTTCATTGTTAGAGAAACACCCATGTAATAAAACAAAAATTGAAAGGATTAGTAAAATAGTATATGTATTATAGTAATTTCTTGAATAACATTGAAAATGAACAAGTTTGTGATATTCATATTGCACTAGGTTGCTTGTTGATCTAGATTTATACTTTTATGTAGTTTATAAATATTTTTCCCAAAAGGGGATTTGACTAAGATAGGTCCCCATATCCACCCAACCTTTTTATAGTTTTCAAGGTTGAAAAAGTCACATTAGTGTTTCAAAGAAAAAGAATCATTTATCAGATAACTACAATTAATTACGATAATTCGAGCAAGGTTTATGAAGAATAGAATTAGAGGAGTGCATTTGTCATGTTTATTTCAAGAATTGATACACTTTAACCAGTAGTGTAAATTTTTTACTATGATCATATTGTCTCTCTAGGAGAATACCACTACACTTTAGGTAATTTTTATACACTTTATAAAATCTTCACAAGTTTCTTGGGTTTCCTTTGTTTTGGTCTATAGATTTGTTTACACCTGATTAAAGTCTAGGATAACTCAAATGTTTGTTAAAAATTGGTATTTATCTAATAACCCTCTCTTCATTAAGTTAAACCATGTATTATTTTCCCTCTTGTATAATTAAATCTATAATTATTGTTATATTGATGTATTTTGTTCAAATATAAATTATATACATTATTTTATAATTTGGTGTACTATTTTTGACCTAAATATATATTACCATAAATGTTTTTTTATGAATATCCATTATCTTTCATGCCCCCTTACCTATTAGGGCTAACCCTATTATGATTTTTATAGACTTTACTTTACTAGGTCTAGATCTACTTTTTCCTCCATCATTAAGCCTCAGTTCCTTGTGCTTATTCCAAATCCTTGAATATTCACATTATTCAATTACACTATATATTATAGCCTTTTTTTTAGGGTTATGCAATACCATTTTGGCATTTATTATCCATTGTTCTCCCTCCTGTTGTATATATTTTATGTTCTTATGCTCTTTAACACTTCTTATGGATATATGTGATTTCCTTATGATAGATCTTTTATAATAGTATCTACATGGGATGTTCCTAAATTGTGTATATTATTATGTATGATGATGATGTTGTTGATATGAAATTATTTTTTAAATTATTGAATATTTATTTCCAATGATATGGTTTTAAACATGAAATGGTTCTATGTAATAATGATGCTTTATCTGTTGATACCCTTTCCATTGATAAATTTTCATGGGTGCCTTCTATTGATAAATATTGTATTACTCATTATATGATGGGTTATTATGAGGTGGATAATGTAATTCCTTTAAGGGATAGATAAAAAATGTGATAGTCCTAGTAGTGCCCAAAATTGTGCTGGGGCAATTTGGGTCTTTGTATGGTAAATGCCCTATGCCAAAGCTAAGTGAGTTTTAATGTCTGATTTTCCTGCATTCCTCATTAAGAGGAAAGGTTAGGGAATGTAATTTGAGTAATCATGTCTGTCATCTTGGATAGATGATTCCAAAGGGATATCTATCGAAGATGGAAAATACCTAAGGAAGGCTCAGGAAAGATTAAAAAATTAACCGCTTATGGAAAAAGGATAATATGACACAAGATCTTAAAGTAAACAAATAAGAGTGTAACCAAGTCTTTTTCCAAAGCTTGGATCCTTCACGCTAGAAAGATAAAGTATGTCAGTGTCCCAAATAAAAATAACACATTGCACTTATGTTTTTGGTGATTAAGGTGAGGAGTGGTATGATGAAATGAATGAAAAATATGTATTTGGCCATGATCCTAGTTTATTTTTAATTTGGACACTTCAAATAACATCGGTCCCTCAGATGTTTTGGGACTCTTTAAAAAATTACCCCACTTACCTTTTTGTGGACATGGTGCTAAAAATCCCCAAGCCCTCATGTTTATTTCTAATAATAAAAATTATTCCTACCACATAGAGGTGCTCGAGTGCTTCTTCACTTCAGGACCTTTTTGGAAATTACCTCACTCAATTTTATGGAAATTTTCAAAAAGGTCCCCAAAGGCCTAAATACCCAAGTTTTTACAAAACAAGGATCATTACAAGTTATGTCCTTAGTATCATCGAGGACTTGCGACATTTTATCCCACAGCACTAGAATGTCATAAAAATTATAAAAGGTGAAAAAATGCCAAAAGACCTGAATAGGAGGTTTTTTTTTGAATCTAGAATTAACTCATATTTTTCTACATATTGTGATAGATCAGTTACTTAACGTGCAAGGGAAGGCCTTATATTTTCCCTCTATTTTTTAAATGAGGCTCAAGAAATTAATGGGGGTAGGTGTTGATTTGTTACCTTATCTTAGAGCATTAATGGTAACCATAATTCTAAAATGCAAGGGATTATAATTAAAGTGTTATTTTTCATTTGAACTTACCTTTCACATTTAGAGCTAAATATTTGTGCTTCCAAGCAACTAAGTGTGCCATAGTGAAGAATGATGTGAATATGTTGAATCAAAGTACAAGTTTCAAAGGATTTCTACTTCCACCTATGTGTAGCCTCCACTAATACCAATGGTATATACTTTAATAACATCCAAGGAAAGAATCACATTAGTATTAGATTAAATCAAGGACATTGATGTTATGAATTTGGATTTTGGGGCACTGGTAAATGTTTTTCAAGACCCTAACCCCTCACAAGTAGTTACCAATGTTGGCATGAGCTACATCACACCAACAACAGTGTTTCCCTTGGCTACTCCATACCCAAAGCTTTTCATAGCATGTGCTCAAGCATATCAACCAGATACCATAACCATCATCGATGGTAGTCATTTAGTAGTATGCTCCTTTAGTTCATAGGCCCTTAAAACCATGCTTGGCATTCCCCCTCAACCAAAAAGCATCATACTGAGCATCAAGGAATGCCAAAAATACACTAACAAGGATGAGAAAGTCATCTAAGAGGTAGTAAACTTGTGCTAGCTAACCAAGAAAAGAACCAAAGTCTCAAGAATGTTGAAGAAATTGAAGTTGGAAAAATTTAATGAGTTTCCTCAGTATGTTATAGCCATGGCCACCAAAATCTATGGGCTACCCACTACCGAGAAGTTTGAGACATGGATGTTTTTAATCACACTCTACATGTTAGAAGGGAAGAAGAGGATTGATTGGGACACCATCCTAAATGACAATTTTCATGCATAGATGATGTACCTCTAAGTAGCCATCACCTCTAAGAATAAATTTCAATGTACATTTTATATGTCTTCCTACCTGATGTATAACTTGGTACATAATAGGGTTTTTTAGGGACTTACTAGAAACCCTATGGGGATGAGGATTTATGATATATATCCTATGATAACCTTGGAAGGGTTTATGAATAGTTTTTACAAGATGAGTAACTAATTCTTCAACCCCATGATGAGTGTGTTCTACCCCCTAAGGAGCTTAAATAGAATGTATACAATAGATAAATAGATAATTGAGAATTTTGGCACCACCTATATTCAGTTGAAAACATTCACATACATTAAGGTGAGTGGGTAATCTATATTCCCACTCAAATTGTCCAGATGCCTAGATGATAGATTGGTAATAATGAAGCTATGCAGGTAGATTCTACCACCACATGAAATGATTGCAAAAAAAAAGATAAACAATCCTTTCAAGTTTCTTATGGTGATTGGTTTATATTCATGCCCTTTTATGGTTAAGGCAAAGGGGTTGGAACTGGAAATGAGTTTATATGCACTTGGTAAGATGCCACCTCAACCCAATTATGACATTAAGTGGTTGATAAATATGGGAACAAATGTGGTATGGCATCATTCCCACTATGAATACCTATGGTCTAATTTCACCACCAAAGAAGTTGTCAAGAAGTGGGAGTATATGAGGTTAATAGTGCAAGAGCTCATAGCATATGACATCACTCCTCTCCCCAAGGACATGTTCAATGACAAGATGACACTCTCCTCCACATATAATAAGAGAAATATTGAATCCCATCTAATTGATTTTCCAAATTTCACTGAGGAAAAAAATGATCCCATCCCTACGTAAGTGAGATGGATAATGAGGAGAACCTTCATGTGGTTAAAGGAGCAGGGGATTGACCTCAGGGCATATAACACCCATACACTCCAAGAGTTGAGGAAGGTGAAATAATTGAATGAATTCCTCCTAGAAAATATTAGTGACCCTCCATCCCCATCATCATTTACAGTAGGAATAGGGAAAATAAAGCTAGGAGAAACCAACTTTACCAAACTGATGGATGTCAAGAAAATGATTGTGGCCCAATCCAAAGATGGGATGTCTTTCTTGAAGATAAAAATCTTGGTTGAAACTTGGGATAAAATTATCATAGGGTAGGTCACACTAGCTAGTGCCATCCTTATTTCAATTTTAAGGAGGGAAGCTCTATGGGGGCCAGTCATCTCAACAGTTTCTCCCATGGCCAATCAAGCACTAGTCCTGACTATCTTACCTCCATAGTAGGCTACAGTTAGGCCTCCTTTGAAGATATATTCAAGGAATAAAGGAGGTGAGGAACAATAGGAGACACCAAAATAAAAGAGAGCCAAGAAGACCCTCTAACCTATAGCCAAATTCTAATCAAGCAAATGATAGTTCTCTTCAAAGACCCAATCATCGAGGAGTGCCCCTAAAGAAAAAAGAAGATCAAGTTTCATACACATAGAGCATTAGGGATATGAGAGAAGGGGAGGACTCAAATGAAGAAAGGTTTATAGCTAAGGTAATGAAAAAATATCATGCCTTCACTCCCCCTAAGGTGAAAAATGGGTAAAGGACCCATAGGGAGAAACATCACTCCCCATCAAAAATCTTAACAAAAGGAGCATTTGTAGAAGGGGAACCTATAATAGAAGGTAAAGGTGATGAGGAAGGAGCCAAGACTTTATATGATCCTCTATCTTTTGATGATGTTGTGAAGTTTGGTGCCAAGGAAGCCACCCAAGTAGAATCCCCTTATAAAAAGGAGTCCCACTCCCTAAAAATAGAGGTATTTGTTTAGAATGTTATTTCTCAATCACCTGGGTAGGATAAAGTTGATGAAATCAAGGACAGCCCAAAGTAAGATGATGGGGGATCATGGTGAACCTAGGAATGAAATTTAATCCCCCACTAATAGTGAAAAGGTGGGAGAACAAGAGAAAGATAAAATTGGAGATGAGGGATCAAGCCTGTAAATGGGCACCCCTACAACTTCAGAGGTCAATAAAGGTACCAAGGAGAGTGCCCCAAAGGATGCTACTTCAATCAAAATCCCCTGAGAGATTCTCCCCACCATCAAGGTACATGACCTAGAGAAGAATAAAGGTTTTGAGGCCATGATTGGTGAGGAGTCACCTAAACATGATAAGGAAGTCACCATATCCTATACAGACCCAGCAGCCTAAGGTGTTATGGAAAGAGAAGCTATTATTCTATCCTCCATCTAACACACATAAAAAGGGAGTTCTATTGAAAAATTATGCATGGAGTCTCACCAGCATGGGTTTGATTTCAAAGTTTTGGAGCAAGTTGAGCTAGTCCCAAAGGAGGAAAAAGAAGAGTAGGGAAGTGATGAAGACACAAAAATTTATGTTAAGCCCTCTTCCTAAACTAATGATGCTCCCAATAGTTATTTCCCCACTGCAACCACTCATCACTAGTACAAGGCCATCCTCAGCATCTACAACTTTGGTGGGTTTCTAGACTAGGCCTCTTCTTTGGATTATAGGTCAAGTGAAGGAAAAAAAGGATGTGATGAGCAAAGTAGGTGATATCAATATAGCCCAAATTGTTCAAAATCAAAAGGCCAAACCCCAAAGAAGGACAAGACACATGTCAAAATTAAATTCACTAACATAAGGGAAGAAGTGTTGAAGTATCCATTCCTCCATTAGATGCACTGAAGAAGGATACTCCCCTAGAAAACTATTCCATCTACCGCTAAAATCTTGGGGAGCCATCAAGGAAGGAATTAAAGCATACTTCACAAGACTTAGCTGACATGGTGATGCACATAATGGATAAAGATAAAGCTACCATGGAGGAATTAAAGGCAGAAAATTAGGCTATGATCTAGTACTTACAAAATTTATTGAGTGAGCCTCAGGCAGTGACTCCAGCCACCATCCAAGCTCTTGAACTTTCCCTTATCCCCCTTAGTACACTAGACATTGCTCGTGGCAAAGATTTAAATATTAGAGGATGGTTGACAAAAGACTAGTAATAAGACTTGATAGCTTGAGGCTAAGAAGTAATCTATATAGCTATGGGATGGCTAGATGATGAGATAAATAAGCAAGGAGAGTGTAGCTCCTAGCATCTATTTATGATGTTGATATCAAAAGTTGGGAGGCACTTAGGCCCAAAATAGATAAAATATGTAATATGGGTAAGGATGTTTTAATCATAGAGAACATTATCTCTCTAGATAATATTAAGATGCCCAAAGAGTGCCAATTGGCCATAAATCATAGGCTCACCATGCTCAAGGATGGTGCTTTTGATTTAAAAGGAGAAGAGCAGTCTCTCAAGACTATGAGAATAAAGATTGAGGCCACTTCAAGAGTAATGCTAAAGTTGGATGGTGTAGTGGACCTGACAAAAGAATCAATGGAGAAGACTCTAAAGGATCTCATTGATGCACCTCATGGAGTTTTCAATGGCCAAAAAATAAAGGACCTAGTATCTCTCAAAAAATATTATGACAAATTGGAGGCATTGATATGAAATAAACAAGGAGTGATCCAAAGAACCACAAATTGGTTAGAGGAATATGACACTAAATTTAAGTACCAGATGTACCCAAATAGAATGATCCTTGCCAGTATGATCAAAAAGTTTATTATACATAAAGATAAGCTAGTGAAGGACATAGTCATCAATGTGGATTCTACATCATGATGAGATACCCCTAGTTTCTTTCCCAAAAAGGGAATTATCCCATACCTCCCTTTCTCTTCTTGTCATTTTCTCCTTTTTGTCTCTATTCCTTTTTTAAGGAACTTTTGTATTTTTCTCGATAGTGGCACGTCCCTTTTTGAGTTTGTTTTGTTTAAGGAAGAGATGTTTTTGTTCCTTTGTGCAAGTGGACAAAGTTTTTTTGTCCCTTATGGTTTTTTTTACATGTACATAAGTATAAATATTATTTCTATAGTGGGAAATCATATCCTTCATCATCACGAGAACACACATGTAGGTCTGAGGAATCAAGTTCCTTACAACCAACTCTAGGCCCGTGAAGGAATCTTCTAGCAGGAGTATCTTTATAGATTATGCCAATTATGGTTATGGAATTGTATAAGTAAAGGGGGTCTATCCTTTTACAAAGGTTGGCTAAAAAAATTGAGTGTAAAAGAGATAGCTCAGAGAGTCATCCCTATGTAGTGCCCTGGTGCCAAATTGATTTCATTTGTAAAATCATTGGCAATCTTTGAGATCATCTATGATGTTCCCTTGTTATAGAGTCATTTTTGTAGAGTGTCTTATGATATATAATTTTAAATAAATGTTTTTTGATCAATATTTTCTTAGTAAATGAATAAAATATGTTCATGGTTTCCATTATGTCTTATTATTCTAGGCTCATAGATGCAATAATAAAAAATTCTTGAAAGGTAACCTGTAGTGTTGCTTGTGATCTTTTAAGGACCATGTGTGCATAGTTTATTCCTGGATGTTTTTGGAATCAAGCAAGCATTTGTTGATAAAGGAGATATTAGGATTGTGTGAACCCCTTTATATTTAGTTATTAGCCCTCCACATCTTTTCATCCAACTTTTCTTGTAAACATTATCCTACCCTGTTCTACCATGCATACTGTTGTCCTCCAAAAATAGCAGTCATTTTTGGGACAAAATTTGAACTATTTTGGTCTTACAGACCAAAATTGTCTCTTCCATTTCCAAAATTTGTCCTAGACATTAAAATTCCTCATTTTCCATGCTTCTGAGAAAATCTACAGACTCTTCAGCAGGAAGAGAAGTCTACGAACTGTGTAGACAGTTTCATTTACACAGGTTCAAAGATTTTTGTAAGCGATTTCAGTCAAAAGAAGTAGTTTTCAAAACTTAGTAATTTTCTAGGATTGGTTTAGAGCTTTGGTTCAGTTGAAAATCTTCATCGGCAAGCATCTGAGTGCAAAAAAGAGACTTGAACCACTGAATCGTTGAACCATTAAACCACTTCAATTCAAAGGTTCAATGGGTTCAAGGTTCAACAAGTTCAACATCTTTGGCAAGAGTTAAGCAATTCATCAAAGTTCAAAGTTTAATTAGTTCAATTGGTTCATCAGCTTCAAAACACTTGGCCAAATCAAGGTGGCTTGAACCATTGAACCGTTGAACCAATGAACCACTTCGGTTCAAAGGTTCAACGGGTTCAAGGTTCAATGGCAGGTTAAACCAAAGGAATAGTTCAATGGCTTGATTCAACCAAGTGATTCAACTCTTTATTTCACTCAATTGGTTCATTCATTCAATTCATCTAATGCTTCAACATCTCAAGGTTCAATAGCAGGTTCAAAGACATTTTTCAAAGCTTTGTTTGAACCGTTAAACCAAAACTTGGTTCAACGAACAGGTTTAACGAATAGGTTCAGCAGTAGGTTCATTCACTTGGTTCATTCAATTGAACCATTGGCTTGAACCATTTTGGTCTAAAGCCTTGGTTTAACCGATTGGTTCAACGAAATGGTTCAACTGTTGGTTCAAAGGAAAGTTCATAATGTTTGATTCAAGGCTTAGTTCATCAACTTGTTTCGTCCAATTGAATTATCGGCTTGAACCATTTTTGGTTCAACCGATTAGTTCAACATCTTGGTTCAACAGAATGGTTCATTGCCAAAGTTCAAAGGGGCAGTTCAATGCAAAAAGAGACTTATCGAAGGACAAGTGCCCTTGCGGAGGACACTTAATCAATAAAAGCACCCTTCAAAAGGGTCATTTTTCAAGGAAGCCAAAAGTAATTCTTTCATATTTGTTTAAGGCATTTAAAATTGGCTAAGGCATAATTCTTTCAAATTTTTGTTTGAAGGAATTCCTTTGGACAAAAAGTTTGAAAGAAATCAAAGAAGCAAATGCAAGCAAAATCTGAAGACTTGTTCAAAGATTTGGCGAAATAAATAATTCCGTAGACTTTTTTTCCATGGGAATTTTCCCTGGACTTTTGTCCACAAGAAATTTCCCTAGAATTTTATCTGCAAGAAACTTTTGCATGAGGAAACATTCATGGGAGAAAGCTCAGGGATTTGTCTGCAGGAACTGCCAAGGCAAAGGGCTGCTGAAGAATCCCAAAGGGTAGGTGCCCTTGCAGGGGACTCTCGATGGCCAAAGTAAAGGGCTCTTTCTGACCCATTCAAGGATCATTTCTTAAGACCTGAAAGGGAAAAGATGAAAGCCAAAAGAGGACCAAGGGGTGACGTGCCCAAAGATGTCAAATTCAAGACAGTGAACTAGCCGTTGAGAGCACATCGACGGGAATATGAATGTCAATTTTAAAGTCCATGAAATAGTTGTTGATCCTTTGAATTTATAGACCTGAATGCATTCCAAAAATTCAAGACCAAAACTAGTAGAAAGCGAGGAAAGATAGAACAATGGATGAATCCAGGACTCGATTCAATTAACTAGAAAAGGGGGAATGATGAAGACAAGATTAGACTGCCAGATGGACATTGAAAGTTGTAATCTTTCAATTGCATGGCTTGTTTATCTACATTGAGAAGATCAAATGGTTAAAATGCCCCAAAGTTCCAGCTTGTCTTCCTAACAGTTCCCAATGCATCATGATGTATTATTGCTCCTGAGTCCTTGTAGTGGCTATATAAGGGACTTTCTTTCATTGTAAATGCATCTCTCTTTTTTGACAATTTGAATGAAACTCTGCCCAAATTGAGAGGCATCATTGAGACTTTGTGCTCAGTCTGTTAATCATATTTTGTTACTGGAATAAGAAAGCAAAGGACTTTTTTAGACTTTGTGCTATGATATCTTTGTTGTTGAGGAAACTGTTCTTATGTCATTTTCCTTGATATATTTTTTGTTCCATTAATTTAACAAGCAGGATTAGTAAAATTAGTTAGGAAGGTGTCTTGAAGAATCAATTATGGAGAGACTTTGTGCCCCCATAGCTGCCTTCAGTGTGTTTTCTTTTCATTTCTATGTAAAGGACTTTGAGAAGACTTTGTACCCTCATTGTACTTCGTATATTAATCTTGAGCATTTCAGGTGAAGACTTTGTGTTGTATCTCGATTTTCTAGTTACTACACCCTCAGTTACATTCTGCTTTTATTTCCAGGAGTATTTTTGTGGCTGATTGAATAGTTCTTCTAAAAGAAGAGGAGTGTTGTCTATCATTTCCCTTGAGTTTTTCCTTTGTTTTTCACACATCATCTCTAAAGAAAGAGAGATGGATGACTTGTTCTACCCTTGAGTATTATTTTCTATTTATACATATATATAGCATATCCATAGGGAACCTCCCCTTGATGAGAGGAGAGAGTAGTCTCCTTTTGATGTGATAAACTTACACATTTAGATGACTAATCTTCCTACTTTGGCTAATCAGACCTATTTTGTTTACTAGTATGCTGATAGACAAAATATTCAACCAACAGTTTTTGGCGACTCTACTAGGGATATACCCATTATTCATTTATAGCCTATCCATTCACCTCCACACTAACCAGGAAAGAATGCACAGTTTAAAGTCCCAAGCTTTAACTGAAGCAAGGTCAAATCTTTTCCATTTTTTGTTTCATAATTTGGTAGATTCAAGGTATACACGAAGCCAAAGGGTTAAAGGTATCATTGATCCTATGTTTGAGCTAGTACAACAAAGTGATTTTGATCTATTTCCTTCACCATCTCATCTCCAACGAACCAAGAACTTCCCTCCTACTAAAGCCAAATCTCCATTACCAGATGAAGTATCTACTTTTATTCTTGATAAAGTTGTGCCTATAATTACCCCTTTGAGATTTGTTATCCCTCATTTTCAAAATCCTATAATGGCAGTTCAAGGCCCCTAGGGTAATGTTTTTGGTCCTCTCAATCTTACTTGTCCTCTACATGAGCTTCCATGTAGTTCTAGGAAGAATTTCCCTAAATTCTATGGTGATGGAAAAGTTCATCCTGATGAACACATTATAGCATTCAGTATAGCTTGTGGAGTAATCGAAGTAGAATTTAAAGATGTAGCAATCAGGGTTTTTGTTGAAACATTACAAGGTGCTACTACAGATTGGTTTTACCATCTATAGGCTCGGTCTGTGACTAATTGGAATACTCTTAAAGCTAAGTTTGAAGCCAGATTCAAACCTATAGAAGATGTACATACACTTCTAGCTCAACTTACACAGATGAAGAAAGAGCCTCATGAGCCTATGAGAGACTTCATAGCTAAATTTAACAAATTGAGAAATAGAATCCCTATAATTGCTAGACCTACAACTGAGAATCTCAAATGCTTTTTCATTAATTCTTAGCTACCTGAAGTTAGTTTTCTCTTGAGACATGCTGGTTAAATAGATCTCACTGTAGCTCAACTTTTGGCCACTAAAGTAGAAGATGATCTCATCTTAGCAGGGAAAATAAGAAGAGATCCAAATAGAAACAGGGCTTCATCATCTTCTGAATTTGCATCTACAAGCACCATAGATCCAATGGTGTAAAAATTAGCAAATGAGTTACTTGCTCTCAAAAAGCAAATGGCTCAAGGAATGTCTTCTGCTCCTACATACAGAAGGACTTTCCCAAATTAGTCATATCAAGGCAATGTTGCCAGGAACCAAGGACAACAAAATTGCCTTCCTCCTCCATAAGGAAAACTTGCCCTGGAAGCTCAACCAACCAATTCAGCAATGGGATACCTTGAAGCAAAATCAAAATTCTCTTTCCAGCCTGAATTGAGAATTGAATCAAGAAAATGATGCTGATATCATTAAAGACAATCAAGAAGAATCAGCTAGCGACTCCCACATTGGTTTCCTAAATTACCAGGATAAACTCAAAAGCAAAGAAGAAGCTTCAAATAGATCATATGCAGTGTTTACCAGGTCCAAGAACCAATCAGTCCAGCAAGCTAATAAAGAAAAGATAGAAGAACAACCTCAACTAGCAATCACAATTGCTAAATGTGCGACAACTTTGCCTTTTCAATCAAAAGATTAGGTCATCACCCAAAAGGTAAATACATCCATTTCACCTTCACTTTTTACTCTCAATTTGCAAACCAGCCCACCTCCCATCCCTCCTAAAACTCAAAAAGTTGAAGTACCTTTCTCTTTACCTAGCTCAATTTAGCCATTTGACATAATTGATCATGTCAAAAAGACAAAAATACAAATGTCTAAATTTGAATACTTGCGGTCTAATCCAGATCAACTGAATAAATTGGTTCAATATGTTAAAAATCAAACCATCCCTATAGAATAAAAGGATAAAAAAGTAATTCCTGATTCTCTAAAGAATACACCTATTCCAAATAATCTGGTCATTACTCCAATTACTCCTGGAGAAATAGAACCCTTCTATGTTTCCTTGTTAATCAATGGCCACAAGCTGAGTAACTGTATTATAGACTCAGACACGTCTAAAAATGTCATGCCTACTAAAGTCACTGAGTCTCTTGGTCTCACACTGACCAAGATGTTTGGGAGATGTTTCTCCATGGAGAACAAGCAAGTACCATTGCTGGGGAAAATCAAAGATGCCCAATTTGTGTTTGCAGCCTTTCTAAATAAGAGGATTAAGATGACTGTCTTGGTAGTTGACATCCCAACATCTTATGGCATTTTTCTTGGATGAAATTTTTGTAAGGATGTGGGAGGAGAACTAAACATGGATCTATCTGAGGCAAGGATCCTTGTCCAAATCCTTGTCCAAGGCGTGATGAAGAGATTACTTCTTGAAAAGGAAGCAAAGTATGTAGTCACCCAGACGTCAGCTCCTGAAGCTCAAATCCTTTTTGAATCCATAGGTATGGGTAACTACTTTCTATGTATAGATGAAGAAGGGCCCTCCATCTCTGATGAGGGATAGTCTAAAGAAAAGACAGTGTCTGATGAGATTTGGACTCTAAAATTTGATGGTAGCTATTCCTCTACTCGTTCAGGAGCTGATATTTTCTTGATATCTCCTTAAGGAGATATGTTTTCTTCATCCTATAAATTATAATTCAGCAACACTAACAATACAGCTGAATACGAATCTCTATTGTTGGGCATGAAGGCTACTCAAGAAAGAGGCATTAAGTTTCTTCATGCCAAAGGGGATGCTGAATTAGTGGTCTTTCAAGTGAGAAATCTATATCAGACCAAGAATGAGAGGTTATGCCACTACCGTAACCTAGTTTGGGACCAAATTGAAAGCTTTGATGCTTTCAACATTTCTGCCATACCTAGAGAGTCCAATGATAGAGCTGATGCACTTGTTGTTTTAGGAACTCTCTTAGTTCCTCATTCAGATTTTAAAGAAGACAAGTATACCATTGAGCTAGTCTATAGACCAAGTGTTCCTGACAATGCTGATCATTAGAAAATATTCAATGATGATCATCAAATCATTGCCTTCTTGGAATGAAAAGACAATTTTGGACAGCTGTATTTTGAAGGTAGTGAATCTCAAAAGTCTGAATCTATTTCTGAATCTAGTTTAGATATAATGAAGAATTCCTACAGCTAAAAGGAAACAAAATTCTCAAAGGCTTGGTTTCTCTTGAGAAACTATTTGACAAGCATGATAGATTCATCAAACAATAGCAAACAGATTCAAATTTCACTCAGGGATTTGACCAAGTAAATCTTACCAACAAAGAAAATCTCAAGATGGTCAACATTGGTAAGTGCTACACCCCTGAAGAAAGATTCAAATTCACCTCTTTGTTCCATCAATACATTGATGTCTTAGCATATTCTTATGAAGACCTGAAGTCTCTCAGACTTGATGAAATCTACCATCACATTCCTCTCAAGGCTGATTCAATGCCCTACAAGCAGAAATCTAGACAATACAATCAAAAAATTTCAAGTACTATTATGTCTGAGATATAGAAAATATTAAATGCTAGAATTATCTTCCTAATCCATCATTCTACATGGATTGCAAACATAGTGCTTGTAAGGAAGAAGAATGGCAAAATTTGCATTTGTGTAGATTTCAAGAATCTGAATCAATCATCTCTGAAAGATAATTACCCTTTACCAATCATGGACCAAGTGCGTCAAATAGTAACAGGATCAGAGATGTTATCAATGCTGGATGGCTTTTCAGGTTATAATCAAGTCAAAGTTGGTGAAGCAGACCAACACAAGACTGCATTCACCACACCTTGGGGTACATTTACATATAAAAGAATGCCTTTTGGCTTAATAAATGCTAGTGCTACCTTTTAGAGAGCTATGGACATGGCTTTCAAAGATGAGATTGGCAAATTCATAGTGGTATGTCTTGATGACTTAACTATCTTTTCAAAGCGTCGATCTGATCATGTACACCACTTACAATAAGTGCTGAAGTGCTACCACTAGAATGGTATTTCTTTGAATCCTAAGAAGTCTATTTTTGGAGTAACAAAGGGGAAACTCCTTGGACACATTGTGTCCAAAGAAGGCATAAAGATTGATTTAGACAGAGTCAAATCTATTCAAGAGCTAAATCTACCTACAAGTAAAAATGTTGTTCATTCTTTCTTTAGAAAAGTGATTTCTTATAGAGATTCATCCCTAAATTTGATGAGAAGATAAGACACACTGTAAACATGATGAAAGGAAAGACTACCTTCAGCTGGACTAAAGAAGGTAAATCAGCATTTCAAGATATCAAGACTGCCATTGCTCACGCCCCTACCTTGGTTTGTCTAGATTACCACAAAGATTTCATCATATATAGCTATGCATCTGAGCACACTCTTTCAGTGATTCTTGTTCAACAAGACAAAGAAGGTATGGAATCCCCCATTTATTTCATGAGTTGCCCTCTCAAAACCCATGAAATGAAGTATTCAAATATAGAGAAGCACGCCTATATGTTAGTAAAAGCAGTCAAATATTTCTGCTTCTATATTCTGAATTCACATACTACTGCCTTAGTTCCTGACACTACAGTCAAGTCTATATTAACTCAGCAGGAGTTTGGCACAAAGAGAGGTAATTGGATTACAAAGATCCAAGAATTTGATTTGGATATCAAGTCGACAAAGTTGGTCAGGGGTAAAGGCCTATGCCAATTAATGGCTAACAATAAGCCAAAAGATACACAGCGTGAAGAAGTTGAAGTGGAAGATATGCCAACAATCCTTTTTGTCTCCACTACCAATGAATGGTACTCAGGTATTGCCTATTTTCTAACTTATGGTGAATGTCCTGCTCATTTGTCTTACAAAGAAAGGAGAATTATCAAGTTAAAAGCTGCCACTTTTGTCCTTTGGGATAATGGCCTATACAAGAGAAGCATAGATGGAGTATTCCTTCACTGTATAGACAAAGAATAGTAAACCCAACTTTTGAAATCTTTCCATAATCTGGCATGTGGAGGACATTTTTCTGCTCTTGTGACTACTCACAAAATTTTATGAGCCAGGTATTACTGGCCAACTCTTTTCTAAGATGCACATAAGTGGGTGAGGAAATGTGAACTATGCTAGCAATTTGTTGGAAGACCCAAGTTGGCTGCCCTACCTCTCAAGCTAGTAATCATAGAGGAACCTTTTTAGCAATGGAGACTTGATTTTATTGGACAATAAACCCATCTTCAAGTGCTGGACATGATTATGTCCTTATAGCAACTAATTATTTCACCAAGTGGGTAGAAGCAATCCCAATTAAGCATGCTACTTCAGAAGTTGTATGTAACTTCTTCAAAGTGAAATCATATCCAGGTTTGGAGTTCCACTCAAAATTGTTACTAATAGTGTAGCTTGTTTCACCTCTTAAGAGATTACGCATTTCTATTTTCATTATGGAATTACACTCTCTCATTCTTCTAATTATTTTCCACATGGAAATGGACAAACTGAGTCCAACAATAAGAATTTGGTAACTATTATCAAAAATCTAGCAGATGATAATCAAAGGACATGGCATCAAGCATTGGTTGATGCTCTATGGGTAGACAAGATCACACCAAAGAGGGCAATTGGTATGTCTCCTTTTTAACTTCTTTACAGTATTAATGCTGAGATACCAATCACCTTAGAGTTACCAACCTTGAAATTGGCAAAGGCCATTGAAGATCAAACATATGAGAGTTCTCTTGACAAAAGAATCATGTGCCTGACTCAGCTAGAGGAACAGAGAACCATGGTGGTGGATAGAATTTCTGCTCATCAAAGTTTGGTAAAGAAACTCTTTGATCAAAAGGCCAGAAATCATGATTTCTAGATTGGGGATCAAGTCCTACTGTGGGAAAAAAAAGAGAACCAAAGGGGATGCATGGAAAGTTTGACTCCCTTTGGAGAGGCCCATTTATAATTCATCAACACATTAGTGATAATAGATTTCTATTGAAATACCAAGATGGCACACTCTTTTCTCTGCCCCATAATGGGCAGCATCTGAAACACTTCAACTCTTGAAGTATCAGATCATTGCCTCTGTATATTTGTACAGTTTTAATTCTATATTGTTTTTATTTGTTTTCTTTTTGATGCCTTTCATTTCTAGGTAGTATGACTCTGAAGCCCAATGGTACACATGAAGACATTGGAAATTCTAGATTCTACTCCTTTCAATTTGTTTTGTAATTGATAGAAGTTCCCCAACTAGAGCCAGCTGTTGTCCTCCAAAAATAGCAGTCATTTCTGGGACAACATTTAAACTATTTTGGTCTTACAGACCAAAATTGTCTCTTCCATTTCCAAAATTTGTCCTAGACATTAAAATTTCTCATTTTCCAAGCTTCTCAAAAAATCTACAGACTCTTCAATAGGAAGAGAAGTCTATAGATTGTGCAGATAGGTTCATTTACACAAGTTCAAAGATTTCTATAAGCGGTTTCAGTCAAAAGAATTAGTTTTCAACACTTAGTCATTCTCTAGGATTGGTTCAGAGCTTTGGTTTAGTTGAAAATCTTCATCGGCAAACATCTGAGTGCAAAAAAGAGACTTGAACCACTGAATCGTTGAACCATTGAACCACTTCGGTTTAAAGGTTCAATGGGTTTAAGGTTCAACAAGTTCAACATCTTTGGCAAGAGTTAAGCGCTTCATCAAGGTTCAAAGTTCAATCGGTTCAATTGGTTCATCAGCTTCAAGACACTTGGCCAAATCAAGGTGGCTTGAACCATTGAACCATTGAACCACTTTGGTTCAAAGGTTCAATGGTAGGTTCAACCAAGGGAACAGTTCAATGGCTAGGTTCAACCAAGCAGTTCAACTCTTTATTTCACTCAGTTGGTTCATTCATTCAATTCATCTAATGGTTCAACATCTCAAGGTTCAATAGTAGGTTCAAAGACATTTTTCAAAGCTTTGTTTGAACTGTTGAACCAAAACTTGGTTCAACGAACAGGTTCAATGAATAGGTTCAACATCAGGTTCATTCACTCTGTTCATTCAATTGAACCATTAGCTTGAACCATTGGCTTGAACCATTTTGGTTCAAAGCCTTGGTTCAACTGATTGGTTCAACAAAATGGTTCAACTATTGGTTCAAAGGAAAGTTCATAATGTTTGATTCAAGGCTTAGTTCATCGACTTGTTTCATCCAATTGAACTATCAGCTTGAACTATCGGCTTGAACCATTTTTGGTTCAATCGATTGGTTCAACATCTTGGTTCAGTAGAATGGTTCATCATCAAAGTTCAAAGGGGTGGTTTAATGCAAAAATAGACTTCTCGAAGGACAAGTGCCCTTGTGGAGGACATTTAATCAATAAAAGCACCCTTTGGAAGGGTCATTTTTCAAGGAAGTCGAAAGGTAATTCTTTTAGATTTGTTTAAGGCATTTAAAATTGGCTAAGGCATAATTATTTTAGATTTTTGTTTGAAGGAATTCTTTCAAACAAAAAGTCTAAAAGAAATCAAAGAAGCAAATGCGGGCAAAATTTGAAGACTTGTTCAAAGATTTGGCAAAATAAATAATTCTGTGGACTTTTTGTCCGTGGGAATTTTCCCCAGACTTTTATCTATGAGAATTTTCACTAAACTTTTATCTGTAGGAAACTTTCACATGAGGAAATGTTCACAGGAGAAAGCCTGGGTATTTATCCATGGGAACTACCAAGGTAAAGGGTTGTCGAAGAATCCCGAAGGGTAGGTGCCCTTGCAGGGGACTCTCGGTGGCCAAAGTAAAGGGCTCTTTTTGACCCATTCAAGGATCATTTCTTAAGACCCAAAAGAGCAAAGCCAAAAGCCAAAAGGGGACCAAAGGGTGATGCACCCAAAGACATCGAATTCAAGACAGTGAACTAGCCGTTGAGAGCACATTGACGGGCATGTGAACATCAATTTTAAAGTCCATGAAATAGTCATTGATCCTTTGAATTTATAGCCCTGAATGTATTCCTAGAATTCAAGACCAAAACCAGCAAAAAGTGAGGAAAGATAGAAAAATGGATGAATCCAGGACCCGATTCAATTAACCAGAAAAGGAGGAATGATGAAGACAAGATCAGACCGCTAGATGGACATTGAAAGTTGCAATCTTTCAATTACGTGGCTTGTTTATCTACACTGAGAAGATCAAATGGGTAAAATGCCCCAAAGTTCCATCCTATCTTCCTAACAGTTCCCAATGGATCATGATTTATTACTATTCCCGAGTCCTTCTTGAAGTGGCTATATAAGGGACTTTCTTTCATTGTAAATGCATCTCTCTTTTTTGACAATTTGAATGAAACTCTACCCAAATTGAGAGGCATCATTGAGACTTTGTGCTCAGTCTGTTAATCATATTTTGTTACTGGAATAAGAAAGCAAAGGACTTTTTTAGACTTTGTGCTATGATATCTTTATTGTTGAGGAAACTGTTCTTATGTCTTTTTCCTTGATATATTTTTTGTTCCATTAATTTAACAAGCAGGATTAGTAAAATTAGTCAGGAAGGTGTCCTGAAGAATCAATTATGGAGAGACTTTGTGCCCCCACAACTACCTTTAGTGTGTTTTCTTTTCATTGCTATATAAAGGACTTTGAGAAGACTTTGTGCCCTCATTGTCCTTCGTATATTACTCTTGAGCATTTCAAGTGAAGACTTTGTGTTGTATCTTGATTTGCTGGTTACTACACCCTCAGTTACATTCTGCTTTTATTTCTAGGAGTATTCTTGTGGCTGACTGAATAGTTCTTCTGAAAGAAGAGGAATGTTTTCTGTCATTTCCCTTGAGCTTTTCCTTTGTTTTTCACACATCATCTCTGAAGAAAGAGAGATGGATGACTTGTTCTACCCTTGAGTATTATTTTCTATTTATACATATATATATAGCATATCCATAGGGAACCTCCCCTTGATGAGAGGAGAGAGCAGTCTCCTTTTAATGTGATAATCTTACACATTTGGATGACTAATCTTCCTACTTTGGCTGATCAGACCTATTTTGTTTACCAATACACTGATAGACAAAATATTCAACCAACACATACAACATGCAACTAGCATGCCATAAGTGTTACTTACCTAACAAATGCACTATAAATTATTCACCTAAAGTGTATTCAATTTATATGCTCAAAATCCTAGTGATACAGTCCTCACTTACCCCTTGTAATTCAACAACAATCTCTACATCAAATAGTTTAGCCATTTTCCCGTGTGTCTTAAGTAGCTTTTATATGACTTAAGCATTCATGCATTTCATGTGAAAACCCTTTCAAGGTGGAGTGTGTGAGTATGGTTATGCTTTGGTCATATTCCCTCTTCCCTAATTGCAAATGCCCATGAAGGTTGAAGGTTTAAAATCCCTTCACCAAAACTAGCTACCCCCACCTGTAGGTCCTCTCACCTTGGTTTAAGCAAAGCCAAAAGTAGCAAGGAACTAACCATCCCCTTTGTCCAGCCTCTCCTAGTCATTGTCCCCATTCAGTTCTTTCAATGTGTTGAGCCCTCCCTAGTTATAATGACATATATTCATGGCTCCTTACCTTCAACTTGCACTCCCCTTCTTGATCTTGCTCCTAGGGCGTGTGAGGCTGAGCGATAGTGGTGTGTGACTAGGAACCAATAGGCAATTTTCTAGCACCATTTATAGGCACTTGTCACCCTTGTTATGGGCCTGGTTGTCAAAAAATATTGAGTGTTTCACTTTCCTTTCTTCTAATTTGAGTTGCTCATACTTATTATATTATTTCTCTCATAATACTTTTCATAACATTTACCCTTGACTATGGGAATATATTTAACATATTTGAAGGGTGTTATTAGGGTGTAAAATCTAGCCTCTCTTTGTAGTTGTGTCTACTTTTTGTTGGTTTATAAGTCTTCTTTATAGTGGTGACTCTATTTTATCATAGGTTTAAAGTACCAATGCCTATTATTTATACCTTCCTTTATTTTAAAACCCTCTCTTCAGCTCTACAAACTTGGAGGATCTTATCTTTGAAGGAATATTTTAAAAGAGATTATCCCTAAATTAAAAATCCCATCTAGAAGAACCCAAGTTTGGAAACCTTTTGTGGGTCAGCACTTAGGCTATCAAGTAAGACCTGATCATTTTGTTCCTCTTTTCACACACCCCTTGTTATCTAATATCCCATTAGTTGAAGGGTATCTGAGTGCTTCAAATAGTTCTGAGCTTCCTACAATTCAAGTTCCTTCTCCCCAAAGAATTATTTCTTCCCTTTATAGTTCTTTAAGTAGTGATCACTCTTAACTTCCTCCAGTTCTCCTTCATCGTCTAATTCATAAATGGGAGACTGTGACTAAAGAGGAGGATTTTCAATGTAGATAATGAAAATGAAGGAGATGAGGATCAATATTTGGGTTCCATGATTCCAAGGTTTAGACCCATCAATTTCACTGGTTTGCCTAACTTTCCCAATGACTCCCTATCAAGATTAGGAGTGTCCTACCTAAGTTTTAGGGAAATAATGCAATGTCTAAAGAGAAGCATCTGAAATCCTTTTTAAATATTATTGAAGATTATGAGATTGACTTGAAGGATGTGTGTATAAAGCTCTTTGTCAACACACTTGAGGAAGAAGCATATGAGTGGTTCAAATCTCTCCCTGATGGATTTATAGATACCTAGAAAGTAGATTAATGCATTTAAGATGTAGTTTAGTGAGAGTATAGATCCCTAATTCTTGCTTGTCAAATTCAAGAACCTCAAAAAGAACCCCAATAAATATGAAAGGATTTCAATTCAAGGTTTAGTAAAGTATTGAGGAGGTTACTTGAGGATATCAAGCCCAATGGTGCTACTTCCCTAATTAAATATTATGATGCATTTGGCAAGAAAGCATCATGTTATCTCATAGATAAGGCTCCCATAAATTTGAGGATGGCTTTCAATTTGGTTTTCCAAATAAAAAATAACATCAAAGTTGTGGGTAAGCCTTTGAATAAAAGGGCTTATGTTAATCTAGTGAACCTTGAGAAAATGCAAACCTCCTACAAAGGAGTGGCCCTAGAAGAGATAGTGAAGACCTTGGTTGTTACCATCAAGGAAATCTCTTACAAGCTAGCTAGAGATGAGAAGGGATTATCCCAGGGTACCTACAATCATGATGATAGGAGGGATCATAAGAGAGAGGAGTGGAATTATCCTTAAGATTAGGGTCGAGGTAGGCCACCTTTCCAAAATAGAAATAATGATAAAGGAAAGGGGTTGGCAAGGGATGATAGGAATCATACTCAGGGGGCTAAAAGGGATGTGTTAGATCTTTTGGCCGTAAAGATAATGTAGTTGATGTTGACATTGACTGGTGTGATAAATTTTTCCTCCCTCACCCCCCATGTAGCATAACCTCTAAAGGATGTTTAGAGGTGGTTAGTTCTGAAGTTGCATATGATGAAGATGACATTTACATAGTATATTTCCAAGAGGTGGAGAGTTACATCTTCAATGAAAATGGGGTAGGTACCCTATCAATCCTAGACTGTGAGGACACTCTAGCTTATGATTGTTTCACTTTTAATTTTGATGAATTGGGTGAAATGGTTTTATCTCTATATATAAAATTAATGGGTGTTTCCACTACTCAGGCATTATGGGATGTGTGGGAGAAGGTCAGATCTTTGTCCCTAGATTTTATCTACAAAATTAATATGATGTATAAGTATGAGTTTCCAGTTCATGATTTTGAATTCTTAAGATCAATGATGAAATAGAAGTATGGGGACTCTCCCCCATCAATTGAGGATCGGTAGTTAATGATTCATGCTACCATTTCCTAAGAAAAAGATTATAATCTAAGGAGTAGGAACCAAAATACTCCCCCCAAGGATGAAGGTGGTCTTGCTCCCAGGGTAGAGACCAAAGAGAAAACAACAATCAAAACTAAAGAGGTCTGAAATCTTGCTAAGCCTGGTCTTGTGCCCTATCATGTTAAACCAAGAGTTGCCCAGGCCAAGAATTAAACCCTTTTTCTATCTAGTATTCCTAAGAAGGATGAGCCTAGGAAGCCTCCTTTGAATAGTGAAGTCAAAAGTATTTTCCCTCCTATTTTTGTGAACGTAGCACTAGAAAGATATATTCTAGATGAAAATGTCACAAGTTTACCTACTGATACTCCATTGCCCAAATGCAGTGTTTGTGACATTACCCATGTATTGAGTCAACTAAAGGTCATAATACATTATATGTCACTACTTAGGATCCTAGAGCACAGATGAAGATATTTTGAATACTTAGGGTTCATAGAAAAGGTTACTACCAATGAAATTAATGAGGTAGATCCTCCTTTCATTCCCCCTAGAGAAAAGAAGACTACCTTGGAATATTCCAAGCAACACTTGGAAGTGTACTTGGTGACAACACTGGTAGAGATTTAAATGGATGTTGACCCATTCTATACCACTTTGGTAATTAGTGGATTGATTATCCATAATTACATGTTTTATTTTGGCATTTCCTATAACATCATGTCACTAGTTGTGCCAAATGAACTCTACATAAGAATAACTGAAACATATGGATGATACCTTGCCATGGATTTTAGAGAAGTGTCTATAGTTAACATGGTAAAAGGGTTGGTGGTACAACTTGCACAATACCCCAAAAAGTTCCTGAGTATAGATGTCATTGTTGTAGACTGTCCACTTAAGTGGGGTATGTTGTTCTCCTAGAAGTGGGATGCTAGCATTAGTGGTAGTGTTCAAATGGATTTATCTTATGCCACAATAACTTTGGATGATAAAATGGTTTGCCTAAATCAGGACCCACAAATGCTCCATATCTTGGAAGACCCCAAGTACCAACTAGATGAAGTGTTGTATGTAGACACAGACATTAAGAGCTTCATAGGAAATGTTAAGTTTATAGAGATGCCCCCTGATGTTGGTATCTAAGATGATGAATCTATTTAGGTTATGAATTTTTATGGAGCATGTTCTAATGTTGGAAATGGGGCTGAAGTTGTTTTTTATACTCCTAAGGGCCAAATTTTTAAGTACTTTCAATTGGTTTTTGAGTGCACAGACAATATTAAAAAATATGAAGCACTTATGATAAGCCTTCAGATTGCTTGAGAATATGGATTCAAAAGGTTGTTAGTGAAGGGTGACTCTGAGTTAGTAGTTAAATAGGTTCAGTCTATTTACACCATGAGGTAGAAGAGGTTGAAGTAGTACTGAAATGCTATCTAGGATTGTTTAGAATGGTTCGATGCTTTCAACATCTAGTACCATGCCTGAGAGCTAAATCACTTGGTAGATGTTCTTTCCAAGAGAGATACAAAATTCAAGATTGAATTTGGAGATGATGTTTTTGAATGTCAATTTGAAACATTGGTAGGGCCTTTTGTTCCATAAAATATTGATCATTGGCAAGTCTTTGATGATGATGATCACATAAAAAGATTTATATGTTGTACAGAGGAATTTGAGGGAGTTATTATAGACTGGGAGTCAATGATACATGTTTTTGATGGGAAGGAAACCCTATATGGGGAGGAAATAATCTAGCACAAGACTAATAACATCCCCAGAGGATTAGTTAGTCTTGAGGTAGCCTCTAATGGATCAAACTGAATCAAATCTAAAAGTACTTTTGTATCAAAAGAAGTGGCAGAGATAAACATTGGGACACCAAAAAACCCAAAAAAAATATGGCTTGGTATTCACTTAAGTAAAGATGAAAATAAATCATTCATTACTCTATTAAAGAAATACTAGGATTGCTTGGTGTGGTCTTACATGGAGTTAAAGGCTTATAGAGAGGATCTCTTTCAACATGTTATTCCCATGTAGCCCAATACAAAGACATTCCACTAGAAGTAGTGTCCAATCAACCCCATCTTGGCCATCAAAATGAAAGAAGAGCTAAAAAAGCTAAGAGACTATGGGATCATCCAACCCATTAGATATTCATCATGGGTGGTGAACCTTATCCCTATTAGAAAGAAAAATAGAGACATCCAACTCTATGTATATTTTTGAAATTTAAACAAGGCATCTTTGAAAGACAATTATCCAATGCATAACATGGATAATATGCTTCAATATATCACTAGATCAAAGTTGTTGTCTACTTTGGATGGGTTTTTTGGATACAATCAGGTGGTGGTCAAAGAGTTGGATAGATTTAAGACTGATTTCACCACCCCATGGGGCGTCTACATGTATGTTCAAATGCCTTTTGGTTTAATGAATGTAGGTACCACTTTTTAGAGATCAATGGATGTATCCTTCATTAGATTGATTAGATGATTCATTGCTATCTACTAAGATGATGTCATTATGTACTCTGGAAAGAGGAGTAATCACCTAGTGCATTTGGAATAGTTTCTTATCAGATGTTGGGAGTTTGGGATCTATTTGAACCTTAAAAAGTGACATTTTAGAGTGTGAAAATTGAAGCTAATGGGACACATTGTATCCCAATAAGGTGTTATGATAGACCCTGAGAGGCTAGAAGCCATCGACAAAGTGCCCATCCCACAGGCCAAAGGTATTCAATCTTTCTTTGGCCAAATTAATTTTGTTATAAGATTTGTTTAAAAAATTTTAGAGATTACTTTATTGATCACTTCAATTTTGAAGAAGGATCAAACCATAAAGTGGGAAGAAAATGCTATCCAATCATTTCAAAACATCAAGGTAGCCTTGAAAATGGCCCTGGTGCTTATTAGCCCAAAATATATAAAAGAGTTTCAAATATTTTCATTTGCATCTACGTATACCATTGTTGCAATACTACTGAAAAATAATGATGAAGGTCAAGAGAAACCAATTTCATTTTTCAGTAAGGCACTTTAAGGATTGAGCTTAAATATACCATAATGAAAAAGCAAGCCTTCACTCTTTTAAAGGCTATCAAATAATTCAGGTCCTACATTTTGAGTTTAAAGATTTTTGCATATGTTCCTCACACTATGGTGAAGGACATATTAACTCAAAATGAAACTACTAATAAGAGGTGTCACTGGGTTAATAAACTACAAGAATATGACCTAGAGATACAAACCACCAAGCTTGTTTGGGGCATGGGTTTGGCTAAGTTGATGACTGAAGCAAATTTAGAAGCTATGGAGGTAAATAATGCATATATAATGATGGACAACTATGAATCAAAGTATAAAAAATCCCCATGGTATATAAATATAGTGCATTACCTAAGGACTCTAAGTTGTCTTCATCTAAAAAAGAATCAAAGGACATTGAAGCTGGTATCCCAGAAGTATATTCTATTTCAGGATGACTGCACATGGAGAAACCTTGATGGTGTTCTCCTAAGATGTTTAGTAGAGAGTGAGGTCTCTCCAATAATAAAATAAATGCATAGTGGTGTATGTGTTGGCCATTTCACCCCAAAGGTCACTACACACAAGATCATGGGAGCCAAATATTAGTGGCCTACACTATTCAAAGATGTAACTACCTAAGTTAGAAAATGTGAAGAATGTTAGAAATTCTCTATAAGGATGAAGGAATTTGGATCACTTCCCTTGAAATTGGTCTCTATTGAGGGGCCTTTCAAATAATGGGGGATGGATTTTATGGGTGAAATCTTAGATTCCTCGAGCTCTGGTCAAAAATGGATCTTGGTGGCCATTAATTACTTCATGAAATGGGTTGAGGCAATTCCTACTAGGAGCTCAACCCACCAAGTAGTGATTTATTTCTTATTAAATAATGTCATTTGTCAATTCAAGGTACTAGTCAAGAGTGTATTTGACAATGCTATGTATTTTAGAGATAAATAATTTAATGCATTGTGTTAGGATTATGGGACTACTTTAGCTTATGCATCCAACCATAATCTTCAAGGAAATGGATAAGTAGAGTCTAGCAATAAAAGAGGACTCTAGTTGACAATAAAAGAAAATGGGGTGAGAAATTAAAGTTTACTATTTGGGTAGATAGGTTAACTCTGAAGACATCCACTAGAAAAAGCCCATTTGAGCTCACGTATGGGACCCAAGCTATTCTGCCTTTGAATCTATAATTGCCTGCATACCAGTTCATGTGACAAATGACTAAGGTGGGAACAGAAATAAGCCACTATAAGGGTAGAATCAACCAAATCATCAAACTTTATTAATTCAAGATATAGGCTCATGAAAAGCACATAAAATTTAAGGAATCTCTCTAGAGGATTTTTGATAGAAAAGTTACTCCACAAAATTTTTAGGTCAATGATCTAATTCTGCTCTGGGAGAGTAGACATGAAGACAAAGGGAAGCACGGAAAATTATATTCCCTTTGTATGGGTCCCTAAACCATAAAATTTTAGATAGGAAATCACACCTATTATCTCAGTGACATCTATGGAGAGATTTTGGAGTTTCCAGTGAATGGAAGACATCTTGAGTGTTTCCTAGATTGATTTTCTATTTGCTTATGTACATATGTATATAATTGTCTATTTTATGGTCCCCTTGATCAAATTGTATTTTATCTATCCATATCTCTTTTCTTTTTGATTGATTTCCTTGTTGAAATGGTGATTCACCTGTGTTATGTTTCTTATTGACTCCATATTCCAATGGATAGGCGACCGGTTTGGTATTTTATATGTACCCATTGGGGGTACCTATCTTGTAGCAAGAGCCTATGTTAGTGCCCAAAATTATGGTGGATTAATTTAGGTTTTTATATGGTAAATACCCTATGCTAGAGCTAAGTGAGCTTCAAGTTTTTAGTTTCTTACATTCCTCGTTAGGAGGAAAGGTTGAGGCATGTAATTTGAGTAATCATGTCTATTATCTTAGATAGATGAGTCAAAGGGACATTTATTGAAGATGGAAAATACCTTAGGAAGGCTTGGGAAAGATTAAAAAATTAATCACATGTGGAGCAAGGATTCTATGGCATGAGAGTCTATAGTAAACAAATGAGGTGTAACCAAGTTTTTTTCCAAAGCTTGGATCATTTGCACTTGAAAGAGGAAGTATGTCAGTGTCTCAGATGAAAATAACACATCACACTTATGTGTTTTGGTGATTAAGGTGAGGAGTAGTCTAATGAACCAAATGAAAAATGTGTATTTGACTTAAGGGACCCCCCTAGAGTGAGATTTGGGAGATGGGAGGATTTTTCACTCCCTTTTTTGAAGAGAGTTGGTATAAGTGGAGAAAGTGGTTGCGATCCCAATTTATTTTTGATTTGCACACTTGGTATAACATCAGGCCCTCAAATGTTTTGAGCCTCTTTGAAAAATTACCCTACTTACCTTTTTGTGGACATGGTGCTAAAAATCCCTAGGGCCTCGATGTCTATTTTTAATAATAAAAAATACTCATGTTACATAGAGGTGCTCAAGTGATTGTTAACTTCAAGAGTTTTTTGGAAATTGCCTCACTTGATTTTATGGATATTTTCAAAAAGGTCCCTAAAGACCCAAATACCTAAGTTCTTGCAAAAGAAGGATCATTGCAAGTTATGTCCTTGGTATCATCGAGGACTTGGGAATTTTTGTCCCATAGCACCAAAATGTCATAACAAGTATAAAAGGTGAGCAAATCCTCAAAGAGCCAAACATGATATTTTTTTAAAAATCTATGATTCACTCATATTTCACCATGTATTGTGAAAGAGTGATTACTTAGCACATAATGGAAGGCCCTACATTTTCACTCTATTTTTCAAATGAGGCTTCAAAAATTAATGGGGGTAGGTGTTGATTTGCCACCTTATCTTGGAGCATTAAAGGTAACCCTAATTCTCAAATGCAAGGGATTAAAATTAAGTTTTATTCTTCATTTAAACTTACCTTTCACATTTGGAGAAAAATATTTTTGCTTCCAAGTGACTAAGTGTGTTAGAGAAAATAATGACATGAATATAGTGAAAAAAAAGTGCAAGTTTCAAAGGATTTCTACTTCCACTTGTGTGCAGCCTCTTCTAATACTAATGGTAGCTACTTCAACAAGATCTAAGGGAAGCATCATATCAGTATTGGATTAAATTAAGGACATTGATGTTATGAATAAGGATTTTATGGTACTAGTAAATGTTTTCCAAGACCCCAACCCCCCATAAGTAGTTACCAATGTTGGCATGAACTACATCACACCAGCAACAACATTTCCCCTAGCTAATCCATACCCAAATATTATCATAGCATGTGCTCAAGCATATCAACTAGATACCAGAACTATCATTGATATTAGTCATTTAGTAATATGCTCCTTTACTTTGGATGCCCTCAATACCATGTTTGACATTCCCCCTCAACCAAAAAGTATCACACTTAGCATCGAGGAATGCTAACAATACATTGATAAGGATGAGAAAGACATCTAAGAGGTAGTAAACTCATGTTGGCTAACCAAAAAAAGAACTAAAGTCTAAAGAATTTCAAAGAACTTGAAGTTGGAAAAATTTAATGAGTTGCCTTAGTATGTTATAGCCATGGCCACCAAAATTTATGGGTTACCCACTATTGAGAAGTTTGAGGCATGGATATTTTAATCATACTCTATATGATATAAGGGAAGAAGAGGATTAAATAGGCCACCATCTTTAGTGACAATTTACACATATAGATCATGTACCTCCAAGTAGCCATCACCTCCAACAATAAATTTCAAGGTATATTTTATGTCTTCCTACATGATGTATAGCTGGGTACACAATAGGATTTTTCAGGGACTTACCAGGAACCCCATGGGGATGAGTATTTATGAGATATATCTTGAGGTAACCCTAGAAGGGTCTAGGAATAGTTTTTACAAGGTGCATAATTACTTCTTCAACCCCATGATGAGTGTGTTCTACCCCCTAAGGAGCTTGAATAGAATGTCTAAAATATCAAAATAACTAATTGAGAATTTTGGCACCACCTATATTTAGTTCAAAAAATTCACATACATCAGAGTGAGTGGGTATTTTAGATGCCCACTCAAATTTCCTAGATACCTAGATGATAGATTGGCAATAATGGAGCTATGCAAGTAGATGTTACCATTACATGAAATGATTGTGACAAAAAAGATAAACAATCCTTTCAAGTTTATTATGGTGATTGGTTTTTATTCATGCCCTTCTGTGGTTAAGGAAAAGGGGTTGGAATTGGAAAAGAGTTTGTACACACTTGGTAAGATGCCACCCCAACCCATTTATGACATCAAGTGGTTGATAAATATGGAAACAAATGTGGTATGGCATCATTCCCACTATGAAGACCTGGGGTCTGATTGCACCATCAAAGAAGATGTCAGGAAGTGGGAGTACATGAGGTTAATAGTGTAAGAGGTCATAGCATATGACATCGCTCCTCTCCCCAAGGACATGGTCAATGAAAATATGACACTCTCCTCCACATACGATAGGAATATATTAATTCCCAACCCATCACTCTATTAGATTTCACTGAGGAATAAAATGATTCCATCCCTAGGTGAGCAACATGGATAATTAGGAGAACCTTCAGGTGGTTGAAGGAGCATGGGATAGACCTTAGGGCATACAACACCCCTACCCTCCAAGAGTTGAGGAAGGTTAAATAATTGAATGCATTCCTCCCTACACATATTGGTGACCCTTCGGTCCCATCATCATCTACAATAGGAAGAGGGAAAATAAAAATGGGAGACACTGACTTCACCAAGCCAATGGACATCAAGAAAATGATTGTAACCCAATCCAAATTTGGGATGTCTTTCTTGAATATAATGAGCCTAGTCAAAACTTGAGATAAAATTTTTATAAGGTAGGTCACACTGGCTAGTTCCATCTTTATTTCAATTTTATGGAAGGAAAATCTGAGGGTACTAGCCATCTCAATGGTTTCTCCCATTGCCAATCAAGCACCAATACCAACTATCCTACATCCATAGTAAGATATAGTTGGCCTCCTTTGAGGATATATTCAAGGAAGAGACGAGGCAAGGAAAAAGAGGAGCCACCAAAACAAAAGAGAGCTAAGAAGACCCTCTAATCTCTAGCTAAATATTTAATCAAGCAAAGGATAATTCTCTTCAAAGACCCAATCATCAAGGAGTGTCCCTCAAAAAAAAAGATCAAGCTTCATATGCATAGAGGGTCAGGGATATGGCTAAGGGGGAGGAATCAGATGAATAAGGTCTGATAGCTGAGGTCATGAAAAAATAGTGCACCTTCACTCCCCCTAAGGTGAGAACTGGGTAGAGGACCCATAGGGAGAAACGCCACTCCCCATCAAAAATCTTGATAGAAGGAGCATTTGTAGAAGGAGAACCTATAACAAAAAAAGGTAAAGGTGATGAGGAAGGGGCCAAGACTTAAGATGATCTTCTATCTTTGGATGATGTTGTGAAGGTTGGTGTCAAGGTGGCCACCCAAGTAGAATCCCCTATTGAAAAGGAGCCCCACTCCCTAGAAACAAAGACATTTGTCCAAAATGTTATTTTTCCATCACCTAGGTAGGACAAAGTCGATGAAGTCAATGACACCTTGAAGCAAGATGACAGGGATCAGGGTGAACCTAGGGATGACATTCAATCCACCATTAGTAGTGCAAAGGTGGGAGAACAAGAGAAAGATAAAATAGGATATGATGGATCAAGCCTATAAATGGGAACCCCTATAACTTTAGAGGTTACTAAAGGTGCAAAGGAGAGTGCCCCCAAGGATGCTACTTCAATCAAAATCCTTCAAGGGATGCTCCCAACCATCAAGGTGCATGACCCAGAGAATAATAAAGGTTCCAAGGCTATGATTGGTGAAGATTCACCTAAATGTGACAAAGAATTCACCATAGCCTCTACAGACCTAGTGGCCCAAGGTGTTATGGAAGGAGAAGCCATTATTCTATCCTCCATCTAACACATAGAAAAAGGGATTTCTATTGACAAATTATGCATGGAGTCTCACTAGCTTAGGTCTAATTTCAAAGTTTTGTAGTAAGTTGAGCCAGTCCTAGAGGAGGAAAAAAAGAGAAGGGAAGTGGTGAAGACACACAACAATTTGTATTAATCCCTCCTCCTAAACTAGTGATGCTCCCAACAGCTGTTACCCCACTAGCACTACTCATCACTACTACATCCTCAGCATCCACAACTTTGGTGGGTTTCCAGACTAGGTCCCTTCTTTAGATTATAGACTAAGTGAAGGAAAAAAAGGATGTGATGAGCAAAATAGGCGATATCGATATAGCCCAGATTATTCAAAATAAAAAGTCCAAGCCCCCAAATAAGGCCAAGATGCATGTCAAAATGACATTCACTGACATAAGGGAAATAAATGTTTAAGTAGCCATTCCTCCTTTAGATGCACTGAATAAGGATACTCCCCTAAAAAACTATTCCATCTACTACTATAATCTCAAGGAGCCATCAAGGAAGGAATTGAAGCATACTTCACAAGTCCTAGCTGACATGGTGATGTACATAATGAATAAATATAAAGCCAACATGGAGGAATTAAAGGCAAAAAATTAGGCTATGATCTAGTACTTGAAAAAGTTAATGAGTGAGCCTTAGGCAGTGACTCCAACCACCATCCAGGCTCCTAACCTTTCCCATATCCCCCTTAAAACACTAGACATCACTTGTGGCAAAGATTTAAATATTGGAAGATGGGCAATAAAAGATTGGAAATAAGACTTGATATACTAAGGCCAAGAAGTAATCCATATAGCTATGGGATGGCTAGATGATGAGATAGATAAGTGAGGAGAGTTTACCTCCCTAGCATCTATGTTTGATGCTGATATCAAAATTTGGGAGGCACTTGGGCCCAAAATAGATGAAATATGTAATATGGGAAAGGATTTTTTAATTGCAAAGAACATTATCTCTCTAGATAATATTAAG
The DNA here is from genome assembly GCA_037957365.1 of Torreya grandis. Lineage (NCBI taxonomy): Eukaryota > Viridiplantae > Streptophyta > Pinopsida > Cupressales > Taxaceae > Torreya > Torreya grandis. The sequence continues at coordinate 4,499,925 of JARHVA010000625.1, forward strand.
ATTCTTAAAGAGTGCCAATTGGCCATAAATTATAGGCTCATCATGCTCAAGGATGGAGCTTTTGATTTATAGGAGAAAAGTAATCTCTCAAGATTACGAGAACAAAGATTGAGGCCAATTTGAGAGTAATGTTGAAGCTGGATGGTGTGGTGGCCCTGATAAAAGAATCATTGGAGTAGGCTTTGGACGATCTCATTGATGCACCTCATGGAGTTTTCAATGGCTAAAAAATAAAGGACCTGGTATCTCCCAAAAAATACTATGATAAATTAGAGGCATTGATATGAAATAAATAGGGAGTGCTCTAGAGAACCACCAATTTCTTAGAGTAATATGATGCCAAGTTCAAGTACTAGATGGACCCAGATAGAATGATCCTTGCTAGTATGATTGAAAAGTTTATTAAAGACACAAACAAGCTGGTGAAGGATACAATCATCAATGTGGATTTTACATCATGATGAGATACCCCTGGTTTCTTTCCCAAAAATGGAATTATCCCATACCTCCCTTTCTCTTCTTGTTATTTTCTCCTTTTTATCTCTTCTACTTTTTTGAGGAAACTTTATATTTTGCCCAGTAGTGGCACATCCCTTTTCGAGTTTGTTTCATTTAAGGGACATTTTTATTTCTTTACACAAGTGGACAAAGTTTCATTTTGTCCCTTATGGGTTCTTTTACATGTACATAACTATAAATATTCTTCTATAGTGTGAAATCATATCCTTCATCATCATGAGAGCACACCTGTAGGTCCAAGGAATCAAGTTTGTTATAACCAACTCTATGCCTATAAAAGAATCTTCCAACTAGAGTATCTTTATAGAATATGCCAAGTATGGTTATGGAATTATATAAGTAAAGGGGTATGATCCCTTTACAAAGGTTGGCTAAAAAAATTTATTTTAAAAGAGATATCTCAGAGAGTCATCCCTATGTAGTGCCTTGGTGCCAAATTGATTTCATTTGTAAAATCATTGGCAGGCTTTAAGACCATCTATAATGTTCCCTTATTACAAAGTCATTTATATAGAGTTTATTATGATATCTAATTTTAAATAAATGTTTTTTTATCAATCTTTTCCTAGTAAATGAATAAAATATTTTCATGGTTTCCATTCTATCTTGTTGTTCAAATGCAATGTTTCTTTTCACAAACTTAATAGATTGGTTGTCTGGTGTATGTTTCTTTATGGTAGTCATTTGGAAGGTGCAACCATAACATAAAATCCTTTATGTTTTAAAGTTTGGGGAATGAATCATTGATATCTTTTTTAAGGGTAGTCCTAGGCTCATGGATGCAACAGGAAAGAATTTTTGAAAGGTAACCTATAGTGTTGCTTGTAATCTTTCAAGGACCATGTGTGGGTAGTTTCTTCCTGGATATTTTTAGAATTAATCAAGAATTTTTTGATAAAGGAGATAGCATGATTGTGTGAACCCCTCAATATTTAGTTATTATCCCTCCACATCTTTTCATCAAACTTTTCTTGTAAACATTGTCCTACCCTATTCTACACTGCATAAAGCATACAATTAGCATGCCATAAGTGATGCCTGCCTGATGAATGAACTATACATTTTTCACCTAAAGTGTATTTTCTTTATATCATCAAAATCCTAGCACTGCATTCCTCACTTACCCCTTTTAATTCAACAATAATCTCTACATCAAAGATTGCAGCCATTTTCCCATCTGTCTTAAGTAGCATTTATATGACTTATGCATTCATGCATTTCATTTGACAACCCTTCCAAGGTGGAGTGTGTAAGTTGGGTTATGCTTTGGTCATATTCCATCTTCCCTAGTTTCAAATCTTGATTAAGGTTTAAGGTTTAAAATCCCTTCTCCAAAACTAATTACCCCCACATGAAGTTCCTCTCACCTTGGTTTAGGCAGAGCTAAAATCAGCAGGGAACTAACCCTCCCCTTTATCAAAACTCTCTTTGTAATTATCCTCATTCATTTCTTTTAAGGTGTTGATCCCTCCCTGGCTCTAATGGCATATCTTCATGGCTCCTCACCTTTAACTTATGCTCTCCTTCTTGATCTTTTTCCTAGGGAGTGTGAGGTTGAGCGATAGTGGTGTGTGACTGGGAACCAACAATTCCCTCATGTTCCTTCTCAACCTTAAGGTGGGATTAAATAAAAAATCCCTCATAACCTTCCCTAGGCTTAAGGCTTAGATTTCAAGTTGATAAAGACTATGATATTTTTCATCAACTTAAGAACACACATGAAAAAATATCAATTTTAAACTTACATAAAAGGTTCAATTTTTAGAAAGATATACTTTATAATGCCTTATATTAATATACTTTTCTATGGGATACTTAGCCTTACCACTTTTCTTTTATTGTTAAATATGTGTTTAATATTGATAATATTATCACTTTTGAGCATTATGAGCTACCTTTGAATGACATTGTGAATAAAAAAATTTCCTTATACATTCAGGTCATAATCAATAAAAAATCAAAATAGTTCTTGTGGATAATGATTTAGGATTAAACATTTTTAGTGATTTATTTATTAGTGAACTTGGAATTGGAAGATAATAAATTATAAACTAAAATAGTACATTAAGGGTTTTAACAATCAACCAAGAAAGATTGTTGAAGAAACCACATTGAATATATACCTTATACCACAAACTATATACAAATAATGCCAAGTAATATCTAATGAGGTGAGTTATAATATCTTACTTAGGAGACCATGGATACATGTAATGTGTGTTTCCTAACCACATTTCATATATACTTGAAATTTATACAAGAGGAATTATATACATGTCCTATAGATGATGTACCCTTTAGGTTTTGAAAATTTATAGAGAAAAATGATGCCATTATATCATATTTAAATGTACCTCATACAACCATTATGTTACCTACAAATTCATTTTGATACACTAATTAACCAACTTTAAATGGAGTGAAATTAGTAGATACCAAAGGATAGTGGTAACCAAACTCATGGTATGGAATAACAATTATCTGAACTTAATTTTACGCTAATTATCCCTATTTAATATAGATATTAAATGAGCATGTTTAACATCATAAAACACTATCTTACCCCATAAAATTATGTAAAAACAATTAAATCATTTGTGACTATTTAGTTTACATCTTATAATGATAAATTTAAAGGGCTTATGGTAAATAACTATTTTAATACTAACAATAAACAATAACCACCTATATTGGTTCATATATAATTATGATTTGTACTTAAAAATATATATATATATATAATTAGATACAAATTCAAAGTTATAGATAAACATGATCCGGGAATCAAAGAACCTATCATTCAAAAATTTAAATCTTAGACAAGGTCTTAGATATAGAGATGATTATAGTTCTCCATGAATCCTTCCAAAGTGGATCATGGATATGTAGGATCTCATAAAAATGAGATTTCTAAATATCTCTATAACCAATTTTCCAAATCCAAGAAGATTCACTCATAAAAAAAAAGAAACATCATGATTATTAAACTTTTGGATCCTAAGCTATTTTAGAATGTTATTGCATTTGAGAATCCTCACCTAAATAATTTTTCCAATAATGAGGCCCTCATATAATAATTGGGATTTAATGAATATTTACCAACTCACCATCATAAAAATATGATCACATTTTACATTGAGTAATCATGAATATTTGGAGAAAACTGAGCCCCCATCTGGTAATGAATAAGTTACTTTACATTTCTTAGACACATTACCAATCACACCATTTATGGAAGATAGATTGAAAATTTAAAAATGAAGAAATTATTGATATTAATATTATCATTGATGACTTAAAAAATATTATAAATACTGGTGTTCCATTAACTCCTAATGAACAATAAGCTTATATTATATTATGATGATATGCCTAGTATTTAATACATCAATTATGGTATATAAATTAGTCATCAGTCCTGATGCTAAACTTATGAAACAAAATATTATAAAGATGCATCTTAATGTTGATTTATTTGTTAAATAATAAATTTATAAGTTACTTGGCATTGGTTTCATTATACCTATTAACTATTTATAATGAATTTCCAACATCGTCCTACTTAGAAAACCAAACAAGGGCATCAAGATTTACAATCACTTTAGAGATATAAATAAATCATGTCCCAAGGATGAATTCCCTTTACCCAATGTAAATGTGATGGTTGATTTTATAATAGGGTATGAGATAATCTCCTTTATGGATTGATTTCCAATTAAAATAAAACCAATATTAATCCTAACAAATAATATGAAACTACATTTACAACTCCTTGGGGAACATTTTTATACTTTTTAATGCCTTTAGGATTGAAATACACATGTTTCACATATCAAATATATATGTGATACATATATTCCAAGATTAAATACCTAACATCCTAAAATACTATGTTGATGATATCCTAGGAAAATTTAAGAAACATGAGAACCATACACATGATTTGTGGAAGATAATTGAATGATCCTATGAAATGTTTGTTTGGAGATAAATCAAAAAATATATAGATTATTATCATATGTTTTATATGTATATAAGTTGATATTTATAAATTTCAATCCATCATTGAAATACGTCATTGTAAAATTCTTAAGAAATTGGTAAGTTTGAAAAGAAATATTTAAGTCATTAGATGATTTTTTTCTCAGTGAGCCTATAGAACCCATCCATTTTCAATATTATTATAAAAAAACATCAAGTACAATAGGGATGAAATTTTTTTAAAATATTTAGATGTAATTAATGAATATCTAGATAATCCTCCTAGTATGATCCCACTTATCCTTGACTAACCCTTATTACTAAATCTTTCTACAATCAAACATGCTTATAGAAACATACTTTTACACTATGGTGATGATCACATAGAATATGTCATTGTTTGTATAATTTGAACATTTTTTATTATTAAAATTTTTTACAACTCAATGGAAAATTTATGCTTGGTTATTATGTTTTTGATGTAGAAACTTAGACACTACATGATTAATAATGAAACTTTGGTTATCACCAATATTGGTCCTTTGTAATATATGATGTTTGATACATATATATCCAAAGTAATATCCAATTGATTCATGATACTTACATATTTTTATTTTTATTTTGTACCCTAAAAATTAGTTAAAGGGCAAGTCATCACAAGCCAACTAGTTGAGGCTCCCTTACTAAACTACACTCATATAGATGATACCTTTCCAAATGAGTTTTTTTGTGTACCAATGAAAATAATAATTGAATTATGTGTTTTTATGGTTCCAAATTTTCTTCAATTGTCAATTTAAATATTGTATTGATTATCCCCGAAGGACAAACTATGCCACTAGCATACCAATTCAAATTTTCATGTACAAACAATATAAAACAATATGAAACTTTGATTCTAGGAATCAGTGTAACACATGCTTTAAATTCTAAATATATAAAATTTTATGGTCTCTCTCAAATTTTCATAAACTAAGTATTGGATTCTTATAAAAAAAATAAGACAAAATGATTCTATATAGAGATTCAATGCTTAATTTGATCACCTAGTTCGATGACTTTGATATTTTAATATTGTTTTTTATGGGAATTTTTACTAGTATGCATTTAATTCATCTTAGTATGAACTTTGTAATTATTCATTACCATAATTACATTTCTTTCCTCATTCAATTTTTTGGGTAATAATCAATTGGCAAGGTAATTGGTCATTTCTTACACAAGCACTATAAGTGTTTTCTAGTATGTGGATGAGTGGTGAATTTAATCAACCACTTTGGGATTATAAACCTCTAGCCTCTTTCCCCATTGTCAATTTTTTTTGTAAGTGTAATGATTTATAATTAACCATTTTCTCACAACTCTTACCAATATGGGATTAAATTAATTACAATCTAATCATGTATTTGTATTAAGTAGTTGAAGGCTTTCTTAAGAAACTTTAATTATCTTATTGATTTTTTGTGGGATTTACTTATGTGTGTTTAAGTAAATTGAATATTCCATTCATGAGTATTCCTTACACAAAAGACACTTATTTACTCATGTATATTTTTTAATAATTAAAAGGTAATGGGACCCACTTAGAAACAAGCATTGTAAGCATTTGTTAGTGGGGAAAAGGAATGATGAATTTAATCATCTACTTTTGGAGTCTCACCCTTTATCCTCTTTCCCCATTGGAAATATTTTGGTGGATGTAATTCCTTATAATTCACCCTTTTCTCACAATTATTTCCTATTTGGGATTAACGAAATTACAACCCAAACATGTACTTGTATTAGGTAGTTAAGAATGATAACATTCCTAGAAGAAATAATTACCACATAGATGTTATGGCTAGTGTTACCTCCATTGTTCATATTGAAATTACATATTATCATGCCATATTTACCATTAAATTATTCTAATATCCTATGATTTAATCTCCATGTTTTATGGCTTAGATATATTTACTTTAAAAAGTGGTGTGGAACGTGGATATATTCAAATTTTTATTTTACTAAATTAATCTCCCTCACTTTAAAAAAAATGAAAAAAAATAAAATTACAAATATATGACATTATATATGTTATAATTGGATATTATTTTTTCAAAAGGTATTTTGATGATAAATTGCTTAGATTCCTTTGGTGTGAAAAAGCTAAATTGGGATTACAATAAGTTCATGGTAGTGACTATGGTGCAGAATTTAGTGACAAAACTATGTCATACATGTTGTTAATAATGGGTTATTATTTACCTACATTGGAGCATGAATTCCATGATTATGAGAAATTATGTGAGTAATGTAAAAATCATAGTAACTTACAAATGCACCATATCAATAATTGTAATATACCACTTCTTTTTCACCACTTTCCATTTGGGGATTTGACTTAGTTGGAAAGATTAACCCTCCATTATCAAAAGGTCATAATTTTACTATCACAACCATTAAATATTTTATGAAATGGGTTGAAGATATACCTTTATAAAAGTGAGTATATTTTATTATTTATCATGACACATATTATCTCTCAATTTGGCATATCATCCTCGAATATTGTAAAATAAATGGTTCATATTTTAAGAATAATATGGTTAATATATATTTTTTAAATATAAGATTTGCCATACATTTTTAACTCCATATTACCCATAATGGAATTACCAAGCCAAAGTAACTAATAAGATCATTTTTAATATTCTATGTAAGATAATGAGTAAACACAATAAATTTTGGTATGATTAAATGCATTATGCTCTATGGGAATATATAAAAAATATAAGGATGATCATGAGTGAAATCCCTATTCTTTGGTCTATGGTGTAGAATCAATCTTTCCATTAAAAATTGAGATTCCTTCACTTTAAGTGTCACTAAAAGATATTACTGATGATAATGGTTATAGTTGAAAAAATACTACAACAATTATAAACTTTATATGAAGCAGGTATCCATGATATTGAGAATCTAAATGTCTACTATAATTTATTCAAGTGGGCATATAATAAAAAGATTGTATTAAAATATTTATATTTGGGTGATAAATTATTAAAATAAAAAAGAATATAAATGCATATTAAAAATGTAAAGGTAAATTTAAACCTAGTTGGCTAGGTTTAGGGGCATACCATCTAGTAACATTAAAATGAAAACCTTAAAAAAATTATAATTAACATAATGTGTATATGCAAATTTTTTTTAAACTTTATCATTAAATAATGATTTATCTCTTACAACAACCTATAAAATTTTAATATCTATAAGTGCATACCTTAAAAGGTGTACCAGGAAAGGGGTGGGTAAACTAGTAGCACTTCACGAGAGATATTTTGGTTTATCTATCATTCCTATATCCATTCTAGCTTACCCAAATTTGATTCCCTAAGCTATCTCCTTTCCTCTAATATACTCTAACTATGTCAATACATATATTTTCATAGTATGCCATTCAAATCAATGTATTTAAAAATTTTATCCATCCCATCCTAATTACATCGATCAGATCAATGCAATTCTAAACTTTTCAGCACACACTTCACAATTGGTTTATCCTGGCCAACCTAGTTTGAGGTTAGTCATATCGTTCAGGACTAAATTGAGTTGGCCAATTTTTTTGATTAAATATTTAAGAGGGATTAGGGTCATCCATCACTATAAATAAAAGGCACCATTTCAATCCAAAGGAAAAGAACATTATTTATTAAATTATATTGTTCTCACTGCTACCCTGAGTCTACATTATGAGGAGTTATTTCTTAGATCTTGTCTTGCATGTAAAAGTTTGTCTTGTGGAATCTTGGATGTAGTAGGAGTCCTCTTTATCCTAGAGATTAATTTAGCCATTGAGATCCTTACAACCATAAAAAATATCTTGAAAAACACCATTGGCCAAGTGAGAGATTAAGGCTCAGCATTTCCTATTTAATTTAAGTATATTTGAACCCTAGATATTTCCTTTTAATAGATATAATTTTCATAATTATTTGGTTAATGAATATATATCTCCTTGTTTGAATTATCTCTACACTTAAACTTAGTGTGGCTATAATATTATTCAAATTTACCATTTATATATCTTAGGTAGCCTAGTCCTCCATTTGCCCACTAGGGTTCCGTTCCCATTTTAATATGTTTCTAACCCATCCCCTTACTTACATCACTTGATTTTAATATTTGATAATTAGAGGCCTCGTAAGGGCTATTTCATTATGTCAATTACCTAGAGGATTTAAAACCATTTATCTTGACATTGTGTTGTAGGTTCTCCCCTTGATAGATTTAATAGATCTATTTATCATATCTTGGTTTCATTAAGTATAAATGGGATCTACTTGATTTACCTTCTCTGAGTCTAGATCTTTAGATATAGTTATAGGTCAATCCTAGCTCATTGCATACATTTTGGTGAATCGACATGAACTAACCATTGTTTTCACCTCTACAATGAATTATATCAAATAGTTATATCTAGTTTTGTTTCATTTCTATTAAAATGAGCTATATCAAATAGGTTGATATAGTTAGATCTCAATTTTCACCTACAAGAAATTACATCAAAAAGTGTGACATAGTTTCATCTTTATGTTTTTCTTAATAAACTATTTTGGCTAATGCAACATAGTCTTATTTTTAAACCTGATTCTTATTTTCTACAGCCAACTATATCAACCTAGTCAATTTATTTCTATGTAACCACCTTTATAATAAAATACATCATTTTATTTGGCATAATTCTATAATTGAATTTTTATTTTTTCTTAAAAATTATTTTTAACAGATAATATCGATTTGACTAATTTAGTTTTCTAGTTAATTTATTTTTGATAAACTACATCTAACTATTCAAATTTGTTTTGTATTTAATTTATTTATAATAAATTGTATTGACCTAATCCATTTAGTTTTATAATCATAATAATTGTTAACAAACTAAATCAACCTACTTGATTTAGTTTTATATCTCTATCTGTAACCATGTTTTACACAGACTGCATCACTATGCTTGATAAAAATCTATATTTTTGTACAACTACATTAGCCAATCTTGAGATAATTCTATTTGTTTCATTCTTCAAGAATAAGTAATGAAAATTATCTTTTCCTTTCAAAATAAAATCATATATTTCATTTTAAGTCAACTGCTTGTTTATTTAATTCATTAAATGCTAAAAAATGCTTTTCAATGTTTATTTTAAAACTTTATTTTCTATTTTTAATTTTACCTACAAACTATGTTCTAGTGGTTTTCAAACTACTTATCTAATGTAATGAAGGGTTATATGGTGTTTTGTTTATAATCCTCATCTATTGTTTATAGACATCGTGACATGAGGGGCTTGCCCCAATACTCATAGCCATAGTACATTGCTAAAAACAAACTTTATTTTCTATGTGTCTCATGGTATATCAAAAATTCCTAAGATTCCCTAAATAATTTAACCTTAGGAAACCATCCATACATATAATTTTTTAGTGCACTAGTTAGCAGTTAACACTAAGAAGTTACTCATAGCTTACATTTGATATTGAGTTTAGTGGGATATGGGCAAGGTACTCTCTCCATAATTAGTGCTCTAAAACATTGGTTTGACATTATGTGATGGATGAGAAAATATCTATGAGAGCTTACAAATCATTCAAATCCTATTAGTACATCTATTTAATTTTATTTTTCAAAAAAATAGTTAACAAAAATAATTATTTTTTTATTTGATATTATATTTTGTATTACAAATTGCATTAGATAATGTTGATAAAGTTTTGTGTTATGTGTTGTAACTACTTTGCCTAGTATCAATATAGATAATTATGTTTGTAAATTAAATCAACCAACTTGATATAGTTTCCTATGTTTTCATCCTTGATTGTATAGAACATCTCAATACAATTTTTTACCATATATATTATCTATCTTCCTTTGCAAATACATCAAATAATTGATATAGTTCACATCCCACCTATTTTTCTTAGACTTTTATCCTATAGACTACATCAAATAGATCAACTCATATTGTTCTTTTACATTTGAAATCTCCTCAGAATAAACCATATCAACTAACTTGATCACATTTATTTCTCATTTCCTACTTGTATAACTACATTGAACAGTTCAATATAGTTAACTTCCATATTATATCTTAAATTTTATACCAAACTACATCATATTGGTGATACAGTTGTATCTCAAAAAACATTGATTAAAAATCTAACTCTAACTATTTGATATAGTTTTAATTCCTTTTATTTATTGATTTGGTCAATATATTTACTTTTTCTATAGTTTATCCAACCTAATTTAATTTTCAGTTCAACTCTACATCATGTAATATATATTTGATGGTTTTGACCAGATAATGCATCACTATATGATGGATTTGATTAACTCCCATAAAGCTCCTAATTCTCATTTTAATATTATTAATAACAAAGATAAAATTAATATTCATGTAACTAATAGAATAAAAAATTACAATTCACTCTCTACTTCCCAACCTCTAGATCATTTTAACTATTCTCCCCACATGTCCACAGTTGAGGATGAGAATGATCTTGAATACACTATCAAAATTATCCTTTTTATCAATGAAAACCCTTAAAATAGGGTAAAAGATCCTATGATCATTTTTAGCCTCATGATGGGACACCACACATAAGGTCCCCTTCACATACCCATACTATTTCAATAGGACTTGGGGAAAGTCAATACATGACTTCTTTTCTTCTTTCCTCTTCTACTATGCCTAGTATATCCATTGCTATGGTAGATCTTTCTTCTAATGGACCTACTAAAAGTGATCATATTAATACTCACTTTAATTCTACTACTAGTGCATATCAAACTGCTTCTATTAGTAAAAAACTCTAAATGCTAATCAAATAGTGTTATAAGCCATGAATCAAGTGGATAAATTTCAAACTAATAATTTCAATCAATTGATTCAAATGAAAAATCAACTTTTACAATTGAAAATTTGTCCTCAACAACTTCAATGGGGAGTGCAAAATCCAAATTCCCCCTAAGAGATGCACAGGGTAGTCTTATTCCTCAACCTCCACCTCTTAATAAAGTCATTGAGCATATTCAAAATGAACCATTAATCCCTCAAATTTCAAACATAGACATAGGAGGTATCATCCTAATATCACTTATAATGGATATATTGATATTGATTTACATTTGAAATCTTTTGGTAACCTTTAAAAATATTGGATTAAGCTAAATACCTTTGTTGCTACAAAACTTCTAGCCAAAACCTTTTCAAGTGATGTCCTAGATTGGTATAATCAACTTAAGTTTCACAGTATCTCTAGTTTAGAAGACTTGGTTAATTACTTAGTTTAGGATTCCAAAACCAATTATCTTCCAAGAAATAGTTTAGCCCATTTTATTAAATTGTAAACATGTAAACTATGAAATTGACCAAACTTTAATTAAGTGTTGGAAGGCCGTGTCTAAAAAATTCAAACACATGTAAGAAGACAACCTATTTCATTTTTTTACAAATGCTCTCCATCCTAAACTCCAATATAGATTCAAGACTCTCTCTCCAAAATATTTGGAAGAATCCCTTGATCAAGCTAAACATCAATATTTCTTCATAAGACAGTTTGAGCCTTCCCAACCTACCTTGGGAACTCATATGCTTATGATATCTAAAAACAAACATGCTACCAATGATGGTGTTATGGACACTTACGATTATATACATGACATTCATGATATTCTTCCTGGTGGCCCCAATAAGGTAACTATTTCCCAACCTTTCATGCAAATTCCCTCCTAACTTCCTCCCTCCTCATCAACATACATAAACAATGTTGATGTTTATAAACTTCTTTCCCTAGACAAAAAGAAAAAATGTATTCTTAAAACTTTATAAGGAGAACTTGACACTACTTTCCCTACCAAACACTAATATGATCCACAAAAGTTTTATTTGTATCATGTAATTTGGGGACATTCTCATGAAATATGTAGGAAACTTAATAAATTTTCCCTTGATTTTCTCCTTAGTCCCAATTTTAATCGTCAAACCATGACCATGAAATTCACCAAGCCTATGATAAGGTAATTAAATCCCATGATTCCAAAGTTAAGCATGATGATTTCAACTAGGATATTTATCACCTTACCATCTATAAGGACCCACTTCAAAATTATCAATCTACTCATCCTCATTCCTCCAATCTTATGAAGACTCAGTTGATTATCATTCTTTAACCAACACTGAAAATGTGGCTAACATGAACAACATGAGGCATGTAGTATCTTACATTGACCCTTATCCACATTCCACTTATAAAAATTTTACCACTTAAAGAAATTTTCAAGACCCATATCCATATCATTTTATATATATTAAGTATACGCAAGTCAATACCAAATCATCTCCTATAACTAAATTGATCAACCTAATATAGTCACTGATACTTCCAATAATTCAAACTATATCAACCACTTCAATTTAGTATAACAATATTTCCTCAAATGTATTGACCAACCTAATATATATTATATTTCATCCTTATATTACTATTGCATTGCCTATCCTAATACCGTCAACTAAATTAGAACATACTACATTGACTAGTTTGATGCATTTTATTTTTCTATGATACAAACAAACTATATCAACCAAATCAATGTAGTATGTTTCTATTCCTTCTCATATTGCTACTACATTGGCTAACTTGATATAGGGAGTTTTTATTCCTCCTATCCAATAAATTATACCAAACATATTGATGTAATTTGATCCACCCAATCAAACTACATCAACCAAACTAAAAAAACATAGTTCATCTCCATTTAAATATACTTCAGCTCCTCTATCATCTAAATTACTTTAGTATTATGCATCTTTATCTCAATTGGGTTCAATACCCTTAGGATATGATGATTGAGATCCAATTGCAAAACTTTATTGCCTTCACTCTTAAATTCATTTTATAGAACTCATGAGTAATTCCCCTGATCATCATAATAATTTAATGCAACTTTTATTTGAAATGAATATCCCTTGACCACCATCTATAGGGAAAGAATCCACCTTATCTGGTTCTGAGTATAGTATTCTCCAATAATGTGAATAAATATCTATACAAGTTGATGAAACCTTAGATGATTCTCTTTCAGTTAAATTTATTATAGATTATATGATTCTCTATGAAATATCACTTCCTATAAATGATCTTCCTTTATTCATTAGTGTTCAAATGAGTGATACTAAATGCATCATCAAAGATCTTAGTTTTTTCTTTCTTTACTTATGACTAAATTAAATAGTGACTATGAATAGGTCATGATTGTGCCACATGGTATGATCACATGGTCCATATATCTTGGACTCCAAATTGTCCCTATGATAATTATGTTCTTTGTGGACCCATAGAGACATTGAATACATCATATAATTACTATGCATCTACCAAGTGGTCCCCACTATGAAAGCACGTGATGCTACCACTTATTTTCCTTCCATAGAGTCACAAGCTCAGTTATTTTTCATGATGGCATAGAGAATACATGGGGAAATACTAATATCATGGCCTCTATGATCAATTTTGAACATAACATATGTCCTCTATCTGAGCCACTCCTAAGTATGGCACGTGTCATTTTCATAAACTCTATGAAATTAAGTAAGAGTTTTGAGAATTACATTGACTTTATGAAACTAATAAATAATTTAATAGGGTCACAACTATCCCCCAAAAACCTAAATTTAGATTTTATATCCACTAAGCCATCATCCTGTGAACTCTATCATGAACTTATTAGACTTTAGAATTCAACAAAGATTTTTTTAGGTCTATTGGTGTACCTAGGGACATAAATTAAGTCACATACATAGTGTTTTTTGGTATTTCCTTATATAAAAATATGGGAACAAGTGATATCCAAGGAATATGGAGACTATGACTATTGTTTCCATTTTGACTTAGACAAACAGGATGTGGTTGTGATTACTTTTAAATTTAGAATTAAGAAAAAAAATGGGACCATTGAGATGAACTCATGAACCTCAAATGTGAATAATTCTACCTCTGAGACCAAAATGTGACTTAAGGCAACTTATTAAAAATAATTTATGAAAATTCAAAATATTTTATGGTGATACAATATTCTACGTACACCTTCGATGTTCCTACATCTACAACTAGGGTAACTAAAAGTGGCAATGAACTCCTACTCATGAACCTTCAAGTTATTCAACTAATTGGCCATGCTTGGAAATATTAGACACACTCATACAAGTTACATATTCAGTTGCTCTTTTTTTTAAAACTTTACTAAGTACTCATATTATTCATTTCCCCTTGTCTTCTTACCAATTTAAGCATCCATAATGGTATTTATTTCCTCTTGTTTCTTGGCTAATAGCTACTCTTTCCAACAAATGTATAAAAAATAATAAATTATGTCGTCTCCTATATTTTTATGTCATAACTAGATACAAATCTAAAAAATTAAAAATTATAGAGATATCCACTTCATTTGGTAATTTAATTTCAAACACATTAGTTGATAACTTCTTGATAATTCTAAAAGATCCAGTTTTCTTCCACTTGAGTTTATTATATTCAGCTTTCATAAATCTTTCTTTATGCAAATGGACTAAAACCATGTCTCCAACTTCAAATTTATGTTCTCTTCTTATTTGATCAACTTACTCTATATTTTTTGGCACTCTCCTTTAATCTCCTTTTAACATCCAAATGCACACCATACATCATTTGTGCATAATCTTAACCTTTAGTAGTTATTTTACTCAACTCAATTGTACTTCTCAATTCACATACATCTCTAGATTGTTTCCATATAAATTTTGAAAAGGACTCAGACATGTACTTTAATTGTCTATTTTTTTGTAATTGAATTCAGCTTATGCCAACATCAAATCCCATTATTTGATCTTGTCTCCAATTAAGCATATTAGTAAATTATCAAGACTCTGATTCACCAATTCTATTTACCCATCCATTTTAGGGTGATAAGTTGAGCTAATATATAATCTCACATCAAATATCCACCACAATGTTCCCAAACATTTTGAACAAACTTAGTGTCTCTCCTTGACACAATACTCCTTATCAATCCATGCAATTTCATAACCTTGTTGAAAAATTTATTAACAATGTTTGTGGCATCATTAATCTTTTTGCATGTTATAAAACATGCCATTTTTGAAAATTTATCAATAATAACAAAAATGAATTCATCACCTCACTAAGTTCTCAATAGTCCAATAAAAAAATCCATGCTCAATGCATCCCATGGTATGCCCAAAACAAGTAATGGCTAATATAAACATGTATTCAATATTTTTCCTTTTGCATGTTGATAAATTATATGCCTTTGAAAAAATTTATTCTCATATACACTCATTTTTATCCAATAATATTTTTCATTTAACTATGCCAAAGTTTGGTAATACCCAAAATGTCCACCCATGTGTCTATTATGTTTCTCCCTTAATAGGTTCTCCCTCATATATCCATGAGGCATACATAACCTCTTCCATTTAAAAATCAATCCATCCTGAATCATGTACTCCAACCATGGTGTTCTATTCATTTCTATGGGAATTTTTCATGTTTCCCATGCATCCCAAAAACTACTTATCATCCTTATACAATTCCTTCATTGACTCAAAACCAAAAATTTCAATGTTGATTTCATTTGCAATAATAATTTTCCTATTCAATGCATCTACATCCCTATTATATTTCCCACTTATTTGTTTCAAATCAAGGGAATAAATCTAAATAAATTCCACCCACTTCATATGCTTCTAATTTAATTTTCCTTGGTTGTTTATAAATTACAAGTCTTGTTGATCTATATACAAAATAAATTATTTTGGAAATAAATAATGCCATCACTTCTTAAAAACTTTCATTATTACATTAAAATCTTGATCATAAACCAAAAATATAATATATACCTCATTTAATTTCTCACTAAATTATGTGATTGGCTTACCTTATTGGCTTAGCATTGCTCTAATGGTTGCTTCACTCACATCACAATCCACTTGGAACACCTTCTCAAAATCAAGTAATATTAACACTAGTTTTTTTAAACTTCTTATTCAAACTATAAAAACTATTCTTTGTTTCAGTTGTCTAATGGAAATTATATGTCTCCTTTCATAGTCTTTATGAAAGTTATTTATAAATTCTCTATAGAAACTTTATAATCTGAGAAATCCTCTAGCCTCAAACATACTCTTTGGTGAATGATACTCCATAATTGATATCACTTTTTTAGGGTCCATCTGCAACCCATATTTTGAGACCACAAAGCCCAAATATACTAGTTCCTCTTGCATGAAGTTAAATTTATTCAAATTGATTATAAACTTCTCTTATTTCAACTTATCCAAGACAAAACTCAAGTGATTTAAGTGTTCCTCATTAGAATGACAAAAAATTAGAATAGTTTCTAAATAAACAACCACAAAATTACATATGAATGGCTTCAAAACCTCATTCATGATGCTCATAAAAGTACTTAAATTATTTTTAAATTTGAATGGCATAACTAGCCACTCATACAGCCCATAATTTTTGTTAAATGTAGTTTTCCATTCATCACCTTCTCTTATTGATATTTGGTGATTCCTTCTCTTTAAATATATCTATCTAAAGTATTTGTCTTTGCTCTAACAATCCATTAAATCATCCATCCTTGGTAATGGAATCCTATACTTGGTGATGATCTTATTTATTTTCCTTAAATCGATACACATTCACTATTGTCTGCCTTTCTTTGGTGCTAACATAGTTGAAACTACACATGGGATCAAACTCTCTCTAATCAAACCTTTATTTAGAATTTATTACACCTCTATCTTTATATTTGTGTTCTCCATTGGGGTTAGTCTATAAGTTTCCTTATTGGGAAAGCTTGATTATAGCACCAAATCCATATGATGGATGATGTTTTTTATGGTTGTAACCCATCAATTAAATCATCATCATAGTGTCAACATACTCATCCAATAAATTTTTAATTTAAATGGGAAGATCACTTACCTTAGTTTTTATCATGGATGATATAGGTTTTGCAAAGAAATTAAAACATGTATCCTCTTCATTAATTGCTATCAAAAAAAATGAGACCATCATTGTATATACATAATAATTTCACACTTTTATTGATTATTGACACTTTTTATCTTGCAAGAACCTATCGAGTCTAAATCTCTCTAAGTGTATACCTTAAGGGGTGCATTGGGAAAGGGGTGGGTATATCATTAGTGCTTTGTAAGATTGTTATTCCTTTTACTACTTGCTATCTACACTCTTGCCTCCTAAAACTTTGAACCCTAAGCTTATTTCTCTCTTTCCTATCTATTCCCACCATTTTTCATGCTTTATCCCTCATTTTTTACCTTATTTCCCTTTTAACCTATTCAGTAATCTAGGTCAACCTAGTCGACCTAGCTTATTCTAGGGACACTTTGCCTTTCTTTGTTGCTTTCCATCTCAACCAACCTAGCACAAATTTTAGGCATTATCTTAATAATATGTTAGGTTGACTTGGTCAACTTAACATAACTGACATGTCAAAGTATTTAGGGTGAGATACTACTATATATATATAAGGTCACTCCTTAACATTTCATAAGAGAGTTGAATTAAGTGAATAAGTGTGAATGAGCATTTGCTTATTGACCATTCTACTTGAGGAATAAAGTTTTAGGGTTCAATACTTTTCTTTGAAGCTTTGATCTATTATTTTGGATGCTTAGGTAGGTCATGTAGCATAGAGATAATTTATCTTGGTTGTCCTTACAAGCCACAATAATCTATTGTGAAGCACCATTGGCTAAGGGAGTGGTTGAGACTCAGTAGGTTCATCTTCAAAGGTAAGTATTCCTAACTTTGTTTCTCCTTTATAAGAGTAGATAGATAATGTAGTATGTATTCTTCTCTCCCATGTATTAGGATTCCATATACATTGACATGAGTATGTCTCATATACATATTTAGTTTAGTTTTTATTTACTTGTTTTGTTTTAACCCCTACTTTATGCCACAAGATTTGGTGAGCATTAGATTAGTTTATTTTTCTTGTTATTAGATTAGTTTACTTTCTTTTTTTTATCATAAGTGAATATAGAAACCATAGGACTCTTTGAGGGTTAATATATGATTGTGTTAGATTGTAGGCTTTAGAACTGTACCTAGCATGATGTGTTTTGATAAATGATACAATTGATCCCCTAATCAGGTCTAACAGATCCTCATATTGGTCATGCTCTCACTTAACAAGTGTGTGCCCCAATTATAAGTGTAGGTGTGATCTATCTTATCTGATCTAGTATTGATTCATGCACACCATGCAATTTGTATTGCATACATTTTGGTGAAACCAATGTGAATCAACCCCTTATAGGGTCTCTTTCACTTATTTTCTCATTTTGTCATCTTTTCTATCATATGTTTTGAATTGTTAGCTCAATTCTATTGACCCAGCTATTTTTATCTATGTGTAAGAATAGGCAATTAAATTGACCAACTCAACCTAGCACAAGTTTATAGCACTTTATAGAATTTTTGTTTAGCCTACTAGGTCAATCGGGTCAACCTAGCACATTTCTAGCCACTTTGTAGTAAGGTCCTATTCAAGATTCATAGTGTAGGTTCTAGATTCTAGACTTCTAGATTTGCAATCTAGTCAACTAGGTTGACCAGCTCAACCTAACATATTTTTAGACATCCAGTTCCATCTACTAGGTCAACTAAGTCAACTTAGCACACTTTTTTAGTTTTTGTAGCAGGTTCCTATCTCACTTGATCAACCAGCTTGACCCAATTCTATAGATTGGGCCAATTCTCTCTAAGGTTGCAGGTTAGTTATTTTATTTTCATCTCCAAAATACCAAGGTCAATTTCTATTTTCTTTTTTTCTACTCTACTCTATACTTTTCTTTTGAAATTACAATCTGTGTATGTGTACCAATTGAATTGACCAACATCAATTCAATTGACTATGTATTTCATTTCAGTATCTTCTTTTCTAGACTAACTATAGGCATATCTCATTTCATTTTTCATCTTTCTAGCAATCCTTTCTCTTTTCCTATTTTTTGTGCTATGTTGATTGACTGACTCTGCACTATCCCAAGCCCTGATTTTTGCCTATGTCAGCTACACTAGGTTGACTTGGTTGACCTAGCAGTTTTTATATCTCTTGTGCACTGCACTAGGTCAACTGAGTTAACCTAACATAGTTTTCAGGCCTTTTACCCTTTTTGTTAGCTTCATCTCTCTATACTGGGTCACTTTTGTGGACCCTATCAAGATTTATTTTCCCTATTTTGTATTAGGTTGATCAGGTTGACCTAGCTTTGTTTTTGTCACTTTTTGAATCTTTTATTTTCTCATCTTACTTTCCTTCCTCTTTCATTATGGATTTCTTGTTGGGTGACAACATTGAATCTCAAATAGTAGGCATGATGGAATTCACCAATCCTCATAGGGTTTCCCATAGACAAAGTAGAGTTACTTTTGTAAATTCTAGTAATGTCTATATTAGAACTCGCATAATGGACTATGGGTTCCCTCATGATACCTCTTTTCAACATAATCCTTCTTTTCTGCTAGAAAACCAACCCAAGTTAGAGTAATTTCTTGAAATGCCTTTCTTTATTACCTAATTTCCCCAACATAAAGGGAAAGATCCATCTACCATTTACAATATCATGATTAGTGGTCAAGACAATGAAACTCATTCACCATATTCTACATTCTCAAATGGATTTGGTAGTACTAATTTATTTTCTTCACAACTTGTCCCTTTGATTATGACCTCTTCTCATGCTTCTTCTTCTTATTTCCTTTCTTTTACCTCCATGCCTTGTATCTCAACTACCATGGTTGGTTCTACATCTAGTGCACCTCTCTTAACATCCATTATCCTTAATCCTTCCACTAGTTCATTGTTTTCTACCTAAGGCACTTATGCTTATAGTGCTTCTTCCTCTCTTCCATCACTAGTCCATATTTTGTTACACAATCAAGCTTTGCCACTAGTGACTCTCATTCTCATCATTCATCTCAAGCTCTCAACTTCACCAATAGTGGTACTCAAGCCACTAATACCAACACCAACTCTTCTAATAATATTAGTAAAACTCACCAACTTCTATTTCAAACTCTGAATCAAATGAATGCTTTCCAAGCCCATAACACAAATAAAATGATGAGAATGCAAAATCACCTTCTTCATCTTCAAAATCAACTACAACTAATATATTAGGGCACATATAGCCAAAGTGTTCCTCTCCCTCCTCTTTGATATTCTCAAGGCAATATTATTCATCAACTTCCTTTAATCAATAAAACTATCAAAAATATATAAAATGAACCCTCACTACTCAAATTTCTAACATTAATATAGGAGGTATAACCCCTACCATATCTTATAATAGATCAACTAATCTTTCTCTTCATCTTAAAACATTTGGGAATATTTATAAGGATTGGATTAAATTAAAGACCTTTGTTGCTACCAAGGTCCTTGTTAAAACCCTCACATGTGATGTCTTGGATTGGTACAATCAACTTAGACCTCATTCCATTACTAGTTTTGAGGATTTAATGACTACTTTAGTTTAATAATTTCAAGCTTGTGATCTTCCTAAAAATACTTTCGCACATTTCATCAATTTCAATTAAAGTGAAAATGAAACTACCAAAGCATTGGTTAAATGATGGAAGACTTTATCAAAAAAATGTGAACACGACATGGCCAATGATAATATTTTTCATCTCTTTGTAAATGTTCTTTATCCTAAATTACAATATCAAGTTCATACCCTTTCTCCATGCACTTTGGAATAAGCTATTGATCAAGCTAAATGACAATATTTCCTTATACATCAATTCGAGCCACCCCAACCTTCCATGGGTTCTAATATATTACTTAAAAACAAAAACCACAATATTACCAGTGATGGTGTTTTTTATTCATATAATATTATTCACCATGTTCAAGCTATTGTTCCTACCCCTTATTCAAAACCAACATCTTATTCTCAACAATTTACTAATGCTCATTTTTCAACAAATAACATTAATGTTCATAAACCTATTTCCTTAGTTGAATTGCTTAAACATCTACCTAGGCCTCTTCCTCATGAAATTGACCCTACTTGTCTTATGAAAACCTGGTATGATCCTAGAAAGTTTTGTCAATTTTATGCTAGTTAGAGTCATTCTCATGAGACCTATAGACAACTTCATAATTTAGCTATGGACTTTCTTTTTGGACCTAATTTTGACTATGATTCTATCACGCACCAATGTCAACAACCTTATGAGCATGCATTTAAAGAATACAAAACTCATGATAAAACTCAATAATTGAATCAAGAAAATGATCATTTAGCTATTTATAAGGATCCTTTACCTAATCATCAACCAATTCAAGAAAACCAAGGCAAGACCATCTCTTCCACCAATAATGTAGAAAGTCTTGTAGAACCAATTTTTGAAGAAAATGTGGTTAACATGATTAATATGCAAAGAGTAGTGGCTTTCATTGATTCTTAGCCTATCTACACCTTGCCTCATTATCAAGCATACCGTGTTATCCAAGATTCTTCTCCAACTCATTTAAATGAGTTGGGGAAAGAAGATCTTATAACCTTTAATTAAGATCCAACTTATTATACTCCTTTGGATAACACATCCCATGCTATTTCTACCACTCTTTCATCATCTTCTCATTCCAATGTTAATCAACCTTATGTTAACACCTCTTCTACTCTTTAAGATCAAGTTTAACCTATTATTTCACCATCTCAACATGATTTTCAACTTGCTTCTAAACCTTCTCATTCCTATCAACAAAAATTTCAATGATCTTTGGATACTCATTTCAAAGACCTCCTTAACCATTACATGCCTATACCTAATAATTTAATATGGGTTATGATGATTGCGATCCCATTGTGGAGCTCAATAATTTCCCTTATCAAATTCCATTTCTTGAACTCATGAGCACATCTCCCCATCATTATAACTATCTTATACAACTATTATTTGAGATGAACATCCTTCATCCTCCTTTAGTGGGATGAGAAGAAGCCTTATCTGGTTCTAAGGATAGTATTTTGTAACAATGTGAAGAGATGTCCATCAATGTTGATGAAACTATTGATACTTCTCTTTCATTAAAATTTCCCATCGCATCTATGATTCTTGATAGATTCTACTTTGTGTAGATGATCCTCCCTTTTTATTAGCATCTAAATTAGTGATATCCAAATTAAGAGTGCTTTTATTGATGAGGGTTCTAGTACTTGTGTTGTTTATCTTGATTTCATTAAAACCATTGGATATTCTAAATGTAATCTTAAGTTCATACATATCACCTACCAAGGATATGATAGAAGTAAAATGCCTCCTCTTGGGTGTTTGTGGCTTCCCATTACTATCCCACCTATCACCATTCATGTGAAGGTGATGATCTTTAAATTTCTTCTTTATTATAATGTCTTGCTTGTTAGGCCATGGACACATCGTATACGAGTTATAACTTCTTATGCCTACCAATGCATTAAATTCCCTTATAATGGATCCATTTATAAGATTCAAGGAGATATTAACCCTTAGAATTTTAAACAATTCCAAGATTGTGGTGTCTTTAATATTCCTACTCTTGAGCATTTACCTATCATTTCATTTCATGAGTCATAGCATCTAAATTTTCATATCAACTCAACTAGAGGATGAAATGGGCATTCTAAGATTATTGGTAATATTCCTCCCAACCTTTTAGACTCTAATGATGATGAGCCTGATAATATTAATATCAATATCAAAACTTCTAATCTCATGCCTCATCTAAGCTCATAACTTCCTACTTCTTTATAATGGCATTCTCACAAACCTCCTTGCGATGGCATTCATGTAGTCTTATCTAGACTCATTATTATAGTCACTATGATTCTTATAATGATAAATTTATTTTTAATTATGTCATCGATATTCATTTTCCTAATTATGTTGATGATTATTGTTTAGATTATCCTTTATTAGGTAATCTTGTCCAAGCCTGTGATGCTAAGATTGTACATTATTATTCTTATTTACTTGAGTCTTTTTATACATCCTGTCATGTTCTAAATTTTATAGTTCTTGATTCTTGTATTTTTCCTATTTATCACAAAGTAGAGATGGCACTGACAACTCTAGTTTCTAAGGAGCCCTATAGGACTATGCTCATAGATCATGTTATGACTAACCCTTACCATTTTTCTAGGTTCCTTGATTCCCATCATTGGTTTAATCTTGAGGTTAGTGATACCATTATTAGACCTTCTATTTATCATGCTCCTCCCACAATAAAACATATGTCAGAACCAATTATTATTACTTATTCCACTATTGGTAAGCTCACTCTTACTTCTTTCACTAGTTATCTTCCTGTTAAGACTAGTTCTATTCCTTATCCATCATTACATCTTCTTGGTGATGGTTTTATTCCTTTAACTAAGATGGATCCTTTACCCACCAAATGGTTAAATGAGTCATCTTCCTCTTCTTCCACATTTGTTACACCTTCTCTCATGATTGTTCCTCCTAAGCACACTCACAAGCGTATTTATTACTTTCATGAGATAGATACTCATTCTTCTACCCATTTTCATAAGTTATAACAATATATTGATAATTTTCATCCTTCTTCCCCATCCATAGACACTAATATACCTCCTCCCAAGATTCTTCTTGAATATATACCTAAGTATGGTGAGAGGTATTATATATGGAACTAATATAAC
The DNA here is from genome assembly GCA_037957365.1 of Torreya grandis. NCBI lineage: Eukaryota > Viridiplantae > Streptophyta > Pinopsida > Cupressales > Taxaceae > Torreya > Torreya grandis. The sequence continues at coordinate 4,524,221 of JARHVA010000625.1, forward strand.
ACACATCATACTGATCATTATTGTATCCTTCAGCAGCATCTTAAGGATCATCTTATAGCTATCCTTGGACTAGCTACTATTCCTCCCATAGGTCATTCTCATAAGAAGGTTCCCCCATATTCTCCCATAGTTACACCTCATGTGGTTGCTTCTATGCCTCTACCTATGGTTCCTTCTCCACCGATGACTCCTCCTTCTCCCATAGATCTTGCTCCCACACATTCTTTGGATCATCCTTTGCCTGATTTCCCTCCTCAGCACAATCCAATGAGTATTCCTACTTTTTCAGTTGAGGATATTAGAAAAGAAGTATTTTCCTAGTATTCCATAGAGATTGATGACATATTAGTATCAGTTCATATCCACCTTCATAGAGATTTATCTGATGTTTTGGATAATGTGTGTGGACAGATTTACCAATTTTTATGAACACATGAATGGTACTTTTACATTTATATTTAGATTGGACTTGTGCTCCATTTTTATTTATTTTTCTATATCTAATTGTCTCATTTAATACTGTGTCAAATTCTTGCTTATCTTATATCATTGTCATATTTTTGTACTATATTTCTTGTTAATTTTATATTCTATATTTTTTGAATATGTTTGTTCTTCCTTATCATTACTTTATATTTATATTTTCTTATTGTTTCATCCCTTGGATATTTATTTTTTAAGTTGTTTTGTAAGACCATGAATAAGACCCAACAGATCCTCACAAAATCACCATATTTAGCTTGTTGTTGCCTTGTATCTTCATGATTATTTATTTTCTTATCCTTGCTTTTCATAGATAATTATCATGGTGACTTGGTTTTATTCACCCTGTTCCCTTTGGTTAGTATCTCCTTTTACCATGTGATCTATTAGCAAATAGTCTTTCTCATTACTATTTCCTTTTATCAGTCCACATTTGGATGTTCCTTTTCCTTTCTTCCTTTTTCCACAAATTAATCATATACATAGTTGAGATTTGAGATCACATATTTTTTCATTGTCAACCCTAAGTTTCTTAGTCAGTATTTTGTCTTTGGTTACTTTGCTTCCTTTATCCTTAGCCTATAGCTCATTCATGTGTATCACTATCTCTCTCATGCTTGGTCATTTCAAATTTGTATGGAGGAGGAATTTTTAAAAAAAAGCCTTCAAAATAAATTTAAAAGCCAAATCATTTAAAACAAAAGGAAATGATATCAAAAGGAAAAAATATGCAATATTCTTAAAATTCTAATCACACTAAAAAACATGATACACACACATCTCATATCTTCAATCAAAGCTCAAACTCCACAATCAGCTTCACACAGAGCCAAAGTCCTGTGGGGTGTGGTAGGCTAATAGATTGGATTAATGGAATTCAAAAAAAAATCTTTTAGTGCTACTTACTTTCTCATGCAAGTACCCAATCTTTGTAGTAGACTGATGGCTCTTTAAGGGGTATTGAAGAGTAGGGAACATGTCATGGGGAGGTAGGTCCATTTTACTTTTCATTGTACCAATCTACCTACATGAGCTGATATTAGTAGGACACTTATCTACCTACAAAGCTTTGTGTCTATAGGTAATAGGTTTCTTTTGTACGTAGATGACCACTAGTCACTTAGTGTCTTCTCATGTTCTTATTATGCATCTTATATCCTAAGGTATTCTCTTAAGATGCCTAAGTATTTGCTTTTTACACTCCCTTTTTCATTCCCTTTCCTCATATTTCCTCTTCATAAATATTTTCTTGCTTTTTTATCACACCCCTTGGGTTTTTCTTTTGTGAGTTACAGCATAAAACTGTGGATAGGACCTAGAAATTCCTCAAAAAATTACCATCCCTTTTGCATTTCAATCTAATATTATTATTTTGCTTGCCAATGTTATTTTGGCATCCTTTTGTGTTTTTCATTTATGAGTGTTTTATCCTATTACCCTTATTCCCCATGTACTTGGTTATTCCTGATTATTCCAACCCATGCGGTGTTCCCTTTATTGCATTTAAATGTAAAACCACAAATAGGACCTAGCCCTCCTCACAAATTTTTCCAACAATCAAGTCACCATCAAATTACATGTGTCAAGTTTGAGATAATATTTGATTGATTATGAAATTACACGTCATTTGATATGTTTCCCATCATGAACTAATGTGTTTTATGCTTACTTCATTTTTATTTTGCCTCTTATTTTCTTATTTTTCAAGTGTATGTAAGATTTTAACCATTTCTTGAATTTTGTCATGCTTCTCAGCTTGAATTGGTGTCATAAATTTAAGACCAAATTTTCATTGACTTTTCATTTGTTTTTCTTACCTTGTATGACCTTTTGCATACCTTCCATTTTATTACTTTGTTTTTCATACTTCCTAATGTGACATAGTATGATTTTACTTGTTTTAATTTGGTGAAAAAAATATGTCATATTTGGTTTGAAAGCAAATCTCCTTTTTAACATCTTGTTTGTCATTTCTTGGTTCTTTATACTTAGTAATTTTTCATGTTATTACACATTTCCTAGCTTGAATTAGTGTGTAGTGTATTTTTGATTGATTATATTTTTCCAAGTCTTTTTGCCTATTTCTTTTTAACCATGCATGTGTTTCTCATAATTATAGAAAATAAACCACATCACATATATTTCCTATAGCATAGAAAACAAATCTAAATACATGTGCTAGGAAGAAATATATACAAAGCATTAACATACACAATCACATTAGTAAGCCAAAATGATACATCATATATATATATATATATATATATATATATATATATATATATATATATATATATATATATATATATATATATGTATATATATATATGTATATATATATGTATATGTATATATATGTATATATATATATATATATGTGTGTGTGTGTGTGTGTGTGTGTGTGTATATATGATGTATCATTTTGGCTTACTAATGTTATTGTGTATGTGGTCACTATGGATATATTGTTATCATTATATTGGTTGTGTATGTGAATGCTTTGTATATATTTATTCCTATCACATGTATTTAGATTTGTTTTATATGCTATAAGAAATATATGTGATGTGGTTTATTTTCTATATATATAAATATACATATATATATATATATATATATATATATATATATATCAAGAATTTGATCCAACATATATAACCATAAGCAATGATCCAGCTCTAGGGTTGGGTTCCATCATGTCTATCTTGTGGCCTAACCATGCTACTTGCTAAGGCCTCAATATGACTCCTATGAATGGTATGTTGTAATGAGGTAGTCTAAGATCTCAATCCCTCTACCTATCCCTATAGACATGTTATCTGCACCTGTGCTTGTATCAACTTAGTTTGGGTCACTATATATGCTTGCATTAGGTGGGTCTGCATCATTGTATATGTCTGCATCATCTATGTCACTATATCTAAATGTGTATCTCTCTCATCAACTAGGGCTTACTATGCATACCTCTCTCCCACACCCATCTCTATTGGTGGTTATGCCCTCTATTTGTATCTATATCTACCTCATGGCCTCTTCTACTAGTCTAAACTAGCCCACCTAAGCTAGGGTAGATGGTACACTCAAATCCTCTAATGTCATTGGGTTGTATGGCTATAGAGTCTCATCAAGGATGTTATGGAGTGTTCCCATAACTAGGGACCCCCATCTCTCCTCCTCATCCTTAGGTACACCTAAAAAATCACACCAGATGGATATAGATGACTATCATATATCATAATATCTATCTATCTATCTTTCTTTCAATTCAAATCTTAAGAAGTAAATTAATCATAGTTTTCTTACCTATCTATGTCTTAACTACTATGGTCTCACCATCTACATGGCTACCTATAATAGTTTCCCTATCTACCTAACCTCCTAGTACCTCTTCTATAGGTCACCTCCTCAACTCAATCTCAACTATAATGGCTCATGTCTATCTTAGTCTATGCCTAAGTGATCTCTCACTCATCTATGTCTCCTTTGGCTCCTCTACTAACTCACCAAAGATGATGATGGTATCTACTCTCTCCTCTTACTCCATTGATGTCATGTCCTCGATGGACATAGCTCATCTCTCTATGGATCTAGTGGTGATATATCTAGTATCACCACCTCTACCTCCTCCTACTCTACCCTTCATCATGCCTGACTATTCCATAGTCACTCTTGACATGGTTGCAGTGTTGGCCTCACTATCAATGGACTTAATCCCCTCTTCCCTCATGACTCCCTCAAATGCTGAGTCCATTGCTCGAGCACGAGTATTGGTGTCACTAGATGAGGTAGACCCATCTATCCTGGCACCCATGCCACTAGATGTGGCTCTTCTACCATGTATAGTGTCCTATCACCTCTCTCCTCTCTAACAATATTCCAACTATGTTTCAACTCTTCTAGGTAGTTGTTATATATTGATATGGTTATCATACTATATCAATACATCTCACCATCTTTAGTGCTAGCATGTGGGGCACAACCCACACTACCTAGTCCTCTCTTTATCTCCTCACTTGAGGTTACCTATCATCAATCGTATGGGGCAACCCAGCTAGTTGATACATAGGAACTATCTCATTTATCCATGTTGTCAATAGTATGATCTATCCTATAGTCTTTTTCCCTCTAACCATCATCTCATATAGATCACACATGAGTTGGACCCAGATGGTAGAACCTAGATCATATAGCACTCCCTCCTCCATCATCATCCTACTTAAGTCTATCACGTATAGTGGTACCTTGCCATCCAACTTGTGACAAAGCACCCACTATGTCATAAGGCCTATCACCACCTTTTAGAGATCTAGAATCTATGATATATATACATTATCCATGCTCACTCTCCACCTTAATAATATTGTCTTTGAGCTTGTAGCCCACATGGCTAAGGCTCTCCTCTCCTCTGTACTATCTAGTATCCATGTGGTCACTAGTGCTCCTACCATAGGTATCCCAAGGATGACATGTACATCCTCTAGTGTGATAGCCACCTTTATCACATCCCCATCCACCTCCCATATAAAGGTGTTAGTCATTCATTCCCAATAACCAAGGAACATGACTAATAGGTCTGAACTCGTGGGTATCCTACACATATATAATATACCTCCTAGACCTATGAATATCAATCTAGCCCTATCTCTATTTGTCAATCTCTCCAACAAGTATGGTAACCAAGAGACATCTAGCAATCTTTAGAACCATTTTCATCTCTGCAATCAAAAAATAAAAAAGGATGTATCAGTTCCTCCATGTCATATATAATCACAATACATTCTATTTTTAATAGTAAACAAGTATAATTTACTCATTTATTTTCTATTTTAGCCTATTTTGGTCCCCCTTGCCCTTCTTTGGTCATTTTGGACCATTCTAGCTCTCTTTCAACTTTTTGCACACTTTTTTGTGCTTTTTTTGGTTCCCTAATCAACCTAGTTTGACCAAAAATATTCCTATTTTTCTCCACATTTATTATTTTCCACCTTATCTTCCTTTCTCTGGTGTTAAGTTTCTATTTTGGCCCTTACAAACTAATTGGATACCTTGCACTAGGTTTTTGGTTCTAGAATGTGCTAGGTCAACCTATACCCTCTAGGTTGACCACATGGATTTTAGCCTAATTTACTCTACTAGATCAACCTAGTTGACCTAGTAGGTTTAGTGTGTTGACCTAGCACATTTTGCCAAAAACTTGCCTTTTTTGGATCTTTCCCTAATTCCTTCCAACCCATTTCCCACCCTTAAAATCTAATTTTGTTCATTTTTATCATATTTAAATGATTAAAATTAAATTTTATCCAAATTCACTTAATTCATTTCAAATTTCAAAATTTGGTTTAAGATTATTAGATGCATACCTGTAGTGCACTCATTCTCACTCCTGGATCTCCCTCTTGTCTAGCATGTCATTCCCTCTCCATTCTATCTTGCTTTCTCTCTAGAGACCTTTTTCTCTTCTCTTATAATACAAAATAACAAAATGAATTCTCTTTTTCATATTTAAAACTACTTTTTAGCCATTCAAATTCTTCATTTATTTTCCTTTAGATTCCTTCTTTTTCTCATATCTTTGTTTCTATTCATCTATTTTTCAAACCATAAAATGTGTTAGATTCATGATCATGTAGAGATTATTTTCCACTATTATATGCCTATATTCCAAAAATTTTGATTTTTGGCTATTTTTGCACTAACTTCTATGGGTTCACCTAGTGTGCTTTACATTAGACACCTTCACTTTCTTCTAATCTTTTTCTCCAGAACTAAGGTAACTTAAAGGTATGTGTTTTTTAATTCTATCCTTTCATTTATCTTATTTTATTCTTACTATAGTTTACTTAGCATCAGTGTTATATGTCATCATGTTTTATCCTAAAACACCATCCTTTGTTTCACTTACGTGACACTTGATGAGATTTAGCTGGGGCATATATATACACATAATATTTTCATAATTTTATTGATTACTGACATTTTGTATCTTGTAGGAACCTACCAAGTCTCAATTTCTCTGAGTTCGTGCCTTAAGGGGTGCACTGATAAAGGGGTAGGCAAACCATTGGTGCTTTATAAGATTGTTGTTCTTTTTTACACTTTCTATCTACACTCTTGCCTCCTAAAACCTTAAACCCTAAGCTTATTTCTTTGTTTCCTATCTATTCCTAACATTTATCATTTTTTATCCCTCATTTCTTACCTTGTTTCCCTTTTGACCTATTCAATAAGCTAGGTCAACTTGGTTGACCTAGCTTATTCTGGGGATACTTTGCCTTTCCTTGTTACTTTGCATCCTATCCAACCTAGCACAAACTTCAGGAATTAGACTGATAAAGTGTTGGGTCAACCTGATCAACCTAGCACATTCAACATGTCCAAAAGTCTTTAGCATGAGATACTACTATATATATAAGTTCATTCCTTACCATTTCATAAGATACTTGAATTAAGTGAAGAAGTGTGAATGAATATCTACTTATTGACCATTCTACTTGAAAAATAAACTTTTAGGGTTCAATACTTTTCTTTGGAGCTCTGATATTGTGTTTTGGATGCTTAGGTAGTTCATGCAGCCTAGAACTGATTTATCTTGGTTTTCCTTACAAGACATAATAATCTCTTGTGAAGCACCATTGGCTAAGGGAGAGGTTGAGACTTAGAAGGTTCATCTTCAAAGGTAAGTATTCCTAACTTTATTTCTCCTTTATAAGAGTAGATATATAATGTAGTATGTATTCTTCTCTCCCATGTATTAGGATTATGTATACATTGACATGAGTATATGTTTCCTATACATGTTTATTCTAGTTATTATTTAACTATTTTGCTCTAACCCCTACTTTGTACCACAAACTTTGGTGAGCACTATATTAGTTTGATTTTATTATTATTAGATTAGTTTACTTTCTTCTTTATCATCATAAGTGAATATAGAAACCATAGGACTCTTTTAGGGTTGTTGTGTGATTATGTTAGACTATAGGCTTTGGAACCCTACAGAGCGTTATGTGTTCTGATAGATGATATAAGTGATCCCCTAATCAGGTCTATCAAATCCTCATATTGGTCATGATCCCACTTAACAAGTGTGTGCCCCAAACAGAAGTGTAGGTATGATCTATCGTATCTAATCTAAGATTGATTCATGCACACCATGCAATTTTGATTGTATACAATCATCACCTTTGAATTTTTGTCAACTTCTTCTCCCTTGTCTTTAAATGAACTTAATGTGAATTATTTCCATCCTTTATGAGAGTGTAAGTGTTTTTTATTCCATCATACACAACTCTTATATCATAATGCCATGGCATTGCCGAAAACAAATGATACACATCCATGGGCATAATATCACACATAACTTCATCATCATATGACCCAATATGAAATTCTACCACAAATTTTTCATCGACCATCACTTGATGGAATTTAAGCAACCATTAAACCTTTTATGGAATAAGTTGTACTAACCTTTTCATCCCAATTTTCTCTACCATTTCTTGAGACATAATTTTTTTTGTACTTTCACTATCAATGACTACCTTATAATGTTAACCTCTAGATTTGAAAAATAATCCAAAACATAATTTGATTCTATACTGGTTCATTTACCTCCTTGGTTGAATTCAATAGTATTGTCTTCATCATAAGTACTTCTCTATTTTCTAACTCTTTCAAATTTGTTAGAGATATAATTATTTCTTCATCACCATGAGAAATATGTGTTGTCTATTCAGTTCTCCTTCCATTATTTTGAGGTTATTCTCAACACTCAAAATCTCTATGTCTAGCATACTTATTGCACTTAAATCATTTACAATTAAATATTTGGCTTCTTCCTCTTCTAAAATGTCATATTTCCCTAATTGATTAGATTCTTCCTCTTTTATTTTAATTATTATTTTGAGAGTTTCTTGTTTATCCAACATAAGCTTTATGTCCCCTTCCATTACTACTTTTTCCTCTTCCTCTTGATGACCATTATCTACCTCTATAATTAATTTGTTCTATCCTTGCCAAATTTTCTCATGTATTCAATGCAAATTGATAGGATTATTTCACAATTTTTAGGTTAATAAAACCAATATCATCTTGAAAAATAATATGCAAACCATTTAAATATCTAGTTACTCTATCTTGGTCATCTTATATAAGCATAACTATTATATTAAGCTTATAAAATTCATCTATACATTTTAAAATAATCATTTACTTTTTTATAAAAAATTTAGCTTCCTAAAAACTTGTTGATAATCTAAGGGTAATAATTTGACCTTCAATTTTGTCACCATTTTATCCCATGTCTCTATTTTCTCTATACCTTTCATTTATCTCTCAATCTACATATGACTCAACCATAAAAATGTATGACATTTTAACTTTGTGCATTAAAATTTAGCCTTATTTAGATCCTCCATGTACTCGTATTCAAAATATTTTTCCGTCTCTTTGATCAAATTCACAAGCTCTTCAAATTTTAATCTTCCACTATAACAAGGTGTGTCTAGTTTTGGCTTAGCTCTAAGGTTTGCAACTAATCCAATAAATATAGTCATAGATTCATCTTCCACACCTTTCACTTCAATTCCCTCTCCTCTAACTCCTTAAAATCCTTATTCAATGTATTCTACTTCATATTCACTTACATCTTCAACATGCATACATCTCCTTTATGTTGTCTATAGTGCATCTAATTTCATTTGGATCCATCTCATTATTTTTTATAGGTTTTTAACTTTAGGTGCTATTTTTATTACACCTCTTCCAATGGGATTATCTTTGTGTTCCATTTCTCACCCAATTTCAAGTTTATTTTTCACAACATTATTATTATTAAACTAGATTATTCAAATACACATCTTAGTAAAACAAATAGCTATGATACCATTTGGTGCAATTGAAATGTACACAAGGGAAAATTAATGGTAGATTCACTCCCTAGCAATGATCACTAACATTATCAAACATCTAGACATAAACACAAATAGAGAAAACACTTTCTTTTATAAATTCAAAAATAACATTACATTCACAATTGAGACATTGAGATCTAATATTTTATTACACCTATAGGCTTAAATCTATGATGATTCACAAAAATCCCTCATTTTTTATACTATCGACCAATTTATCATATAATACTCTTATAATGATTTCCAATGGAAACTAATATTGTTAAACTCCACTCTCCTTTATATCCTATCATGAATATCCCCTTAAATCTTTGCTTGAGATTCTTGATTTTTCCTTGATTTTTAGCATTATTTATTTTCTCCCTAACTACCCATGTTTTTTGGTTAAAATAAAATACATTCATGATTTATCCACTTTATGACTACAAATAATGTTAATTTATCTTCTATATCTTTTCAATGATATCCTAAATGTCAAACTTGTTTTTGCCCTACAAAAATTATGCATGTTCAAAGATCTCGATGTGGGATTTAGTTAACTATATTTAAATTGAATGATGAGTTTGAGTAGGATGTGATCATGTCATGTGGAATGATCTCATAATTAAAATTTTCTTCATGACCATTATGTTATCTATAAACATATGGAGACACTAAAAACAACATATGATTTCTACTCGTCTACCAAGTGGTCCCCACTATGAGAGATCATGGTGTTTCCACTTTTCATCCTTATATAGAGTCATATAATCAATGATTTCTCACATTTTCATAGATACTCTATGGGGTAATACCAATAATGTGGCCTTTGTGATTGCCTTTGATAATGACACTAGTCCTCTATTTGAGCTAATTTAGAGTATGACACCAGTTCTTTTCATGGACACAAAATATGTGAATTTGAACACGAGTTTCAATATTTTTTTGTACTCTATGAGCATGAGAATTAATTTTATGTGCTTTCAACCATACCCCATGAAACATATTGAGGACCTATTTGAATTTAAAATTCAAAAATAATTCATCAGTTCTGGTGATCTTTATGGGCCATTAGACTAAGTCTCAAACACTTAGTGTTTTTTATGGCCTTCTTATATAAACATATGGGTACAAGGGGTCTCCAATGAAAATTGAGCCTATGTTCATCATTACCCTTATGAATTATAGGAATAGGATGTGGAAGTGATGACTTTAAAACTCAGAGTTGTGAAAACAAAATGTGATCATTAAGAAGTGTGACCTTATGAACCCCACATGTGAATAATGCAACCTCTAAGACTAAAATGTGAAAACAGGCCACTTATTGATAAAAAATGAAAATCCAAATATTTTTAGGTGATAAAATATTTCTGATACACCTTGGATGCATCTACATTAGATAGTTATAAGATACTTTATCCTATATTAGATGTGTTCACAAGAGAGTTGTAATATGCTATTATACTCACTCATAGAATTGGAGGTGTATGACACATAGTTATATTATAAATTTAATTTTTTATATTCAATGAGATTCACATTTAAATATGATACACATGATATATATATGACTTCAAAGTTCACACACAACTAGTTGTATCCATTCCTAATTTTATTTTTACTCGATGATTTTAAAATTTATTTGATTATTTATTTATATATAAAATGGTCTAATTGAAAATATTTTTATTATGTTTTTAGGTGCCCTAGGTTTTCATAATCCAAAAACAAGAGCATATATGTTCTTTCTAGAATCTTTATGTTTGTTCATAGTGGCAGTCAATATATTCATATAGAATGTGAAGAATATAATGTTTTTTTTTTTTTTTTTTAAATTTACAACAGCTAGATTCTTTGATAAGATAATGTCTCTCCTTTTAATTTTAATATCACTATTATATAAATCCCAACTTCAATAACTCTCAATAATTAGTGAAGTGACCCTAGTGACACTTGATTTATTTACTTTGATATTTATGCACAAACAAATGTGGTTGTACATATCAAAGTGGGTCATTATATAGAGACCTTATTTTTGTCTAGGAAGAGTTATTTTCTATAGTATTAGTGTTTTTATATGATTTTAGATCATTTATTCATGTTAGGCTCATATTCGTACATTTTCTTGTCTTTTATGATATTTTTGCTATCTTTTTCTCTATTTTATGATGACTCTCCTTCATTCTTATCATTTTATCTCTCTTATGTTGTTATTTTTCTATGGATTTGTTTCTCCTATTCTTATTCAAGTTTCATTTTTCTTAGGTTATTTATAGGAGTGTAGTGGTACTTTCTTTGTCTGAGCAGAAGCATACGACTACATTCTTGGTCATTTTCTTCATTTTGGGCCCCATTGGCATTCTTTTTCTTTTTTGTTATTTATAACCCTTTTTTAACTTATCTTACATGTTATATGTCATATTTCATGCCATAAAGTCCTAATTTTAATTAAATAATTATATAAGTACATAAGTTCATTGATACATTTAGGACACACATAGATCCGAATTGATAAGAAATATATTAAGTGTAAAATAAAAAGTATTGCATCTTTCTAGAAACACCCATGTACCAAAATCAAAACTGAAAGGATTAGTGAAAGAGAATATATAATATATTATTTTATTTCATATCATTTATAAGGATAAGGTTTGGACTATTCATATTGCATTATATTGTCTGTTGTATTAAATCTATACTTGTGTGTTATTTTAAAAGTATATTCCCTAAAGGGTTCTAGACTCAATTTTTAAAAAATTATGGTAAATTATGATAAGATTAGAAATGTTTTTAAGGAGAAGAAGGAAAGGAAAAAATTCATCATGTTTGTTTTAGGATTTGATACAAATTGACTAAGAGTGTATGTTATTTACCAAGTGCATAGTTTTTTTACCATGAGCATACCATCTCTCTCCAAGAGCATACCACAATGTTCCATGTCATTTTTCTAAACTTCATCGATTTTGCACAAGTTTTATAGGTTTTATATAGACCAATATTTGGATATATTTAAAATTGATTTCATTTTTAGATAGCACTTATATTTGGTAAAAATTTGGTATATATCCAATAATCTTCTATTTATCAATTTAAATCAATTATTTTTATCTTTATTGTACAGTTAGGTGTTTATTTACTATTATATTATTTTATTTTGTTCATATTTTAATTTTTTATATTATTTTATAGTTTAGAGTAATATGTTTGACCTAAATCCACTTTACCATAAAACAACTTCAAACAATGATAAATTATCAGATGATTGTTTAATCTCTCTTGAATTCCTACGAGTGCTCAATATAATGTTGTGAATGTTTGATGAACCTTTGTATATTTCTAGTGTGTTTATTTATAAATGAATTACATCACTTTTTTAATTACATACAATTTAATTAAGATTCAATAAGCACATATGAAACATATTTAAAATTGACTATTGAGTGAGATAATATGTACATCCCTTGTAGGAAAATTTTATAGACATCATGTATCATCAATAAACATATAGGATTGCAAGATATACTAGATGGCATGATACAATAGTATGAAAAAATATTTTTTAGATATTTCCATGTGGTATAATTAATCAATGTACCAAATCAACTTTATTAATAACATTTTCATTTTAATTGGATATGCAAAGTAGTGGAAAATGAATAATAATGATTTTTTAGTGTTTTTATCCTAGCATATATAAAGTGAAAGTGAAAATAGAAAATCTCACCTCATTCTTACCTTTTATAATTGAAAATATATTTGGAGGGAAATTTATTACCATGGGGACTCATGATAATTCCTAGGACACTAATTGAATCATGCGAGGCCAACTACCCCACCAATTGAGGATCTTAGAGTGGTAAATTATTATAATCCTAATTTTATTTTATTTTTGGCTACTTTTTTGAAAGTTTAAATAATTGATAAATGTCAAAGGAGACTATTTTCTCCATTTTTGAGCATGTATGCTTTTGGTATGAACTATATGATCTTGACTTGATTTTTACAATCCTCGTCAATGTTTTTTGATCCTGGTCAAATCCATATGGCTATGGTAAATATTATATAGTCATAATATAATATTTTAAAAAAATTATAATACCTAAACCTACACAATTTTATACTTAAAATATATTTTGTTAAAAATAATTATTTTAATATTTTATACTATGATGTAGGAGACCATACATGTGTAAGAGTTACATCATAACACTGCACTATATAAAATGTTTACACTAAAACTAGGATAGGTTGAGTGGGTTTATATGGATATGATTGTCTTGAGACATGTATCTTGTCTTCCCACAATACAATATGACCATGATACTCTCATTACTTTATCGAGTGGTGGAATGTCATCACATGTACATTTTGTCTCCCAACATGGGAGATGAAAGTGACTCTAATGGATGAATTGAGGAGATTGAGGCTTCCTATTAGAGGAAGATATGTTATAGAAGAGAACCTCAATAAGGAGGAGAAAGGATTATCTCATGGGTGCTATATAGGGAGAGCTATAGATTATGAAGTTGGTAGATGGATTACAATGAATAATATTACTTAAGGAGACACACCAACATTATAAAGATTCATGGTTATATTTTTGATCTCCCTTATGACATTTAATAAAAGGGTGTATCTTGTTCATATAATTAGTTGTGACCAACACACCCCATTTTCAAAGTTAAAAAAGGGACTCTTTTATTTCTAATAAATCCCATATTTTGTCTCCATTAAGATATAAATTAGCCCTAGATCCTGAGTATACCAAAACCTAAGTACTGATAACTGATTTTTTATTGCATATATATTTTGCTTAAATTTATAAAGACTTAATTAGAAGGCTAATTCTTTTAAAATTGGTTTATTTATCTAACAAATCTAACACTTATTTGAACGAGTCTATCAAGTTTTAATTTAAAGGTTATCTTTGTGATTTTTCATGTGTCTCTTCTTAATAGGAAATTGGAAATACCATCAATTCCTTTTGAATATATTAGTAGTGCAATAACATATCACACGTCGGGTGCCCATACCCCTTATATGACACGTACACTAAAATTAAATATCTATATTTTTAACACTTAAAACACTTTAAAAAGCCTCTTCATATCATGATATTACACAACTTATCTTTATATTGTAGTGTTGTAGACCTTGCTTGAAAATCTAAGTCACTAATTTTTATGATATTATGCCATGTAAATTTATCTTGTAGTGCCACATACCTTGTTTTAAAATATAAGTCACTAATGTTTACAATTATACGACTGAGTGAGATTGTGCCATATACCAATGCCTTATATCACCACAGACCAAGAATCAAAAGTGTTAGGCTACAAAGCTTATGATAGCATGATGAAATTAGATATAGACACATGTCTCCATATCACACACACACACACACACACACACACACACACACACACACACACACACACACACACACACACACACACACACACATAGGGTTGGATAATTATCAAATGGCATGTCAAATGTCAAACTAACTCATTTCCACATGTCTTACTTAGAACAATCAACCATCAATATAAATACAATCATATGAAAGCTAATCATAACCAAGTGATATAATACCAACTATAATAGAAGATAGACATAATAAATTCAATGGAGGTGACTAAGATCTTAAAATTTATGATAAATTAACACCTGTCAAATAAATCCCTATAAAATTGTGAGTCATAAAAGTAAAATTCAAAATTTAAAGATAATTGATATAGACCATTGAGCAATAATTAATTATCATAAATGATTATAATGATGGATTCAATGTTCATGTTAGGCTAAATGTTTTAAACCAAATTAATTTATAAATTAATTTTAAATAGCTAACTTGAAATCCATAGATTTTTATTTTTTATCCCAATTGAGAAATTAAACATTAATCTTGGTGAATTATTAAAATGGTAGCTACAAAAAAAAATGCCTACTCCATCTCTATCTATTTTAGAACCGAGTTTGAGTTCAAAGATAGATTTTGATTCAAATTATCTGGGTGGAATATTACCACACTACTCATACATACATGAATAATTTTAATAGCATGAGATTATAGAAACACACACAATTTATCTTTCCAATAAATGGAATATGTAAATGAAATGTTTGGTATTCAAACATTCAGATTACATAGGGTGGTAGATAAGCCCAAGTTATTCCCTTGTATTGATGTCTTCTTTAATTTATTCACTATTGGCATGTGTACTAATGACATATTTCACAAGAAAGGTAGTTAAGTGTTAGTATCTTATATAGATTGAGTTGGATTCAAGAGGTATTATAGGTTGCCCAAAATAGACACCATTTAAAACCAAGAGGTAGTCCATGAATAGTATTAAAACCATGAGGTCATAAACAATTTGAAATATTTGGCATCTAACCCTAATAAATTTGTTGAAAGGAGGAAAATTATCTCCATCCACATCTCACAATTCATACCATGAGTTAGGATTGCAATGACTTTATTAAATAGAGTCCATGGAGTTACCTCCATTCCCATGTCAATGAGGTCTAGGTTCCCCTCCTATTCATAATATTAGAAGACAAAGGTATCCATGAACTTGGGGAGATAATAAGTTATAATTTGAAATAATAGAGGATTTCCCAAGGTAAGATAGATGAAAATTTCTATATGTTGAAATAACTACTGGATGTAGTGTGTATCTCTATAAACTCTACAAGTTCATTTGCATGAGAACCTAAAGGAGGGAATAAGATATGGGATGACTGTGACATGTTTCATATTCATAAGTTTATAAATCATATACAAAAAAATTTAGATAAATTATACCTTGTGGTCTACAAAAAATTTAGTGCCTAACCAATGTCAAGATTCTATGATGAAATAAAGAGGTCATGTAGGTCACTAGGAGATTATTGATATCATAAGGCTAGAAGGCACACTAGTTATACCTTTTTACTTACCCAAAATAGTCCCTAATAAGTTGGCTAAGAAAGAGATAGCATGCCAACTATCTTGAATATAAATGATAATTTAAAAAGTTCCAAATTGATTATTTTACATAAGATGCCACTCACCATAGGTGGGACACAATTTAAATAATGAGCACAAATGTCCAAATCTTCTTATCATAGATCATATTTCAATCTAAAACTAGTAGAATTCAAATATTTGGATCCTATGGGTAGAGTGGATAATCACATATATAGCTTCCACGGAAGATTTAAAGCCACTTAAATCCATAAAGGATATGAACATGATTACATTTTTCTCAATGTTTATGATGACCTTTAGGTCTATAACAGGATGAAAGCTACCTATATACCTATGGAGATTGCATTGAAATTACAATATGATCCTTATATTTGAGTATAGACAAGTCTAAAAGGAAGTATCTTGAGAGATAAAATTACCTAAAGGAGACTAATGAATAATTGAAAAGGAGAATACTCAAAAAATCTCCCCAACAAAAGGATAAAAGGAAACAAACTTATCACTTATCCTATAGACATTAGTGGACCTCTTCTAGTTCCTAAGGTTACATTTTCTTTTACCATTGTTTCTTAATATTAACCAATTACATAAAAAGTAATGAATCATCCACCTTATCCCCATCCCATGAATATTTCAATAAAGCCTCCTATGGTTTCTCAGATTTGGAGAACTCTACCTAGTACTCTACAAGCTTTAAGGGTTACATTGGAGTAAAGGCCACAATATATACCATAGTTACAAGTAATATCACTAAATATAACTCATTCATCAGATACCAAAAATGAATTTTCAAATGAGGATCCATAATTGGAACATCTATCTAACATATTTCAAAATATTCCTACATAGTTAAGATTTGGGACCAATATTCATATCTCTTTTCCTATCTCTGTTACAATTGAGGTAAGAAAAATGTGGAAGACAAATGTCATGTTTTAAATTTGGAAATAAACAAGGAGGATATTCCTAATGTCTCTTTAGTAAATATTCTTGTTTCTCACATTGATACGCCTATTATTTTAATCAACACTTCAATTTCTTTAGTTGTTACTCTTGTTATCACTTCATTTATCACTACTCTAATTGTTTATGTTAATGTTTATGTTTTTTACACTATTATTCCTTTGGTTAATGTTTCCACATCTATTATTTTAATTATAGGTCTAGCTATCTTAGTTGATCCTACTAATTCTTTGGTTGATACTTTTTTTGCTTCAACAAACACTATACCTACCAATACAACATTTATTCCAATTAGACAAGTTTTACAAACTTCAATAGAGGTTGCCATTACATACCTTATTTTCTTCAACTGATGTTGACATTACATCTACAAGTGCATCTCAATATATATATTTTGTATTTCAAACATCAAGGTTTGATTACTTGGTTTCCTAATCCATTTTTACTAACTATCCACTATATATTCATGTTTCAACTCAGTTGGGACTACCAATGCCTATAATCAATATAAAAACACCCCCTATGGTTTCCATCATTAAATACTCTCCCAATTTAATAATTCATATATTCAAAATCCCACCTTGAGTTAAAGTTTCCAAATAAAGGATGGTTGATCCATTATTCCCTATATCTCCACTTCCCACATCTCCAAACTCACCCACTTCACTTCACCCCTCAGCACTCATACCACCTCTAGAATCCACCTCATCCGCTGAGTTAACCTCATCCATTAGGCCAATCTTGATACTACCATGGATGTAAAAACTATAGATAGATAAATTATCCATGCAGTATTTGGTTATTATTTAATACCCCAAAATTACCCTTTAATTTGAAGAAACAACGAACCAAATGAAAAAGTGTCAGAATGATAAATATGTCAAAATGGGATCAATAGATTGAATTCCTAAGAGATAAATAACTCTTCATGCTAAATAATAAAAGGATAACATAACCTAGAGATAATGATGAGTTTAAATAATACTAAATCTATGTATTTTATGATATTGGTGGGGTTCTTAGGAAAATGTTCCGTGGTGTGCAACAAGTGAATAAAAGATGAGAATCTTAAACTAGGATGGAGGCACATTGGGACACAATAAACAAGGTAAAAAATAAATCCCAATCCTTCTATAATATTATAATTTCCATACATGGAAATAGGGATGAATCCTTACTAGAATGGGGAAATATGACTAATTTCAATGAATCTTTGAGGCTCATATATGCTAAATTATATAGCATTGCTAAGGTAGTGAGATATAAATCCTACCCTAAACTCAATCTATTTCCACTCAAGGACATAAATATAGCTTAGAATTATGTAAATATTAAAATATATGACCTCATGGAATGGCATAATGAAATGAAGGAGCTATTTATTTAGCTAACAACTTGAAAGAATAAATAAGCTTAACTATTGGGAGGTATGTTTATTTATACCATATACACACCACATGGTCAAGCAATAAATCATGAATTCTTTAACAACCAATTATAGTCCTTAATTATGGATTTTAGAATGAATATTGACAACTCTACTCATCGAGCTAGTGATAAAATTATTTACTTGATTATATTGGCCAAAGAAAAAATAGACCAAGCCCAAGTACTTGATGAATATTTTCAAGTTTCACTGGGTTTATATAAGATATTGTTGGGAAAAATAAAGGTATTGTTCAAAGAGCCCATTGTTAATTTTAAAGTGATAATAATATCATATAATATTATCAACAAAGTATAAAAGGAAGAATGAGAAAGGAAATAATGAGAAATAGAGGTAGTTGGTTTCTCAAGAAGGAGTCTAATCATTATTAGCTCAATCATCAATATATGCATCCTCTACTCTAGTATACACATTGGTACACAATATAATTAGAGTTGTGTTTACTCAAGATATCTCTATTTTAAAGGCCCCACATGCACCCTTAGTTTCTTCTTTAGTTAAAACTAAAGTTGAATTTTCTTCTACAACTATGTCAGTTTCTATAACAGTTGCCTCTTCACCAATAGTAAGTGTTCAATCAATGGCAACTTTTACTACATCATCAATTCCTATTTTTAGTCCAATTGATCTAAATACTTCAAATTAATTCTCATCTAATTCAATTCTAATCATAATGATAACTTCTACTCAGATGTTATAAGTGGCTTATTTGTCTAATTTTGGTATTATATATTTATAAGATCTTTTCTTCTATATAAAAAAAATACATGTAAATTATTTTGAATTGAATTAAGATATATCCTATTTTTATACTTTGTAATATGCAATGAGATTTTAATATGAGGTTTTTCCCATCCAAATCCTACATATACATGAATTTTATTTATTAAAAATAGAGGAAAATTTTGGGCAAATTAATGTAAACAAGAAAGTTCTACCACTATTTGTGAGTTTGTGGCAATTTCTTTTTATTCCCTAATTTTTTATGTTTTTTTGAGGAATTTACATTAAGTTAACATTAATATATGATTTTTATGTATGTGTTTTATAGTAGTTATCATATTAAACCTTATTTTAATTTTATCAACTTTATGATTATAAGTCATGCTTACATCAAATAGTGACTTGAATATGCTTAAAAATTTTGTACTAACAATATATTTTGATTATGATCATAGGGCTATTCTACAATTATTTCCTTATAATCTTCATTATTTTTTTATGCTCTATGTTGGTAGCTAACTTATAGTAGACATTAATTAATACTTAGGAAAGTATAGTTAGTCAACTTGGAAGGGTTTATTAGTCAATATAAGACATATATCTATTTCTTTTCTACCATACTTTATTTTGTATTTTGTATTTTTTTATTTGATCCATCTTAGTTTATATCATTCAATCCATTGTAGGTTAACTATTATAATATTTAGGTTATAAGTTACACATTATTCACATCCAAATCATCTGAGGTAAATAACCAATATACTCAAGTATTATTCCACCATGTGGTTATTTACAATACCTAATACTATAAATGCATGTCTTGGAGTGATTAGTCACTAATCCTAAAATGAGAGGGTCTTACCTCTTAAGGTATTTGGTGTACATAAAACACACATCAAAAAATTTAAAATGGTGTCAGCAGGAGGGAGCATAATGTATGATAATTAATTCCATTTGAGTTTGCATACACTAGATCAACCAACAAGATTAACAAGGTCTAACTTAGCTTTATGTCTATCTTTACTATCAGCCTTATAGGTTTACTGAATACCAATAGCAGATAGAGGTGTCCCTAGGAGATACAAAACTCAACCAAGTTTACCAATTCAAGGGAATCAAAACCCATATTTCATCATGAATTGGTTAGTTTGTTCTTCCATCAATGTCCTTGGTGATGTCCATGATTTACCTAGGAATCTTGAGAGGTACCTTCCTTTGTTTTCCCCTTGTAGAGGATGAACAACATAGTAACATATTAAAGATTCTAAAGATTATTTAATATTGTGAAATTTAATCCGTGAAGATGTGGCATATAGACTATTCCCTTTCACTTTACAATATGTTTCATAAAATTTGTTCTTGAATCATATAGAAAAATCAATAACCACATGAACCTAATTTAATGATACATTTTTGCATAGTTTGAGAAAATTACTAACCCTAGTGTGGTGTATCAACATTTTGATAGCATTAAAATAGATCTTAATATACCAATCACATCATTAAATTCAATATTCTAAAATATTTATGGTCATATAGATGTTGTATGTAGGCTTGATGTTGTATTAGCCCTATAAATTTACAAAAAATGGGCTAGATTAAATGACTTCAATGTCTCTTATAAGATTATTGCTAATGTTTTAGCCATCACGTTAAAACATATTCTTCCTTTAATTATTAGAAGTGATCAAACTTTCTTTATTCAACACAAATCTAGATGATATCATTATTGTCTGAGAATGTATGGAATGGGCTCAGATATCCAATCTGTTGGATTATTTTAATGATCCAAAGTATTTTTTTATTTTTAGTTTGTTTTAATATTTTTAATAAATTTGGTTCATAGTAATTGGTTACATCCCTTAACCACTCATAAAATCTTATAAAATTTTTACCTGCATTGTAAATATTAACTCAAAATATACATTTTCAATTTTGTATAGAAAAATTTATTCATGATGTAATTTTTAATTTTCTCTCTCGATTCCTAAGCCAATAGTGGTATCAGAGTGTAGGTTATCTAAAGGGGAGGATTGAAGAATTTAGGGACTGACTGAAGGTGACATCTGACTGAACTAAATTTCTAAGTGTTCTCTCCAACACTCACATGTTATGGTAGTTGTGCACAAAAATATCCTCTGGTGTGCATATTTTTTTGAATTAATTGTGTCTTTAGATAAATACCTAATAGCTAATGATATTTTGATCACCATGAATAAAATCTACATGTTAGATTTTGTATGTTGATACAAAATGACTAAAAAATAGTGAACATCTATTAGGAAACCCATTTAAATTAGTTAAAGGTGGCTGAGTGTTACACAATGAGTTCTGAAAGGGAGAAATTATGGTCTGATCTATTAAAAGACAAAGATAAGAATTAAAACTCATTGATATCACAAAAGGTAATTAAATCAAATTTATACAATTTTTTTTGAATGAGTTTATTAATTACCTACATATGTTACGCTGATGAGCAAATAAGATCCTTTTAATAAAAATAAAATATTTGTTACCTATAAAGTTGACATGGTGCAGCTATAGGAAGATTAAATAATATGAAAATATAAATATTTTTTAGTATAAAATTTCCCTATTTAGCACAGCTAATTAAAATTCCAACCATAGTGTAGACCCATACAGTACTTTCATGGCAGAGCTTTTATAATGGCACAATAAGGTTTTTTTTGTAAATGGCACTTCAAAATAGTTATGTATGGTACTTGAAAGGAGAAAATCCATCCACCTGTATATCTACATGAATGTACAGTGGTAAGCATTTGTTCTATGCATATGGAATAAGGAATTTTAATTAAATATTTGATTTTTGGTGGTGTCCATAAGAGAGCCAGGAAAATTTATCTTTATTTATCCAAGAGGAAAGCCAGGAAATTATTTTCTCACATGCAAGTAACAATATATACATGGAAAAATATTTCAATGTAATTTGTTCATAATTATGTCTCATCTTAAAAATTAAGGATATGTGTAATATTTTACCCACATGATGTTAAATCAATTAATGGGGATGTGGATAGATTTATTTTGTTAGTCTCTTCCAATAGGAGAGATCTAGGTTTCAAATCCCATTAAATTATTTTTTTGGATCAAATTAGTGATATAAGGGTGTATTTATGACTTCTTGAGACAAATTTTCAACAAATCATTATTTTGTTTAAAGATAGTCACATGACCAGGTGATTTATAGGTTTTTTGATGTTTTAATGACATTGGAATTATAAATTTGGTAATTGAAAGTGTCCTTATATTGTTGTTTTAATAAACCTATTCAATGATGTATAAAGGTGTATTTTTTATGGAAACTGACACCTTCCTCATAAAATGTTTCACAATATCACTTCATGCTTTTGTTCTCAGAGATAATACCATCCATTACATGTTGTAAGATCCTTTTGATTGACACCATCTAAGTGACAACTAGAGGTTGGAAATTTTGTTGGAGGATGGAGGATAATTACCCTCTCTAGTTATCTATTCACTTAGAGTATGGGTTCAATGCTTGAATGGAAAATTTTGGATTGTGTCCTTGATTTTAATTTTATTTTTGGTTTTCTATATCTGATATTCATGACATGGAATGGATAGAGTTATTTTTTTTCTCTTGGTGCATGGCTTCTCACCTCTTGACTAATAGGGGGAGAAGATTTAGACATTGGTTGGACTTTGATCAGTCATCAATGATAGTACAAGTTGATAGGGGTTGCTAGCACAAGCATTGTTGAGCAAAGGTCATCAGTGTTTATTGGGCATCAAGAAGATGTGTCATGTAGAGTGTGAGTTTGTCACTTGGATGAGTTTCTATGTGATAATTTATGTGGGTCAATGTATTTGTACATGATAGATCATATTCTACTATAGTATGGTATGTTGATCATTAGGGATAAGTAGGCCTTGATCATGTTTATCAGCCATTTTTTGCCATAACTTATAGGGGTGGGATTATTTATGAAGCATCATAGTTTTTGGTCAATGTCAGAGGTATAGTCCACCAATTATAGTTGTGATAGAGTTTCTTTGATGACTTCAGAGTCATTTCTCTAATTCATTCATTTGTTATACCCCTTTGGATCAAGGGGGAGTTTGTTGGATGATTTGAATGATCCAAATTATTTTGTTTATTTTTAGTTAGTTTTTTATGATGTTTTTTTATAAATTTGGTTCACAAGAATTGGTTACATCCTGTAACTAATCATAAAATCTTATAAATATTTTACCTTTATTGTAAATATTAACTCAATAATACATTATCAATTTTGTACAAAAAAAATTATTCATGATGTAATTTTCATTTTTCTCTCCTGGTTCCTAAGCCAACACAATCAAAAAGCCTTGTTTTTTAAAATCTAATTTGAAAAGGCTTATCACCTTATTGAGTGGTCCTTTATTCTATCCATGTTATAGGCCCTTGGTTTTGGCCCCAAATTTTTTCACATGATCAATATGCTCTTCCAAGATGTTGGGGCATGTATTACCATCAATGACACTCAATCTTCTCACTTTGAACTTCATCATTTTATTTGACAAGGATGTCCTTTAGCTCCTTGATTTTACATGCTAGAAGTAGAGGGATTTAGATACCTATTAGATAATTACACTTCTAAGGGTTTGGTGAAAGGCACCTTCCTCCCTCAGTCTAACTGATAGTTGTTGAATGGCCATTTTTGTAGATGATTCATTTCTCACTCTTCAAGTAGAATAAGAGTAAGTTAAGAATGATATGGAATGCATTGATATTTTTTTTTTGGATTTAGGATCATATATTCAATGGATAAAGACTCAATGTTATCACCAATCTTTGGATCCCACCTCCTTGGCTAGAGGGATATCAGTGGCAGTGGCTTCTTCTAGGGGTTCAATTTAAATTTCTTGGCATCCCTTTTATTTTAAGGATTCTCCCTCTAATTTATGGTCTTATGTGGTGCAAAGGGTCAATAAAAAAAATTCTTTCTAGATCACAAAGCCTTTGTCTTTAGCTAACAAATTTTAGATTTGCTCCAAGGTTTTGGCAACTATGCATGTTTATTACTCTTTTTTTTAGGGCCATTATAATGTTGCTTATAGTAAACTAGAAAAAAGCTTAAGATATTTTTTATGGGATAATTATAAAGGTCATAAGGGATTTCATAGAGTTTCTTGGAACATATGTTTTCATCCTAAGGAAGCAGGTTGGGTCTTTTGTAAATTAAAATTCAATGCCTTGCTCTCGATGTTAAATGGATCATTAGGTGTCTTTTTGGTGATGAATTATGGAATATTATTCTTTACCATTGTATTTTTTAGGGGATCCCCTATGATAGGAAGGCTTGTAAGGGATGGGAATTTAGTCACTTCTTATCACCCTAGTGACATTTAAAATTAAGGGCAATTTTATTGTGCAAAGTCTATGGAAGGCATGGGAGAAGATTAAACCCCTCGTAATTGGATAGGCAAGGGTTTTAAGAATGGAAATCTATAGAAAATCCCATTATATTTGTTGGTCACCTTGCTTGAATTTTTATAATGTCCCCTTTGCCTTAGTCCCTTGGGTTAAAGGGTTATGACTGTTCAAGAAAGGTGTGAAAAATATAGGTGACCTTTTCTATAAGGTGAATCGATCCTAGCTCACTAGTAGCAATTTAGAAAAAAAATCATTCAAGTAGTTAAAATGTAAAGGTTGTAGCATAAATTAAATGCTCCATACTTGATGAGTATTTTCACAAGGGTTAACTCCCTTGTTCCTTGGTGGAAGGATTGGCATTGGCCTACAACCACTCCTTTCACTTGATACTCTCTTTGGTTGGGTGATAATTTTTTAGTCCTTCAGCACATTCCATATGAAATGCTCAACTTCATATGTAATATCAATTCCAATCATCGTTTTTGGGCTAAGCATTTTAGTATTATGTGGTCTACTGTCATTGAACCCCAAAAAGTTCATTTTCTCTAGTGTATTCTCTATCAGGGCTTGCCCGTGGGTGACTGAATCAAACATTTAGGGGTTTTAAATCCCATCTTCCTAGCTTATTGGTAACCTAAGACATTTAAGCACCTTTTTTGGTTTTGCTCTCATGCAAAATCTATGTGGTACTGAAATCATTCCCTCTTTTAGCCTTTCTAAATTGAGCTCTTTACATGAAAAATGGCTCTCTTGGAGTACTCAACTCTACTTCCTATAAAATACAATATATTTTCACAAATATTTTATGCTAATATTTTATTTCAAATATGGACATCTATAAATTATGCTTGTTTTAATAATGAAGAGATAGAACATAGTTTTTCTGTTACTAACAAAATTATTATTCTATCTAATTTTACTCTTTAGATTCAAAGCTAGACTAATAAAGTTCACCTAGAACTTAATCATCTCTAGAATTTACTTGACCATTAGGGAAATTCCCTATGCATGGTCAGCAAAGAACCTCTCAAGCCACCATATTTTCTTATGCCTCCCCAAGGGCAAGTATATGGTGCACATTAGTAGTGTTCTAGAACCAGACATAGGAATCATTCTCCTCATTGGTCACCACCTTGATGATCTTCTCTCTGATGCGGTGGTCTGAGTGTTTATTCTAAAAATAGAGGTGATGGTAGGGACTAAGTCCCTCTTCCAATAAATCATGATGGTAAGAATAATGGCTGGGGTCCTCCCCCTAAGATAAATTTCCACAACTAGATTTGGAAATCTCTCTTAATCTACACAAACATGATGTATTAGAATCTCAATAAACTGATAGTTGGGAGCCCTTACCTATGGATGATGATCCTCATACTCTAGGAGGATGTAATGGTCATCCTCAAGACCCACTATCTCTACTGCCTCCCTTGGATTCCATGTTTGTTATGGTTTCTTAATTATTCTCTTTATTACTATGTGATCTTTATTCTTTATGCTTAGTTGTTATGAACTATTTATGTGATGTTTTTTGAGTGGTCATTTATTGACCACCTATTTGACTTTTCTTAAGGATTTTTTCCCTTGGTGTGACTTTGATCACGGGGTGTGACTTTTCCACCTAGTTTCTTTGTATGATTAGCATTATACTATACTCTTGTTTTATTAATATATAGACATGCTCTTCAATCAAAAAAATGACTACAATGTTTTTTCACATAACCCAAAATATACCTTATCATATGCCTATGTTGAATCCATCAACATTGATTTTTAATTGAATCTTTAAGGATTTAAGGATTTATCTATAACCAATGTTAATCCAAATTTACCATCCTTGAATTCTAATCTAAATGACAATCAGAATGCAATATCCAATAATCCAAATCATGTCTTTAATTAATTACCTTTGGCCAATGTTTCACCAAATTATAACTTAATATTTTTTAATAATTCTATCCCCATGCCTAACCATCAGAATCAAAACCAATCATTAGTGTCATTCGATACTTCAAGTACACAAGGTACAAATTCTAACTCACCAAGATAGATTTAGATGTTATTCAATGCATGGTAAAAATAACTTAGCAATGAGTTTCTTAATATGCAAAAAATCCTATGAAATAAATTAGGGGAAACAACTAAGGGTAATTTCACATTCCAAAAATAAAATAAACTAAATAATAACATAGAGCCATCACCCAACAAGCTCCTTGAGATAAACATTTATGAAGTGGATTTTCCCAACTAATATAGTGTTCTTAATACCACACAAAACAATGAGTTACGCTGCATATAATTTTTTAATGCCTTAAAAATATTCCAAAAGGATATGGAAGGGAATGATTTTTTTCTAAATCACTTTGATTCATCCAACAAATCTAGTGCACCCACCTCTTCTAGTATTGCAATGGATTTTGAAACCTATGATTTATGATTCCTAGTTGAGGATGAGAATGATCTAGAAAACATTACAGATCATATTCATTCTATTTAACAATTACAAATAAATAACTATAATCTAATAAATAAGAAGTAATAGCCTATCATGACTTCCACACCTCCAAATAATAATGTAGTTACTCCTCCTTAATCTAAAGGATAATAAAAATCCACCTCCCCAAAAAGGAAATGATTAGTACCAACATGTTGATTCATCTAGAAAAATTGGATACACTATAGTTGAGGACATGAAGAAGATAAAATCAAACATCACCCTCCATGATTTGGCTTGGATTAAAAAATAAAGAGATATTTTATTGAACTCTTTGATTAACAAACCATATTTTCATACATACCAATATAATCATCTATAAATACAAACTGTAAGTCCCACCTTTCTTATTGACTATCATAATAATTAGAAAAAAACAAACACAATTGCTTAATTGATTCAAGAGTTTCAATTAATTTGATGCCCACTAAAATAATAAATAAATTAGGCTTAACCCCAAATAAATATAAAAGAGTGTTGTTTCAATTATAGAAATATTTTTTCCTAGTCATTAGATAATTGATAAATATCCACATGTAACTTGATTCTAAACCATGTGTCCAATAGTACATTAACATTATTATAGTTTAATTACCTGAGGCTTAATTGTTACTATTAAGTTATGATTGGTTAAAAACATTTAATGGTTACATGGTGACATACTTTTCACATATGTGGTTGCCTTGGAAAGGAGTGACCAATCAGTTCAAAGTTAATAGAGAACCAAAGATAATATATGAACCATACAATATAATGCCAAAAATTAAAAAGTGAACTTCACCTCATCACACATAGGATTATATTCTTTCACAAAAAATCCTATAAATGATGAATGATAATTTGAAGGTCCTTTTTAATTATGGACTTTATATTTTGATGGTGCATAATATAAATAAGGTTTTAGTGTAATAATAACTTGACTAACCCTGATGGTAAACAATACCTTACTCCTTAAATGCTACAATTTCCATGCAAAACCAATTGTGCAAAATATGAGGTCTTGATCTTAGGGATACAATTTTATCTTAAACATAATGTCAAAAAACTCCTAATGTTCAGAGACTTAGAGCTATTTATTAACCAAGTTAGGATTTGATACCAATGTAAGTTTTCATATCTCAAAAAATACAAATATGGAGCTTGGGATTTGATTGAATAATTTGAATCTTTTAAAATATAAATGATCCAAAGAGAATACAACCAAAATGTAGATTATTTGGCTTCTTCTACCATAAATTTATCTCCACTTAAAGAGTCTAATTCTAGATATTTTTTTTAGAATAGGTGCCATGTCTTTCAGTTTCTGATAATGTTGATAATATATATGTATTTAATGATTATTAATAGATTATATAGTTTATGAATAGTTTTGGTGATTTTAAATCCTAGATTATCGATGAAAAATACTTTGAACCAATGAATAAAGAAGGATTTGGAGATGATGGTATCATCCAAATAAGATAAAATATAACACCTAAAGGAATGGTGTCATTATAAAGAGTTTTTAACATGGATTATCAAGCTGAGAAAAAAATCAGTCCAAAACAAACAAGTTGGATTTTTTCCAAGTAAACTTAAGAATAAATGAGCATCCCCAACATATCAACATTAGATTGAGTTTTTATAAACAAGAGAGATATAAACTAAAAGAAATTTCAATAAACTACAAGGATGTGATTTATTGGTATTATGAGGATTTAAATATTTTTGATTCCAAGGTCATAACACATATTATACCACTTAGAGAGGAACACAAACCTTTTAGACAAAGATAGACACTAGTTAATCTCATTATAGAACCCCTTATTTAAAATAATTATTAGATGATAAAATCATATATCTAATCAAACACTCTACTTGAGTTTCTAATCTAATTCTTATATGAAAGAAGAATGGTGAAATTAAATTGTGTGTAGATTTTAGAAACCTTAACATAAATTTAGAAAAGGAAAAGTATTTATTACATTCCCTAGATGAGGTTATTCAAATGGTTAGTTGGTTTATAATTATGTCTTTCTTGGACATATTTTTAGGCTATAATAAAGGGTTAATAGAAAATAATGATTGAATGAAAACTACAGTTACCACCAAATAGGGAAAGTTCACATACAAAAGAATTCCTTTTAGGTGTTACTTTTTATTTCCCCATAAAATTTGCATTTCAAGGACTCATTGGTAAGTTCATTATCATTTATATGGATGATCTAATTACCTTTTCCAAATATATAACATACCATGTTACCCACTTAAAAACATTTTATATATATACAGATGGTATGGAATTTCATTTAATCCCAAAAATAGTATTTTTTTAGTCACAAAATGTAAGTTATTAGGTCATCCTATCAATAAATACAGTATTTATATTTACCCTAAAATATTATAAGATATTTCAAGAATTTCATATCCTAATATTAAAAAAAGAGCTCAAATATTTATTTGGTAAGATTAGTTGTGTTTGAAAATTCATTTCTAGATTTGCATATATCATAAATCCATCAAATGTAATGTCGATACAAGATGCAAAAGTAGAATGGAAAATCAAAGAAAAATAAAGCATTTCAAGACATCAAAAGTTCTCTCACTCAGGCCCTAATCTTGATTTTCCCAAATTTTATCAAAGACTTATTATTGTATTCATTTTCATCTGAATGTACTATAGCAATGGTACTTACTCAAAAGGTTGAATAAATTAAACATCCCATCACCTTCTTAGCACTAATCTAAAATACATGGAATTTAAATACTCTATTATTAACAAACTAATTTTCACTTTGATTAAAGGTGTGAAGAAATTAAAACACTACATCATGTGTAATAAAAAATATGGTACTATTTTGGATCCAGTTATCAATATCACACTCGAATATAACTAATTAGGCAAGTGAAGGGGTAAATAGATGGCTAAACTACAATATTTTTACCTAGAAAGTAGGCCTACTAAAATGGTACAAGGACAAGGTATCATTTAGCTAATCATATAAATTGATCCACACATTTCCATTATGTAAGTTAATTAGTCTCAAATAGTAGGTGGTGACTGGTATAACCTAATTATTCATTACCTACTTACTATTACATCTCCCCTTGAACTGAACAAAGAACAAAGAAGAGTGTTTAATCTCAAAGTGACACATTATATGATTAAAAACAATGGAATGTTACATCAAAATAACTTCGAAGGTATATACTTGAGGTATGTTTATAAATAAGAATTTGAAGACATCCTTGATCATTTTCATCAAAATATAGCAAGTGGACATTCTTGAATAAAATCCATGACCCTCAAAATTCTAATAATGGGATATTATTGGTTTACTAGTTTCAATTATGCACACAGTCATGTCATAACTTTCCATTAATGTTAAGTATTTGGAAAGAGGGAGGTGCATGTAGTTATGCCTCTACAACTTATGGTTTAAGGATTCCCTTTTCCATAATGGGGTCTTGATTTTATGGGTTTTATTAGCCTTAATTCATCAACTAGACACAATTTCATACTAATAGCAACATATTATTACACTAGATGGACCAATAAATAATTGTAGAGCATAATATGTAATCAAATTCCTTGAAGAAAAAATTCTAACTAGGTTTGGGACACTAGTTTCCCTAGTATGTGATAATGGTCCTAATTTTCAATTAATAGGATTCACCAAATGGATGTATACTAATCAAATAAGTGTCAAGTTTTCTTCAAATTATTATCCACAAGGAAATGAATTTTTTGAGTCCACCAATAATAATTATATTGATTCTATAAATAAGTCTATAAATATAAAACCAAGAATGGTAATCTTTGTTAAAATATACATTATGGGTAAAAAGGACCATACATAATCAATCCCTTAAAACTTCACCTTTTTTGTTAGTATATGATAAAAAACTTTTTTTACCTTTACCCTCAAATTACCATTGTATCAATTTATGCAAGATTATATGGAGGATGATGATAGGATTTAGTCTAGATTGCTATAAATTTTTGAAATAGAAGATACACAATTGGAAGTCTTGCAAAATTTTAGTAAACACCAAGATATTGTCAAAATATTATTTTACAAAAGATCAAAATTCAAAGTTTTTTGAAGTTCATATTTAGTCTTCTTATGGAACAAGACATGTGAAAAAAAGGAAAACATGAAAAGTTAACTCCATTATATATTGAAACATATCAATTTTATAAAATCTTAGATAACAATGATTTTTTATTAAAGGATATCCAAGGTAATGATTTAAGTTTTCCAATTAATGGGTATTGCCTAAAGTATTATTTTATAGATACTCCAACTGGAAACATCAAGGAATAATTGTGAGTTTAGTTTAGAGGTAGGAAATTATATTTCCTATTTTCTTAGATTATATTTCTTGTTTTCCTAGATTAAATTCCTTTCTATCTAGTTGGTCATAAAAATAAGGTCATCAAGCCGATTTGTCTTGACCAAAATTTCATATAGAGGAAAAAAATCATGCTTATGGATATTCATGGGTTGTTCATGATTTAATTAAATCTTGGAATCAAGGTACATTTCATAATTGAATGGAATATATTATCTAAACCAAATAATCTTATCATATTGATTAAATTTATTTTGATATTTTCGTGCAAATTTTAGAAATACTTCTCATTTTTTAAACTTAAATTACACATTTACATGCTTAAGACTTTTTTGAGAGATAATAGTATGAGTGAAATATTTGAACTAAAATGAAGTTTATTCCTATATACCCCACTAATGGTGGTTCCTAACCCTAATTCTAAAAAAATAACTCAAAGATAGAAGAAGGGTGATTTAATTAATCTCTACTACTTTTATGGACGCATGGATGGCAGTAGAGCAATGCTTAGAATGGAATCAAAGGTACCTTTTTTAGGGTTATGGGAATTTATCTATCATCAAAGCAATGTTAAACCTCCCAAAATATTATTCTTAAAATCTAAATAAGATAATAAATTTATAAGGAAAATACACCTCATATTTATGTCTAATATTTATTAAAAACCTTACAACAAGGGGAAAAATCTTCACAAAATCACATGTGAGTTGATAAATGAGAAGGGTTAGTATGTTTCATGATTATTTTAAAGTCTCTTTCATTTATATACTTTATTTATTTATTTATTATAATATATTAATATATATATATATAGTTAAACTAAAATTTTGGGTTCTCAATTACTCATGAGTATTACCCCATTGAGTTGCCATCTTTTGTGACCAACACACCCCATTTTCAGAGTCAAAATAGGGACTAAATATTTATAATAAATCTCATATTTGGTTTTTATTAATATATAAATTATCCTTATATCCTAATCATAAAAAATCCTAATTCTCTATAATCACTTTTTTTATTTCATATATCTTTGGCGTAAAGTCACAAAGACTTAATTGGAAGGCTAGATTTATTTTAAATTGATTTATTTATCTCACAAAGTAAACCCTTATGTGATCGAGTCTATCTAGTTTTAATTTATAGGTCAGCTTTATGATTTTCCATGTCTCTTATTACATAAATTGGAAAGACCATCAATTTATTTTGGAGCTCTTACCAATGCATCAACCTATCATGGACTAGGTACCCATACCCTTAGATGGCACTTACACTAAAATTAAATATTTGACTTACGCACACTTAAAATTCCTTGAAAATTATATTTGAATTGTGATATTTAATTACATGTCTTAATCCCATGGTGTTTTATACCTTGATTTAAAATATTAATCACTAATGTTTGTGACTATACAATTGAGTGAGATTGCACCCTGTGTCTTCATCCTACAACATCACAAACCTTGTTTGAAAATATAAGTCACAAATGTTTATGACTATTTAAATGAGTGAGATTTCACCATGTGTCTTCATATTTTAGCTTCATATACCTTTTTCTAAAATATCATTCACTAATGTTTACAACAACACTACTAAGCAAAATTGTACCATGTGTCACCATCTCATAGCATTGTAGGCCAATAATTAAAATTACTAGGCTTCAAACCCTATGACAACATAAATAATTGAGATCACACAACATTTATTCATCTCCCATTATATACACTCATAGGGTAGGATAATTATCAAAGGAAATATCAAATCTCAAAGTGACACATTGTCATGTGTCCTACTTAATAAAATCAATTGCCAATATATATATATATATATATATATATATATATATATATATATATATATATATATATAAGCATATGAAATCCAATCATGACCAAGTGAAATATTTCTAACTCTAATAGAATATGGAAATAATAAATCCAATAGAGGTGAAGAAGATCCTAAATGCTTCAATAAATTGACACCTATCAAATAAATTCATGTCAAATCATGAGTCATAAAATCAAATTTAGAAATGGAAAGAAAGTTCACATAGACCATTGAGTAGCAATTAATTCTCATGAATGAAATTAGGATGATAAATTCGATGTTCATGATAATTTATATGTTTTTATCCAAATAAATTTTGACATAACATTCAAATATTTAACTTTCTAACTAAACTCTAGATCCCTCTATTTTTAACTCAATTTAGATTTAAAAATTTGGATTTGGAAAATTGTTAAAATGGCAGTCGTAAACCAAATCCCTACTCTATCTATGTTCTATTTTGGAAACAAAACAGAGTTCAAAGACATATATTTTGAATCAAATATTTTGGTAATAATTTTCCCACACTATTTTTCCATATATAAATAAGTTAAAAAAATAGGATAGTATAGTGACAAAGATAATTTATCTTTCCATCAAATGAATACATAGATAACCCAGTTGCCATTAAAGTAGTAAGAATAATCAAGGTAGTGCATAATCCCAAGGAATTACATTGTATCTGCATCCTATTTAATTTTTTCACTATTGGCATATGTACCAATGACAAATTTCATAAATGAGGAAGTCAAGTGCCAGTAACTTATCTAGCTAGAGTTAGCTTCGTGAAGTATTATAGGTTGCCCAAACTAGAAACCATTTATTACCAATAAATAGTCCATGAATGATTTCAAAACCATGAGGTTAGAGATATTTTGAAATATTTGGCATCTGAACTTAATAACTTTGTTAAAAGGAGGAAAATTAGCTCCATCCCAATCTATGATTTAGATCAATAGCTAGGATTGTAATGGCTTTATTAAATAAAGTCCATTTCCTATTTTAATTAGGTTTGGCTTCCCCTCATATCCATAATCTTAGAAGATAAAGGTATCCCTACATTTAGGGAGATAATAAGTTATAATTTGAAACAAGAAAGGCTTTATTAAGGTAGGATAGATGATAATTTATATGCATTGTCATATTTATTAGATGTAGTGTGTGCCACTATAAACCTTATAGGCTCATTTGCATGGGAACCTAAAGGAGAGAATAGGATATGTGATTACTTTGACATGTTTCATATTCATAAATTCATAAATCATATACAAAAAAGTGTAGATACATTATACCCTATGGTCTACAAAGTTTTTAATTTCCAACTAATGCCAAGATTGTCTAATGAAATAAATAGGTCATTCAAGTCACTGGAAGACTATTGATATTACCTAGATCATACAATCATAAGGTTATAAGGCACACTAGTTACACCTTTTTACTTTCTCATAATATTCCTTGATAAGTTGGTCAAGTAATAGATAACATACCAGATATCTTGGAGCATAGATCAGAATTAAAAATGGTGAAATTGAGTATTCTACATAAGATGCCACTCAACATAGGCGAGACATAATTAGAACTATGGACATAATTTTCAAATCTTCTTGTTACAGATATTATTTCAATCTAAAACTGGTATAATTTAGATACTAAGACCCTAGGGGTAGAATGGTTAAGTACATACATAGCTTTCATGGAATATTTAAAGTTGCATATATCAATAAGGGATATGAACATAATTTTTTTCAATTCTAATAATGAGATTTAGGTCTACAATAGGATGAAATTTTCCCAAATGACTATGAAGATTACACAAAATTTTTAATATGATATTTCTGTTAAGAGGATAAACAAGTTTGAAATGAATCATCTTAAGAGATAAAAGTCCCAAGAGGAAACTGATGAGTAACTTAAAAAGAGAATACTTATAGATCTTCCCCAAAGAAAGATTACATGGAAAAAAACTTCTTCTATGGACATCAATGTACCTCTTCTAGTTCATAATATTACATTTTCTTTTACCATTATTGTTTTATATCAACCAATTCCATCACAAGTAATGAATTTTCCACATTGTCCTCATCCCATGCATATTGAAATAGGGCCTATAGTAGTTTCTCATATTTGGAGAACTATACCTAGTAATCTACAAGTTTTGAGGGTTACATTAGAAGAGAGGCCAAAATATATACCATAGTTCTAAGAAGTATAATTAAACACTTCTCATTCATTAGATACCAAATATGAATCTTCAGAGGAGGATCTAGAATGGGAGCATGTATCAGATGTGTTTCAAAATATTCCTACACATGTAAGTTTTGGGACCTTTAGCCCTAGTTATTATCCTATATCTATTATAGCTTAGGTAACAACAAATGTGGAGGAAAATTATCATATTTTAAATTTGGAAAAAATGATGATATTCCTAATGTTAAAAAATAAAGGTATCAATGGGAGCAACATGATTATTGACTAAATATACATTAGGAATATTTTAAATTTGGAAAAAATGATGATATTTCTAATGTATATTAGTCAATATTCATGTTGCTCCCATTGATACCTTTATTTTTTAACTGACACATCAGTTTCTTCAACTGATACTCTTACTATCACTACAGTTGTCACTACTCCAATTATTTTGGTTTATGTTTTTATTGTTTCAACTATTATTACTTTAGTAAATGTTTCCACATATATTTCTCTAATTATAATTCCAACTATCTCAATTGATCCTTCTAATTATTTGGTGGATACTTTTGTTACTTCAACAAACACTATCCTTATTAATACAAAATTTACTCTAATTGGATAAATTTTAAAAAATTAAATAGAGGCTTCTATAACATATTCTATTATCTCTTCAATAGTTGTTGACATTACACCAAAAAGTGCATTTTATGCTCTATATTTTGTCTTTCAAACTTCAAGGTTTGATTAATTAGTTTCCAAATCCATTTTATTAAATTATCCAATGCATAGTCATGTTTCAACTCAATTGGGACTGTCAATGTTTACAATCACTCTAACATCATCCCTTGTAGTCACCATCATTAAATAATTTCCTAATTTA
The DNA here is from genome assembly GCA_037957365.1 of Torreya grandis. Classification (NCBI taxonomy): domain Eukaryota; kingdom Viridiplantae; phylum Streptophyta; class Pinopsida; order Cupressales; family Taxaceae; genus Torreya; species Torreya grandis. The sequence continues at coordinate 4,560,825 of JARHVA010000625.1, forward strand.
AAAAGGAATATAGACAAAATCCCATCTCAGGTTAAAGTTTCCAAAGAAAGGATGGTTAATCCACCATTCCCTACATATCCACTTCCCACATCTCCAAGATCACCCAATTCACTTGACTATTAACACACATGCCACCTCCACAATCCACCTCATCCCTTTTCCTTTCATCCCCTGAGTCAAACTCCCCCATAGAACTAATGTTGATAGTGCCATAGATGTAGCAAGTATATATACATAATTTTTTTAGGTCTAATTTGGTTATTATTGAAGACCCCAAAATTACCTTAGAATTTGAATAAATAATGAACCAATTGAAAAGTGTTATAATAAGAAATATTTCATAAGGTTGTCAACAAATTGAATTCTAGAGAGAGGAAAAAATCTTTAGGCTAATCAAGAAAATGAAAACACAACCTAGAGAACTTGATGAGTTCAAAGAAGACCCAATCTATGTAGTTGATACTAATGATGGGGTTCTTAATAAAAAGTTCCATTGTCTACAGTAAGTGAATAATAGATTGAAGTATCAAACTATGATAGAAGCACATAAAGACACAATAGACAAGGTAAAAAATACATCCCAATTCCTCTATATTATTATACTTGATATAAATAGAGATACAATTGAATATTAGCCAAAATGGGGCAATTTCATTTATTTAAATGAATCTTTTAGGCTCATAGATACCAAATTATAAAATAGTGTTAAGGTAGTAAGAGAGAAATCCTACCCTAAGCTCAATTTATTTCCACTCAAGGACATAAATATAGCTCATAATTATGTGAATAGTAAAATAGATGACCTTATTAAATGGCATAATCAAATTAAAGAGTTGGTTATTCCACTAACAACCCAAGATAATAAATTAGTTTAACTATTGGGAGATATGTTTATCTATACCATATACACACCACATGGTCAAGCAGTAAATTAGGTATTCTTTGATGACCAATTTAAGTCCCCAATGATGGATTTTAAAATGAATATCAATATCACTACTTACAGAATAAGTGATAAATTTATTAGCTTGATTACATTAGCCAAAGTAAAAATAGACAAACACCAATCACTTGATAAATATTTTCAAGTTTCAATGGGTTTACATAGGAGATTGTTGGGAAAAATAAAGGTATTATTCAAAGAGCCCATTGTTTAATTTTGAAGTGATATAATCATATCTTACAACATGCTCAACAAAGTATAAAAGGAAGAGATAGTGCTAAAACATTGAGAAATAGAATTAGTTGGTTGCCCAAGTAGGAGTCCAATCATTATTATCTCAATCATCGATAGCTACATCCTCTACTATAATATACACATTGGTAGATAGTGTAGTTGGAGTTTTTTAACTTGGGTTATCTTTGGTTTAAGTCCCCTTCATTCACCCTTGGTTTATACTTCAGTTCAAACTATAGATGCATCTTCTTCTATAGCTATGTCAAGTTCTAAAATAATTACCTCTTCACCAATAGTAAGTGATCAATAAATGGTGGCTTATACTACATCTTAAACTCCCATTTAGTCTATTTAATCAAACTACTTAAAATAAATTCTCATCTACTTTAAGTCCAATCACAATGAACACTTATACTCAAATTCTATAAGTGGCTTATTTTTCTAATTTTGGTATTAGATATTTATAATATCTTTTCTTGTATATCAAGAAACCTTTTGTATATGGAATTTATTTTGAGCTAAATTAAGATATATTTGATTTATATAATTTTTTAAATGCATGACCTTTAGATATTAGGCTTTACCTCTCCAAATCCTACATATAAATGAATTTTATTCATTGAGAAGAGAGGATAAATTTTGGCAAATTAATGCAAGTGATAATATTCTATGATTGTTTGTGAATTTGTGGCAATTTATTTTTCTTCTCTAAATTTTTGTGTTTTGTTTAAATAATTTCTATTGAGTTGGCATTATCATATCAATTTTATGTATGTGTTTTATTTTAGTGATTATATTGAACCTTATGTTAGTCTCATCAACTTTATGATTATAAGTCATGCTTACATATTTTTAGTGACTTGAATATTCTTATCTATTTTTACTAATAATATAATTTGATTATGATCATAGGGTTATTATACAATTATTTCCTTAGACTCTTCATTATGTGTTTTATGCTCTATTTTGGTAACTAACTTATATCAAACATAAGTTAATGATATATATTCAACCTAGTACATTCAATCAACTTAGAAGGGTTTATTCTTCAATCTGATCCATAGAGCCATTTATTTTATGTTCCACCCTTCTTTCTTATTTGTATTTTTTTATTCCAATCCATCTTAATTTAGATCATTCAATATATTTTAGGTTAATTATTAGAATCTATATGTTATAAGTTAGGCATTAGTCACATTCGAATCATCTGAGGTAAATAACCACTATACTCAACTACTATTTCACAATGTGATTATTTATAAAATCGAAGACCTACAACTCATGATTTGGAGTGATTATTTATTGGTCTTAAAATGATGGGGTATTACCATTTAAATTATTTGGTGTGTATAAAATGCACATCAACATGGTTTCCATCGCATAGTGAATGAGATATAAAAATGATGACCCATATACTCCTTGAGATGTTAGATGATCACCCATATGTACAGGGACTTTTTGTAATAATAGAGGGTGCATAAGTGTTCACAACACTATGCCAATCATGTCAAAAAAAGAACCTAGGAAAATATAATGTAAATATATTAAAAATAATAAATAATATATGCCTAGGGAAAGTGGTGTTGATGAATCAAATTACATTGAGTAATTGATAATGGAAAGAGAGAAATAGAGATGTGCACCTAAACTATGACTTAATTCAAATTTTTTAGAGACTAATGATGTTAAAAAATAGGCTTTAGAACATTTTAGATAACTCTTAGGAAGTAGACAATGATCTAAGGTAGTGACCAATTTTGTATTATCTAACAATAGTAGTGACTATATTTGTATGTCCCAACAATAATCAGCTTTCCTAAAATTAGTTAGTGTGGTCATAAAATGGTTGTCTATATCTTTGGGGTATAAAACTTCTTAAAACCCTTTTTCAGTATAAAATATCAATAAACTTCTCTATAATAAGAATAATGATCCATATATGTGCCATAATTCATTCTCCTTTGCTTAAACTCAAGTCCACACTAAAAAGACATAAAAAATTAGTTTTTTTTTGGTGATGGTATTACCTCAATCAGTCTCCATCCTTCCCTTTAAAATAGGTTTATATTTTTTCACTCAACACTCATTCATGTCATCAAGAAAACATGTATAAGTTTATCCCACTCTTATGATATGTTCATTCATAAAATAAAACTATATGCTCTTCCACTAATTAAATCCTTATTTTGGCAAATTTATGCAACCATAATACTTTCATAGATAGAAAATAGAATAAGGGAAAAGTGTGGGATATATGTATCTACTAATAATTATTGATCTTGATGAAAAAATATATATAATTTATGGTACATTTGTATACATAGGTTCCTTTTAATTAAAATTGGGACACATTTATGCATATGCCTACCATGAAACAAAGTGAAAGATAAAAATCAAGGCATGTAAAAACATATCATGATGGCACAAATTGCCCATGACCAACTTGACCACTTTCATACCATATGATATAGATCATGACCACTTATGAAATATTTTTAAAATGGTCAAGAAATAAATCCTTGAAACAAGGACTTATAGGAGTTTTAAGACACATGGGTGAATCTCAAGGCAAAAAAAGATATATTTGAAGGTTTTCATGAGAAAATGATGATAAGACAGTAATATGAAAGGTCCAATGTGAATGAAAATTGTACCAATAAGAGATTAATGTAATTCAATGATTCAAATTCTTGAAAGCATTACAAAATCACTGCAACTACATGACTTATACCAAAATTAGGTGTTTATATAACTCCCCACTTTTATATGTGTTAAATAATCAATGAATATTGTTTTCTATTATAGTTTCCACTTACAAGTTATGATAGAACTTATTTCTTGATATGAAATTGATCTAAAAGTCAAAAGGATGAGAGAGATTACCTTCTATTATATTCCATCTCTAATAACCTACAAACAAGAAAAATCTTATCTCCTTATTATTTGTATGAATGTATTGAATCACTAAGGAAACATTAAATGTTTCAATGTCAACATATTAAATGAAATGTGACTGAATATAGGTAGTTCAACATCTTGATAAATTGAAAAAATGTAATTTAATGAAAGAATTTGAAAATAAAAAATGAACAAAGGAACAAATACACATGTTGATATGAAAACCATGTTTCCATCTATAAAAATAATTTAAATTTTCATGGCCTAAATTTACCCATTCATGTGGTGAAATTTATAAAAAATGGATCCTACTAACCGATGCCACATGGCAAAAAACTAATTCCTAGCTAAAGAAGAAAACATTTATAACCACTTGATATCCACTTAAAATCTACAATTGAAGATCAAAAAAGACAATTGTATGTCTTCTTTTGAGGTGACGTATGTTCATGCATATCACTCATTTCAAAATAAAAGGATCAAACATACCATGTGTAGCCTATATAGAAAGTAAAAGTTGTAATAATCATGAAGCACATTTGTAAACACGTATATAATTAAATAAATATGTCATCATCAAATCTCATTGATAACCCAACACTAATATATTGAATCCAAAGCAAGATGAATAATGGAATGAAAAAGGAGGGGCAAATTATATGCCTTGATGTATCCTCAAAAAGAGTGATAATTGATATGCCCCACTATAACAAGCAAAGAGGGAAAAATTATATACCCCAATGTAACCATAATATATATAAAGGAAGCACATAATAATAGCACACCCAAATATGGAAAAGATATAGAAATAAATAACATAATAATAGTATGTCCCAATACATGCATGGTCAAAACCATGATAATGTAGGCACCAAGCATAATATACTATAGATAATAATGTTGATTATATAGATCATGGAACCAAAGATATAGTATCACATAGTATAGTCGACCAATATAAACACACATAATCATGTGAACACATAGAGAAATTGAAACAAATAAGAAAAAAATGTGACCAAGAGAAATAAAGTAATCAATCATGCTTAAGCAACACAAACTTAATAGCTAGATGACCATTTCATATTAATTTTTTTGTGGGATTTTTATATTTGTGCATTTTTTAATCATGACCATTACATTGATATAAAACTATAATGGAATAATTTATTCTTGGAATTCTAAACATTACAAAATGAAACTATGGAAATAATCTGTATAGGAATTGCTTTACTTTATCACATCCACATAAGGTGGATGACAAATATTCTAGATGATGAGAGATATGTAGAAATAACATATTTTCCATAAAATACCCCTATAAGAATCATTATGGATTATTATAACAAAATGACAAAAACCCACAAATAATGGGATAGAGACAACTAAGATAGGAAATTACATCTTTATTATTAATCCACATATGGATAATTAAGCATCTAGGCTAGTTTTAATATTCCCCCCTCACCCTTAACTTTGCATAGATTCAAGTGAATAGGAGAGAAATTATCTGAATGCCTCAAATTTATCTTATGAAATGAGTTATTAAATACATTTGTACATTGTTGATATATCAAGCAATATTAGAGTTGGATGTTCTTGTTTTGATCATGTTCATGAATGAAATGTACCTGCACCTTAATGTGTTTGGTGTGCTCATGAAATATAAGATTGTGAAAAAGTTTCATGACTCCTTCATTGTCTACATGAAATATTTTTAAATGATTCTATGGTATTCCAAATCCTTCAAGTATATTTCTAACCCAAATCACTTCATAGACATCTCCTCCTACTATCTGATATTATGATTATGTAGAGGACCTTGAAACACAATTGTATTTCTTTCTCTTCTATGATATTCATCTAGATCCCAAAAAGAATACAAATCTTGAAGTAGATTCCCTATCATCAATATACCCAGCATGATCTGAATCCATATATCCTATCAATAATAATTTATCATTCTTCTTATGTTCTATTCCAAAATCCATGGTTCCTCTAATGTATCTCAAAATATACTTTGTTGCTTTATAAAGGAAAAATTTGGGCTCTTGAATAAACTATGTGAGATGACTAACAACATAGCTAATATCTAGCCTAATATATGTCAAATAAATTCCTAATAAACTATTTATATAGGGTTAAATTTACTTGTGATGATGGATTTATCTAAGATAATTTAAGTCTTATCTCCATAAGTGTGGTGATTATCTTGCAATCCATCATGCAAAAATTATCGAGCATTGTCTTGGCATATTTTAACTGAGACACAGAGTGTTATTTTCTCTCTACCAAGCTTCCAAACCAAGAGAATAATGTAGAAGCCCAATATTTTTTATGGCAAATGATCGATTTAGATATTCTTTTGTTGACTTAATAATCTTCATTAAACTCTTAGTGATGACTATAACATTGACATATACTATAATGATCACCATCTCCCCCCTTGTTGCTTGAGGTAGAGATTTAGATCATATGGACTCCTTTTGAATCCATGGTTCAAGAGGTGCTCATCAATATTGGCATACCATATAAGGGGAGATTGTTTAATTATATATAGTGATTTTATAAGTATACATACTTTAACTTATATTCCTAGTAATACATAACCTTATAGTTGAATCATGTAGACTTCTTGTAAATATTTTTTAAGAAATACACTATCTTTGTACATTTGATGGACTTTCCAACCAAACTATGTAGCTAGAGAAAAAAAATCCTAATAGTTTTGATCTTAATTTTGGGGAAAAAAATCTCATCGTAGTCAATGTCATTTCTCTAAGCATGCCCCTTTACAACCAACCATGCCTTATGCTTGTTAAGACTACCATTTGCTTTGTAATTTGACTTGAAGATTCATTTGCATCCAATTAGTTTTTTACCTAGTGCAAGGTCTACAAGCTTCTATGTTTTATTCTTCATCAAATAATTAGCTTTTTCATCCATGGAATCTTTCCAATGTTTTAATTATAGGGATTCCTAAACTATAGAGGACATAACATATTCAACAATTATACTCATTAGGGGCAAATTGACCTCTTTTTGAGCCATATTATGAGTATTTGTTCTAGTGGTAGATGTGTCTGGAACATTGTCCAATTTAGCATCTTAAAGTGTACTTACATACCATTTAGGCATATGTTGAGTGGTTCCTATAGGTGGTGGAGATTAACCATTATTCCCATTATAATTGTCCTCATTTGAGGGATAACCATCTTTTAATTTCACTATGGGACTAATTTTTTCACTAAGTAAACCTGTGGAATGAGGCTATGCTTCTTTATAATCCAAAAAATCAACATCCCTACTAGTGTATCTTTTTTTGGTTGGTGGATCTATTAGTATATAACTGAGTGAGTCTTCACTATACCCTCAAAAGATATACTTTTTTGATTTCATATCATGTTGAGTTCTCTACTTTTTGAGAACTTACATACTTGCTTTACATCCAAAAACTATAACATGTGCAATGGATGGGTTTTACCCTGACCATGATTCATGTGGTGTTACCCCATCAAGAGCTATATTGGGAATTTTATTGAGCATATATACTATGGTTTTGACTGGTTTTACACAAAACATCGTTACCAAGCTTGAACATTGATCATATGTTGTACCATTGCCATGATAGTATGATTTATTTGTTTAACAAAACCATTTTGTTATGGTGTGTGTGGAGTTTCTATCTAATGATGAATGCCATTTTCTTCCAAAAATACTTTGAACTTATTATTAGTGTATTCCCCCCTTAATTTCAATAGAGTTTTTTTATCTTACTATAGTCTTTTTTTAGCAACTTTAAATTTATTAATGTTTTCAAAGACTTGACCCTTGGTTTTGAGACAATATACCCATATTTTTCATTAGTAATCATTAATAAATAACATGAATTATCTAAACCTAACATGACTAGGGCTCATGGTTCTGCACAGATCAATATGCACCAAATCAAGTTTCTTAGGTGCCTAAAATGTACTTTTTTGAAATGGATATCAATGTTTTTTCCAGCTAAAAATTTGGACATGTATCTATATCCTTTTTGAGAGGTGGCTATCCTCTAACAATGCCAAAATGGTGGAGTGTGTCAAGATATCCAAAACTCATGTGACCCAATATTGTGTGCCATAATTGTGCTAAGGTGGTATCCTTTGTAATAAGTGCCTAATGGTTTTTATGAATAAATTCAAGTTAAAATATTTAGCCCACATTAAAATCTCGTGCAATAATTTTCAAGATTTTGGATCTATCTCGAATCAAACACACTTTCTATCCACCTTTATAGTCAAAATCAATCTTTAGATTGTGGTCTAATAACTGACATATTGATAATAGATTATTGGCTAAACTAGGTATATATAATATGTTGGAACATTTAATGTTAAGTGGTGACATTATTGGTACCTTAACATATTACATCATTAAATAATAAATGATTTATTATTATTATTATTATTTAAGACATGTTAAATCATCATGTAAATAAAATAATAAAATATATTATTAAATATTATTATTGTATTAATTATTTTTTGGGGAAATATTAGACCAATTTTTTACAATGGTCCACCTCTGCACCCCAATATAAAAATCATTTTACCCCTTTGTTAATTGACCATTGTGTGATAATTTTATTATTGTGACATTGTGATATTTGGTATGCGGAAAGTATCATTATGAATATTGTTTAGAGAAGAAGTGAGAAGAGGAAGGATTATGTATTGGGTGAAGTTTATCAATTATATTGAATATATCAACATATGGTTTTTTACTTATCTTAGGCTTTCCACATTAAGTATATGTTCCAAATGTATGTGCTTTTGTAATTAATTCTCACATATAGATATATCATGTGCATCTATACATTTAATGTTTTAATATGGTACCAGAGTAAGGAGATGTGTTATGATTAATTGACAAGCTCAATTGCATTTATTCATGAGATATAGGTTATTTTTTCAACTTTAAACTTATCCTTGTATAGCCATGAGAGGTTCCTAAATCTTCTTTCCTCAATTATTATTTTTTTAGCATCTTGGTTCATATGGATCACTCTAATACAAGTTAAAATAAAACTAATCTTGTTTCAAACAACCATAGGTCAACTAGAATCACCCATTATCAATTTTATCTTTTGGGCATGATGGTACAGCCTCCTATGGTTCTTTAAAATTGAAAAAATCAAAAAAAAAATCTTTTTATTTTCTTCTATAACTATGGTTTTAAATTTAAATAATTAGGTATTTTTTATCCTATGTAGATGATATTTTATGATTATGTATCACCTCAGTCTTGTATGTTTGGTAAACTCAGACCTTGGTTGTTCATCTTATTTCTACACATACTTTGCTTCCACAAGCCTTGTATGTACTTTATCTTGTGTCCCTTATCCTATCTCTTAGTCTAAATAGCCTTCTATTGATGATAAAAACATTTTATCTTGCCCAGAATACTTAAAATGTACTTATCTTACACCTTTACAAGCTTTGATCCTATACCTGCTCTCCTTCTCCCTGGACACTAATGTCTAGGATAGACAATACAATCAACATTACTATCATGCCCTAACATAAGTTTATAGTGCCATAAATTCATCTAATTCACAAATGAAGTGTATTACGATGGTTGGTCTAAGTGATTTAATGTCAGTTATCTCTTTATAGGATTGGTATAGATATAATATCAACTCTCATTCATAACTCACGTAGCATTAGACTAAAAGAGCATTCAAGAATCACTTAAGTTATCAAAAGCTTTCCTATTCTGACATATTTTGCTAAGTCAAAGTGTAGTCATCTAAAATGTCATTTGAGTGCAATGAGTGTCAATTGAGACCAAATTGTCCTTATCTTAGCCCTAGACTTATCTTAGGGCCTCTCTTGATCACTATTTAGCTTTTGTGTGAGTCCAACCCATTCCTAGATATACCAAAAGTAGCACTAAGCCACCCCTTAGGCACCTAAGTCTCATTTTTTTCCCATTCCTTCCACTTGGACACACTAACATGGTCATTTAGACTATAGTGCATTATTTTATTGACCAAATGAAAGTGCTAATGTCCCTTTTCTCCTTACTCTCCCAATGGATATCTTTCTATTCTTCAAAGCACTCCTAAGGTTGGCCTAGACCTATTTCACATCTTGACAAACACCAAAATGTTATAAGTAAATGAATTTCATTCACTTATCCACTGTATTGAAATCATATGAAAATACTCACAAATAAACTTAGAAACAAATTGTGAAAATCAAGGTCATTGATCCCTATTCTACCCTACTTTTGCATACATCCATCTATAATATCTTAAAGCTTAGATTACTCATATTTCTAGTCTCAAGTCATCATACTCAAATAATTTAAACCATCACTTGTAATAGAATTCACTTACATTTGCACTAGAACTTCTATTGGGATAATTACATTGGGTTTGATCCCTTTTCAAGGTATTGGTATGTAAGCAACACTCAACACATGAGGTGTTGAGGTCACATCTAGTCTACCCTACTAATGCCACTCTTTTTATATTTTTTCTACTCAAATACCCTAAAAAATATGGAGGCCTAGTGTTTTGAATTGAATCAATAAAAATAGGGACTAGATAGTGAACTAGCTTTCATGCACATAGGCAAAGACTCCCTAAAACCAGGTGAAGGTACACCTAGAATCTCATTATCCCTACTATCAAAATGACACTATCATAGCATAGACGACACTAGAGCAGTGTGTTACTATCCAATGGATTGTGTTATTATCCAATAGGGTTTTTGACTCCTAATTTTTGTTCATGGCATCTTGCATAATTTTTGTACCAATTTTCATCTTGTCATTCATCTGCCTTAGTCAATTTCTAGCTAAGTACATCTCTTGTAATTCATTTTTTATTTATAGAATAATTAGTTGAGATCATTATTGTAAAAATTAGAGGCTATTATTGTTTTTATATTTATTCCCTAATTTATTATTCCAACACTTTAGCAACCTAGGGATTTAAATTCCATAAATCCCTTAAAAGTTAAATCATTTGGTGAACCTGACTTACTTTGAACACTATCCAAATCCTAGCCTTAAATGCTCTTAGGGTTTGTATCCTTTTTTCTCTATGCTTAGTAATTAATTTCAAAATCTTAGATCTAATTCATTATTTTATTTCCATAATCTTTCATAGTTTTAATTTCTTAAAAGGTTTGAAATATATAACTTTTTGTTTTCCTACTTCCCAACCTACAATGGTAGAATTCAATAATTGACTTGATGAGACCAATAAGAGATATTTACAAGATTTTATTCCTGAACATTGTGATATACAAGGTGACCTTATTTGTGTTTTTCAAGGAGATCTCTTGAAATACACTACAGGTCAATCCTCCAACCCCAAAAATACTAATATCATTACACCTACTATGGGGAGTAACTTAGACTCTACAACAACCTAATATAGCTAGTCAATTCTCACTAGTGACACCACCTCTTGTGACTAGTACACATTCCAATTTTTTATATGTATCCCTTTAGTAGGAGATAAATTATTTATAATTCAAGGGGTTACATTTTCAATAGGGTGCTACTAGACCATATTATGCCTTAGACTCTCATATGCTCCTACATACACCTTTGGCATAGCATATAGTTGAAACTCCTTTGCCATCCAAATTTATGTCACCCAAGATTACTATATATGATGGTAAGGGTATCCCAGAGCATCATCTATACACTTTTCATGTAGCATGATTGGACTACATGTCCAATGATTGGCTCATAACTAGGTTGTTCCCTCACAGTTTAAAGGATTATGCAATTACAATGATTTTATTTTCTTCCTAATTAGTCCATCATATCATTTAATCCACTAATAGATATGTTTTTGGCAAACATTTCAATCAACATCAATGACAAGGTTTCATACACTCAAGTTTCATAACTTAATCAGAAATCCAATGAACCAACAATTGAATGTCTTGTGATATAAAACTATATTAGCTAAGATTACTAGCCCCATGGTAGTTAGAGAATTCCATGACATATTTAAGAAAATTTATTAATGACATTACATGAGTCTATACTATTCAAAAAAAAATCATCATTCATAGATCTATGCCATATAGTGAAATAATAGGGAGTCAATATTTTCTCCATGGGCAAATTAAAGTAAATAATTAGATCATATTCAACTAATAAGAGTTATAGTAAGCCCCCATATAAGGTAAATCCCACTAAAAATAAGAATAAGTAGAATGCAATGGTTAACATAGCATCAAATCTAGCTCCTTGTATTGTTTTATTAGCTCCTCTAAGGAGACCTTTCATAAATCTTAATAAATCACCAACATGTGTTCTCTAGTGACTCTTAGAATGCAAAATTGTACCTCTCCCTCCCATAAAAGAGGTTTATATGACTAGGCCTCTTCCAAGTAATTATGATTCTAATGCATTCTATGATTATCATAGGGCACAAGGCCATACTAAAAAAAGATGCATCAGCTTGCAACATAAGATACAAGATTTGATAGATGATAATATCATTGATGTTGACACTCCTATAGAGGCACCCAAAGCACAACCAATGGAAGTGAAAACATTAAAAATATTTTCAGATCCATTTCTAAAATATATGAATAATGAGATAGTAGGAACTTCAAGTGTTCATCATACTTATTAAGCACATCCACCAATAGCATATTATCATACTCATACAATGGACACACATCCTATAAACAATATCATTGGTGTGTATCATCCTATAGTGCTAACTAGACCTCTTATCACTTTCTCATAGTAAGAGATCATCAATGATGACTCATATTTATATGTAATTTTTATATTATATTACATTTATCATCATCCTATTTAGAGTGTCATGGTTGATAATGGGCCAAACATTAATATATGTACTATTACAATTTTATAGCATTGGGGTTATTTAGAGAAGGATATTTCTTAGGTAGATACAATTATTTGTGGCTTTAATGACCATGTTCAAAGATCTGTTAGGGAGATAATACTTCCATTATAGGTTGGTCCTACACATGTGGCCACTAGATTCTTATTTGTGCCTAGTTCTTACACATTTGACATGTTATTGGGTAGGCCTAGGATATAGTAGCTTCAATCCATTCCATTCACCATACACCAATGGCTTGAGTATATACATGTTAATCAAGTGGTTATAATTGAGGGCCTTCCATATGAGTATCCTTTACTTATTCCACATCCAGTTACATAATAGACCCCAGTTACAGGTTTGAACATAGCTTCTATTAGCACACCTCTTATATCAAATAAGCTACCAATATAGGTGAGGTCTACTCATATAGCGTTACCATATACACATCCTCTCCTATGGATACATTTATTAGAGAGATCCCTATGTGAGAGACATGTTGTGGATTATATAGAGCTTATCTCTACCTCATTGCCATCTAGATCAGTATTACAATATAGATCACCCATGCCAGTCATAACTTCTTCTACTAGATGGGTTCCCAAGAACCCCATAGTTCACAAGCCTATTTAGTTAGCTCCAAAAATTCATATCCCCAATCCATAGGTAGTTTAAACTATATATCACTCAATACATCAGATCCACACATCTCAAATACCTTCTTGCATAGCATGTGTAGTCACTATTCCTTTAGTTGATATAGGACACCTTGATAGTGAGTCTCTTATGAGACCTATCGATTAGTATGTTCCTCTCTACTTGTACATAGTTTATTTTACCTTGATCCTTGTATATAGTTTCATTTTCATGTTTCTTGTACATAGTTTATACTCAAAAAACACAAAAACAATATAATATGTTTCAAAATACAAAAACATTCAAATATTTTATCAAAAAATACAAATTTTAGATTGTATACATTTCCATGTTTACATTCCTTCTATTTTCTAAGCTACATATGTTATCTATGCTAGTATAACTAGCTTTATCATATATACATGTTTCACTTGTTCTCTTTGAGAGTTTGCAAATCATTATAGCACTCAAGTCCTCTACACAGATCTATATATACTAATATCTACCCGTTGGAGGCACATACATAGATACACAGATTCAACATTGATACATTCACCCATTGGGGTCATCATACTACAAAACTTTCATTTTTATAGGTTACATATTTCTATACTTGACATCATAGATTTAGTATTGATTATATCTTTATATTTATCATTATATACTACACTAATTTTTTGTTGACTACTAATACTATACACTCATATTATGTACATATTTACTCTTATATGATTTGTACCACATGTTCATACATACTTTCATTTCTAGCTTTACTAGTTTAGAAAGAACCATTTTAGATAATCTATACTTATGCCCCCAAACTGTGTTTGAGTGAATTTTATAATAAAAAAATCATATATTTCAAATATAATAGACTAGGAGTATGGTAAAAATTTGGATATATTGTATTGGAGATAATTTATAATGATAAAAAATTTAATAATTTAGACTTATAATATTTTTTTTTGAAATTAGACTAGTAATAAGTCCAAAATATTTGAAATGATCCCTTTGATGTGGTTGTGTCTCTTTACTTCTACATCTAATCAAGGGCATTTTTAATGTGCCATTGTTTCATGACTCTAAGCTACTTCATTTTATTGAATGTATGCTTTGTACATGTTCCCATGTCCTTTTGTTTGATTTCTTGATTGTGTTTGTAGACATTTGAACATGTCTTTCCATGTGTCTCTAAGCCAACCTTGCTTACTATTTGCATATGTGGACATTCTAACATGTCCTTATATGTATTACTTTCTTAGACTTAATGACATGTACTTATATCCCTTGTATTGTGTCCTTTGGCCTACTTTGCATGCCTCATGTCTTTGTATGTATGATTTCTTATCTACATCATGGATATGACACTTGTCTCTTGCTTTTTAGACCCACATCTTGTTTTTGATGCCATGAGGGACCTCATGCATATCCTCTTCCTCCTTGGGTGCCTTGATGGACATCATGCCCCATCCCCTAAGTAATTACTCATATTATACTCAGGTTTTTTGTTCATATAAATGCTTACATGGTTCTATCTATCTTAAAAACCTTATGAATGATAGATCTACCATACATCATACATTACAAACTTTTGCTCAGATTATTTTTCATTTTGATGTTATGTATACACATCATATTGGTTTATCACATAGATATCATATGTTTTTCAATGTAACACACATAATACATCAATTTTCTTTTAAGGATAGTTATTGTAGAGGTTCAAAAACTCCCATCAAAAGAGGGGCATTCATAAGGGTTTATCATAGAGATCAAGCCATCATAATACACTCATAACACATTTTTAAACATGTAGACATATAATATAGAGCCCAAAAATAGGAAAACATAGTGAAAAATAGTTGCATATGGATTAGTCTCAGTTTTGCATAAAATTATCACATTTAGTCAATAGTGAAACACAAAAGAACACTTGAATAGTGTATTATTGGCTAGGGAACCACACTACTATGTAGTAGCCCTAGAAACAGAAAAATATAAAATTATTAGAAAATTACATTAATTATAGTTTAGAATTGCACAATCTCAGGCATAGATTACCAGACAAGCTTAGTTTATACTCAATTATACATAGAATTACATTGGTTTCAACAGATTGGGAGCACCATACATGGTATGATCACTCCCATTTCAATTTTAGATACTTAGACATAAATTATTATGAATCAGTCCAAAATCTATATACACAAATATCAAATTTGGGGGCATGTACATGGCACATTGTTCCCATATGTTTAGTCTGACACTAGTACTCTCAAGTGGAATCGCAGATCTATGTCATTCTCCACATTGTTACTCCATCATTTGCACAATGTGTGATTGATTCCTTATTTCATATATAGTCATTATAATTCTTGAGTAGTCCCTGAGATACACTCCTAAGTGCTCAAGTGGACCCTGAGCTAATTTTCATTTTAGAGTTTTTAAGTGGCCCCAGAACCATCCTACATAGTTTTAGTTATATTACATAGCTTCAGTTACATTACATAATTTTAGTTTTAGATTCATCTACTACACATGGGTAGGCAATGATGGAGTCATAGCCTACTTGATTTCTTGAGCCACCTACATAAGAGGGTTGGACAAGCCATCAGTCCAATCCAATTTATTCACAAATTATGATCCATCTAGTAGGGGAGGGGAATGATGGATTCAAGTCCAACTTGAGTTATTGAGCCACCCACACATGGGGATTGAGCAAGACATTAGCTCAGTCTAATTTATTCATTATTTTATCACCATCTACACACACACATAGAGAGAGGATGTCATTAGGTTTTAACATTAGTTCATGTACCTAATGAGGTGTATTCATTCATTTCCTCTCTCTCTCATCTCTTTACTTAGTTTTGTATTTGTTAGTAAGGACTAATTTATTCATGTTTCATTTATAGGACATGTAATGGAGAAAGATTCATAGACACAGACATAGAATCATGGGCTTCACCTCTTAGGTAAGTCCAGGTATGTTTTTTTTCCTTTATCCTAGTCATTTTACTTTGTTGCAATTTTAAAATAAATGTGGGTTAAATATAGTCATCTAAATTTTCATTTGAGTATAATGAGTGTCACTTGAGACCACCTTGTCCTTAGCTTATCCATAAACCTATCTTAGGGCCTCTCTTGATCATTTTCTATCTTTTGTGTGGGTCCAAACCATTCCCAAATATACAAAAAGTAGCACTAAGTCACTCCTTAGGAACCTAAGTCTCATTGTTGCATGTTCTTACCACCTATACACTAGTGCGGTCCTTTGGACTATAGCACACTACGCTATTGACTAAAGGGTATTACTAATGTCCCTTTACTCCTTACTCTCCAATGGATATATTTTAATTCCTCAAAGCACTCCTAGGGTCGTTATAAACCTATTTCACATCTTGATAAACACCAAAACACTATATATAGACCACTTTCATTTACTTATCCACTAGATGGAAATTAGATGCAAATACTCACAAATAAACTTAAAAACAATTATTCAAATCAAGATTATTGATACCTATTCTAGCCTAGTTCTACATACACCCATCTACAGCATCCTAGAGATTAGATTACTCAGATTTATAGTTTCAATTCACACTCAAATCATTCTTACTAGCACTCATAATAGCATTCAATTTCACTTGCACTAGCACTTAGAATAGGATAACCACATCGAACTTGATCCCCTTTCAAGTTATTGGTATGTAAGAAACACTCAGTACATGGGGTGTTGAGGTCACATCCAACCTACCCTAATAACACCACTCTTTTTCTACTTGTGCTATTAAAATACCCTAACAAACATGGAGGCCTAGGGTTTTACATCGAATCAGTCAAAATAAAGAATAAATAATGAACCAACATTTGTTCGCACAAGCATAGACTCCCTATAAATAGGTAAAGGTACACCTATAATCTCACAATCCCTAATACTAAAAGGACACTAATGTGGCACAGAGGACATTAGCATAGTGCACTACTATCTATGGCACTGTACTATTGTCTAGGAGGGTTTCTAACTCTTGGTTTCTATTCACAACATCTTGTACAGTCTATGTACCAATTTCCATCTTGTCATTCATCTACCTCATTCATTTTTTAGCTAAGTACATCTCTTGTAATTCATTTTGTATTTATATAATAATCAATAAAGTCAATTATTGTACAAATTAAAGGCTACTGGTATTGTTATGTTTATTCCCTGATTTATTTTTTTGGCACTCTATCAACTATGGTTTTACATTCCATAAATCCCTTAAAATTTAAATCACAAAGGAATAACCCAACTATAGGTATAAATTAATAAATGAGAAATCATAAGGTCTTATTTTCCAAGTTATAAGTTAGGTTATTATTGTACTTGTTTTATACACATTGCATGACTCACACACAAGCCAACACATAGGGGAGAACTACATGATTATGAGTCCCTCTTATAAAGTACTATCTATGTAGATAATTCCATTTAATAATAGTGTCATTATAATTTATCTCGACACTATGTACCCACTAACCCATTTCTTCCCAAAGGTCACATTGAAGATGGAAAGTTAGGGTTTTACCATTTCACAAAGAGTGACAGTTGTTGACCCAAATTTAAGTGCACCAAAGCAAAGGTGAATCCAAACTTAAAAGCATCTAGATGTGCACATCCTATTTCAATAGATATTTTTTATATTACACCATCATCAAACTCAGATAGTAGCATCGACACAATCGTATAAGGTTGATGTAACTCGCTAGAGAGCTAGAGGCACCAGATCTAGAATCTAATAATTGTTCTAGATCTATACTCCCATTTACTTTCAACTTATTCTATATCTAGATCTACATTAGCATCAAATACAACTAATAACATCACTTCTTGTCATTTCAATATCTAACATAATTATACTTTCCATTTATAGCTTATCTTAGTTTTAAAAAATTAGCATATGGTACATCTAAGTTTAGCATTTTAATTAGCTTGCTATAGATATGATATTAACCCTTGTTCCCTATCATTTATATATCCTTAACATTATCTACCCAAGTAGTATCTATATCTAAATTATTGTTAAACATTTGGTGAACTCGACCTTTGATCATCATTATTGTACAAGAATTCTCTTGTAGATGTTTATTTCCTACTTTGTCATTATATTTGTGTTATTTTTCTCTTTCATCATAGATTATATTGATTGATTTGATGATTATGACTTGAAACCCTTCAATAATATCTCAAATTAGGGATCAAAATCAATTAATCTTACATCCCTCCAAGTGTTAAGCATAAAATATAAAAGATTTTAATGGTCATAGCTATCATCCCTTGAATCAGGTCTATGTTCCCATCCTTTTAATACATGATGTGATCCATCACAAGGAGAACCCAAAGAATTTTCCCTTACCTTCTATACCAAAATTTATTACACATGCATAAATATTACCTACATTTTATCATGACAATTTACATCAACTTCATAATAAAACCATGGAGGATTTACAAATCATTAATAAAATGGATGTTCCTTTAAGGTCATTTATCAAAACCCCTCCTATTCCTACATTTCCAAAAAATATTTCCCTTAACAAGGGTGATGAGTTTTCCTATCCTTCATTTGATATAATTTTTTTTTAAAAGGTTAATCAAGAAATTATGTCATCTTTACCAAGTCATATTCAGCCATCAAGAAAAAGGAAGCATTTTACACCAATAGATCATTACAAACATAAGGTGCCAAAACTTTCCAATATGACAATGGTAGATGCATTGAATTATTTAAATACTTAAAAATCCTCAAGCAAATATGGAATAATTTTGGCCTTTAATATTTTCTCAACTATGGGTATCATGTATAAGGATTGGGCAAACATGAGAAAGGTATTACCCATCTTATAGTTCTCAAGTGTAATCAAAATTAGAAAGGCTTGGGGTATTAAAAAATAATCATGTATAATCAATAGACTATTAATGAATTAAACATTGAGGGATACATAAATGCACATAAAAATTAGGAACCATCACAAGAGGAACCAATGTTAAAAAAATTCCAAGATAATCAAACAATCGAGTTCCCTTTGGTGATCCATCCTCATGGCATGAAAAAGGTGGATACAAAATAAAATAAAGGAAGAATCATGATAACTAAAATTGATGATCATATAGATGTTAATTCTTACATACTTCCATCTTCATTGAATGCATTAGATAAATTATATAAGAACCAAGTTCTATTATGTCATATCCATTATGCAAAGTCTTCTCAAAAGGATTCAAAACAAATTTTATATATCACAGCATCATAAGATAACATTAATACTATTTTATCCTTGTTACTTGAATATAACATGATCTCTTTACCTTATATTCAGCACAGATCAACTAGTCACCTTCTTCCTCAAGAAGGATTTCCATATTTTAACTACCATTAGATCACAAGCCATAATGCAAGTTAACGTGGGGATTCGAAGGGAAAAATTCAAGAATATAAGAGTGCAAGACAAATTTTTAAAAAAAATCCCCACAATAAATCAAGACCAATATTTCACATCTTTCTAAAGAAGACCAACCTTCAAACCAACCTATAGGTGGACATATAATAGTTTCTTCAAATATTGATGGGTTATTTTGTACATATATTCCAATTGGCATAAAATGGGACTCACTTTGTAGTGGGATGTTTTTTAAACAAATGGCACATCATATGGATGAACTAAAGAAATATACATCAAATACAAACTCCCTTGGATACATACTTCTACTTAGAGCATGAAGACTAAAGATAATATATTCTATGATATGGGTAACAAATCTAAAACTGAATTTCACTTTACATCTAGGTCGATCTTGGTTGGCTAATATGGAATAAAAGTTCAATATGAAAAATATGTGTCTTACATTTCAATTTCAAGATAGAAAAATGTGTGTGCCATTTAATGGCTATAGTGATAAATATGTGATAACAGTAGATGGAATATGTTTATGAAAATGCATCGTAGCATGTGCCATGATAAGTCATAAGACACGTTGTCATATGAATAATAAAATTTTATTACTAGATAGTCCTTTGCATTCTAATTGGAAAATGGTTAGTTCTTTACATTCAAATTTGTAAAATGGATAGTTTTTCCATTTTCCAAAAACTCTTCAAAAATACCAAAAAATTAAAAAATACAAAAACAAAATTAGAAATTACATGTTCTCTTGGATCCTTGGCATTTATGTGTTAGTTACATAATGAGGATAGCATATCATTTTATCCTACATACACATATACAGCCATACATAAATACATGATTCTATACACTTATGGATGTTTTGATTCCCATCTATTCACATCACTAAGATGTTGGGGGCATCAATCTTCTATGATATTGATACACACAAGTTATATCATTCAATGATCACTCTACACTATCATGTTTGAGCTTACATATGTAATTAACATGTCTATTATCCATGATTATATCTTATAAAGAGTACTACATATGCTATACACTTGACATGCCTTTCTAACACATTAGATCTATGATCCATTATGAAATTTTTATGTTGGCTATTTATGCTTTACTTTATGCACTCCGTTGAGTGTCTTGTCTTGATTATTTGAGCATTTAAATATGTTCAATTGTATGTGTTGCCTGTGCCTATGTTTTACTTATTAGACATTTGAATAAGTCATTACTTATTTTTATGGATATTTTAATATGTCATTCCTTACTTTGTGAACATTTAACTAAGTCATGTTCATTTTTATTTTATGACATTTGAACATGCCCCTTATTTGTGGTCTCCTTGGACCAATGCTTCTTGCCTTGATTTGGAGTGCTCTTAAGTGTGTGTTTATTTTCTTGTTGATCTTGAACTATTACTATCTAAGTATTTCCATTATCTTTATAATCCATATGAAGCCTACATTTATCACATTGGTTTTATGCATTTCAATGATACATTTGCCTAGACATGTTTCCTTTTATATGTTACATGGCTGCATTCACATATTTTAAAATTGTCTTACCCTTTTTAGGTGAGGTAACTATTAGCAATTCGGCCTAGCAAGGCCAAATTCTAACCCTTACAATTGAAAAAAAAAATCATATCCTAGTTGTCTTGGGTCCTTAGTGATGTCATTAACCATCAACTGAAGGCAGTATGTCTCAATGTCATGTCATTGTCATCTCTCATTTTAATTGTTGTCAAGTGTCATTATGATGTTTGAGAATGTTTGGAGGTATTTTAAAAGGAATTGAAGTTTATGACTCATCATGAGATTATATATCATGTTTGGTATATGTAATGTAAGAAGTTGTCTATAAGCTTTTAAAGGTGGCAAAGATACATAAAAGCCTCATGGAGAAACTTTTAAGAAGCTATAAGGTGCTTTTCATGGTATTTAGTGGCAAATCTCCTTGGTGAAGCTATGTATACATTATCTAAAAGGAAGGTTTTAGTCTTTAAAAAATAAATTACACCTCAAAATTCCACTAAAGAATTCATAATATCTCTAAACACCTTCATATTTATGTCATTTATTTAAGTCAAATGTTTCATGCTTTGGAAATATCTCCTCTTCAAGACTAAAACATAGTTTTAATATCTAAGAGCTCCCACGTGTCAAATATGCTCCCATTTTGATCTCAAAAGACTTTTACTTATCTTAATACACCTTTTGATGTGTAGTCTTCATAATCTTTCCATAAATTTGTGGTTTAAAGATTGAAGTTTGGATAAAATGTAAGATAAAGGCTATTTTCATGTGTTTCATGCAAGAAGTATGGATTTATACAGATGTTTCTATATATCAAAGGTCAATAGTTTGAATATGGATCCATTTAAAGAGTTTTAGAAAATATTCATGCTAAAAGGATATCAAACAAGCTCAAAATTGGTCCTTAAGCATCACCGAGCTCCTTTGCACCTCAAGATATCCCTTCAGGTTTTTAGATGGTATGACCATGAGAGAGAATATCACGATCTAGAATTTTGGGTAAAGAAAGGGATCTAAGAGAGATTTAATATTTTAGAATTGGTTCTTAGTTTGGATCTATCTCCTTTATTAACAATCCTCTACAATTTAAGGCGCTCATAATTGCTCCGTCATTTAGGTAGGAAACCAGTTTTATGAGTTTTCTCCTCTCCTAAGCATGATGATAGAAAAATGGAAGTTTATGGAGCTTATCAAGAGTATGGACCATATTTCCATGTCATTATTCAAATACATCCCACATGTGTGAGGATCTTGAAATAATATTGAACATGTTGAAGCAATGAGAGGTCCAAAGTGGTAGTTCAATGTGATTTTTTCTAATGGGAGCTTGTTATTTCCTTCAAGTACAAGCTTGTACAGATTACAAAAAAGTTTGAGATTGATCAAAACTGTAAAAAAGATTTCATACACTTATTCATGAAACCATATTATTTTCATTGCCTTATATCATCATACAAGTCTTTAAAATGGGATAAACACTTCATCCTCGATGCACAATCTCTTAAGAAGAGGCAAAATTTATGTAAGACTATAAAAGATAAGGACCATAGGGTTTTTGTATGAGGAATTACATTGAGATTGTAAATAAGGTGGTCTGAGAGGTTTTGAAGGGGATGGATTAGATGGATTAATAGAGAACTCCAAGATGACACTAAAGTATCAATAATCTCCTCAATAGGATGATTAGACCTATTCCAAGTTTCCTAATCAACACCTACAGTAGTCAAAGCCTCACCTTAAGATGCAAAAGATGTTTAATACACCATGGTGGTTATCTCAATGTAAATTAAATGCCACTAGGACATATTATAGTCAATAAAATAAAATAAACCTAGTGTAAACCATTCATGAGAAGCAAGAGAGATGGAGAGAGAGATAAATAACTTGAAAATTTCCCTTGTTATCATTTTTTAAGGTAACTTTGTGAAAGTTAAGGTAACTTATATTTCCTTGTTTCTTCTCTATTTTATCATTATTGTGTCAATATTTATTATCCTTCAAGAAACATGGATTAAGGTAGAGAATTAGAGTTATTGGCCTATTGTACATCATAGGCTTAACTTTCTCAAAGTTGTCAACAGTCTGTACAGGTGTCAAATGGTCATCTAGAGAAAAACATTCATAGAGTTGTCAAAATGTGATAAAGGAGTATATTTAAAGGTTATATTTATTATTGAAATACTTTTAAGGTACTTATAACAAGGTTAAATCACTAAATAAACATCATGGGCTCCCTCCAAGGCATACACTTCACATGCCATGATTGGACAATCTCAGTTTGTACGATTCTTTAGAACTAGGTTATTAAATGAAGATCAAAGATTTCATTGTAATTTAATATGATAAATTATAAGGAATATAAATTTTAGGAGTAATTTATATAGGATGATCCACTATTATCTTATCCCACTTCTAAAATTTGTCTCAGTATATACACACAATCAACAATCACACTCAGTCATAAGCACAAGAAGTAGAAGAGCAATGAATGAAGAATTTCAAGGTGAGAGAAGATTAAAATAAGGCTATGGATCTTATGAAGACCATTTCATTAATTAATAATAGGTTCATAAGTTATAACCTTTACTTTTTCAAGGTCTAAATCTATCTTAGTCTATACAAAACATAGTGAAATACCATCTACAGACATGCCATGATATAGTCAGGCTACCTATCTAAGGTTTGTTTATAAAAATGATGAGATAGAGTTTGTATAGATAATATTTTTGATCTGTTAAATA
Source organism: Torreya grandis (assembly GCA_037957365.1). Taxonomy (NCBI): domain Eukaryota; kingdom Viridiplantae; phylum Streptophyta; class Pinopsida; order Cupressales; family Taxaceae; genus Torreya; species Torreya grandis. Next base: position 4,585,128 of record JARHVA010000625.1, read on the forward strand.
TTGAAACCAACTCAATAATGAATTTATAATATTCTAGATCAAATGAGACAATGAAATATGCACCTACATCTAACCTAATGATGGAGCAAAACTTAATTTTGACCAAGATAGAAGGTGGACTTATGATGTTAAGCAAACATGGTTTTGGTATTTTTACATAATTAAGGTTCATAAGTAATTATATACATTGAAAGGCCTTTAAAATGAGTTATGAACCAAGCACAATAGTCACCATTTCCTACACAACCTACAACTACTAGTATTATTCAAGAAAGCATGTTGGAGTGTGTTTAAGGACATTTGACTAATCATGTTCAACCTTGATATAATATAAATCATGTTAAAAGGACTATAAATCCTTCATTTACATATTAAGTGGTCCTAAAACATGAAAACATAGTCAAAGAGACTGTAGTATGCTTGTTTACTAAGGTTTCTTGTTTAAATCTGAAATAAAAAGAGGAATTTTAGTACATTAAGGGAAGGGATTTTAGTAAAGATGATGAATATAGGGTTTTGAAACCACTAAATAACTTATACACCTTTTTAAAATCATGAAAAGGTTATAACATAGCTATTATAGTTGGAAAACCAAGAAAATTGCAAACATAGTTAATGCCTAATAGACAGTTTTAAGAGAATGTGAAGTTTTGGAGCATCTACAAGTTGAGTTAGGCTCTATTTTTTGGTAAAATTGGTATTTTTAGGTATATTTCACTATTAATCCTATTATTATGGTTATAAATTTAGTAAATATATTCATTTTTCTGTCTCAAAGCTCCTACAGTCATAAACAATCATAGAAGAGACAAAGGGACACAAATTGAAGGTTTAAAGAGAAGACAAGGAGACTTAGACTTCTTAAAAGGTTTTAAGATATTAAAATATGTTATTATAGGTCTTAATATTATCTTTTAGGTATTCATAAATCATATTTAAATTTAAAACACTTGAGAGCTATTTCAAGAGGTAGACCTGTAAGCTAGTTTGTGCATATAAATTAAGGGTTTAGTACACATTTGAAAGTTGTTTGAGGTTGATAACAGATGATATATCATTGAGAGAGGTATAAAAACATATATTTATGATAAATAACTTATTTTAATAAATTTAAATATCACAAGTAATGATTAGACTCAATCATTAAGGGCTATAGAAGTTATGCTTGCTTAAAACCCTAGGGTAGAGAGATGAAGAGTGTACAGGGCATTAAGTGGTTAGAGACTCAAAATAAGGAATTTTATAATTAACATAATATATTTAAGGAATTAAAATTATATTTACCTTATATTTTAAGGATAGATAACCATCCAAAACCTTGTCTTCCCAATACACAGTCTTAACAGTACTATTTATAGGCACAGTGATGTCCATATGGAGATAGAGTGGTATTTTTGGATAGTAGGGAAGTTTTTCAGTTGATATCAGGTTATAATTATTTAATTATTTTTATTTTAAATTTTTAAATTCTCTTATAGACATTTTGGACCTCCAAAACTTATTTTATGCCTTTTAGGCCTAAAGCTAGTCTTAAGACCTATAAGCTCTACCATCAAATGAAGACACTTTCAGACATTACTAATACAAATAACACCATGATAAAGTGTAAGGATATGTTTCATGTAATTAATTATATGTTTAAAGTAGGTAATAATAGGGTAAGTGTTAGTTTTGGTCTAAAAGAGCTAATTCAAACTATTTAGTCTAGACAGTCAATTTAAGTTGCCTATTCAAGAGCTCATATCATTCATCACAGAAGGAATTGAGTCAAATTATCTTATCAATAGTTATGAACCTTATATAAATTAAAATATATGAATTATTTAGGTTGATTTAGGATATGAGGTTTATGAACCATTGCTAATATTATAAGTAGGTCTAGAATGCATGTAGAACACTACAAGCAAACTTCTCTATGTACGTATCTTGACACACTTTTTGCATTGGAACCCAAGATTCTCAAGAAATTTGAAGGGATATATATAATAAATATCCATATCAATAAATTTTGGTTTATATTTTCATACTTTATGAACCATCACTAAGAAGGTGAACCTTCAAAACCCTCCCTAAACCCTACTACAAACTAGTCTTGAGAAAAATGAAGTTTATTTCATCTAAACCCCCATGAATCACCTAATAAAAACTTGAATGATGAATTAAAATAAAATAGGGTCCTAACCATGGTACCATGTTGTAGGTAATTATATATACCTATTAAAAAATAGTGTTATTTGGGAAAAATTTGTAGAAAGAGAGGTACAAGGTAGTTTGAGAAGATGCCGACCACTGGAGAATGAATTTTGGCACTTGTTTCACCTCCTCAAATAATTTTATATCTAAGGTTATTCCTATAAATGCCTCTGGGAGCCTCTTATAATTAGCTAGTCTACAGGAGTGAAGGACAAGGTGACCTAGTCACCTAGTTTGACAAATTTATAGGTGTTTATTGCCCAAGTAGGACTATGTCATGCTATGTGGCATTGATTTAGGCCTAAAAATCACTGTTTCAAAAGTTTATAAGGTTTCATATAGGGTTTTAAATACATAAAATGTAATCAGTTAAGCTATAAGGCCTAATTGGCCTAGTAGACCTACTTGATCAATAAGGAGACATCACAGATGGCATAGAAGACTATTGAGAGAGATCAATTAAGAGGTAATTACATGCATAACTGACCCTTGAGATAGTTATCATGCCAAATAACTTGCCTTAACAATAAATTCCATGTATAACTTGTCTTAAGTGTCAATCCATGCATAATTGACCCTTAAGTGGCAAAATACAAGAGTTATTAGACAAGTAAAGGCATATCATAATTCAATATAAGGTGGAGTTAGTTAACTACATCTTAAACCACCTCATTTCAATTCCAGACATCTCATTCAAGGATCATGCAAGAGCATCAAGCATGGAGAGTTTTATGAAGGACTATTTGTAACTATTTATAACTAAAGTCATGCTAGATTTAATGATAAATTGAGGATATTTTCTCCTCTCCTCTAATCCATTCTCTAGCTTCTTCTTCTATCCTCATTTCTTCTATATATAGAGTCTTTTAGGCCTTGTTTAGGGATCCCTCTCTTGGTCATGAGGAAACTCTACCAAGATTGCACTTTGTAACCTCTTAAGTGAATAAAATGATTATTTTCATATTCCTTAATATAGGTTTAGTGTGTTTTTATTAGTTTTATTTACACATGTTGTAGTGTTTTATCCCTTGGCATGTCCTAATCTCACCTAGTTACTAGTATATAATATTATTTAGGTCATATATAGTGTTTGAATGTTGAGTGACTGAGCTTGGAGTGGACATATTGATTGGTTAGTGACTTGAAATTGCCTTCCATCATTGCCCTCATGCTTGGATCACCTGATGAGACCTTTATGTGAAACACTTTTGCATAAGATGCCCTTGGAATTATAAGATTCAGTCATTTATGTTGCTTGTTAGTGTTAGTTGGGTTTCAAATTGAGTGGGTGAATGATTACATTAGGTACATCACCACCACTAATATAGGTTTTCCCTTTCAATTATCTTTCTAACTTTTGTCACCCCAAAAGAAAGATATATTTTAGGAAAAGGATTCAAATTTGATATATCAGAGGAGATAGCCTCATAATATAGATGTTTGGTCTATTTTATAGGTATCCTACAACCTATTGATCAATCCAATATTAGTATAGTTTTGAAGGAGATCTGAACAATCTACTTTTATAGGGTGCAACTTCATTTTTTAACAGTTTTAACATGCCCAGTGTGACCCAGATCTAGCCATTAGAGTACTCATTTATAGCATCTTGGTCTTCAAAAGTAGTTACAAGCATTCATATGATCATCATATATGAGGTAAAAAGGATTCTTATTCATAGTTCATTGCCTTTCACTTGCATTACGATGAACAAAGGTAGTCTATGGAATAGATTATTATCATTCATCTCCTTATCAAGAGCCTCATTATCCATCCCCATTTCACTATGATCCCTATCCATCTCATTATCACCCATATCATCCCTATATCCACCCTGATCAATAATATGAGAGTCGTTATTAGGCCTATGATCCTTTTCAATACCAAGGACACTACTCTAGCCCTCTTTGTGAACCTCATTCATCTCCTTGGTAGCCTCCTTATCAATCTAATCAGTCATGGAAATCTCATGATAGTTATAATAATCTCAAAAAAGTTCCTAAGACAATCCATATTAAGCTTTAAATAAACCTTGTTTGGATATGAAAAACATATGGTGAACATTAACACACAAAAGAGATATGGATAGGAGATCCCTAGGCATGAGATTGAGAGCATGAGAGCTTCATTTAAGTAAGCTAAAGAAGAGTTACAACATTTTATAAGATAAGGCCATTAAAATTTTAGTGGTGACATTCTTGACATAGGTGGTCTAATTTAAGTCATTAAAGAGAAGTTGAGAGTCCATGAGAGGCACCAGGTTCACCATAATCAACAGCATATTTCCCCCTTTCATGACACATTATTCCTTAATTCAAATTCCCCTTTCCCCTCAATAATATCAAACAAATTTATATCAAAACCCTCAAAATTTTCTCTCAAGTCTTTCCAACTTTTCCTACTTAGAATTCTATCCAAGAGAGACTTCAAAAGGTAGAAGAAGTGTGTCTTTAGGAGGCTAAGTTCCATGTTTCACAATAGATAATGCAAGGGCCTTCATCTTCTGATGAGTGGGGAGAGATCTCCAATGATATGATGTTAGACTTTGAGGATAACCTTGATAAATAATTTGATATTATAAACCAACATCTACATTAGTCAACAGTAGTTACAAAAGCAACACAATCTCAGAAGGAAGTTTCTAAATTTATACCCATGGTTACAACAAGTGCAAAAGAACAAGTCTCTAAACCCATGTTTATCACTTGGAAACAAATGCACCAGTCAAGGGACAGATAAGAGAAGTCAACTAAAAGCCAAGATGTTAAAATCACGGATAACAAAGAAATCTTTCAGCCTCCACTCCTCCCTCCACAAAATCCCAAGGCCTTCCCCTTATGGAAGTCTATCCAAGAAAATATGTATCAAAGAGAGGAAGTGATGGTTGTCAAAGTTGAGTAGTTTAATGAACATAATAAATCGTCCATGGCAACACCATTGTATTTATATCACCTTATCAATTTTTTCCAAGGGTACACTATGTCAATCCTTGAATAGGAGCCTCTCCTTTATGAGATAAATGAATAAGATTCAATTGAGGTGATAGAAGATGAAAGTGACTTGGGTAAACATGAAGAGGAAATCACCATTGGGACACCCCTTGCCAAGGATAGATGTGAATCAATCTTTCTCAATGCAAAATAGGATGAAATCTAAGAAGTTGTTGGGATGTAAGTTAAGTTTCAAGTACAAGATGAGACACAAGATAAAGAGGTTTTAATTGACCAAAAATACGATGTTCCTCAATAAATCCTTGGTCACATGGTAGATGCCCTCAATCATGATAGCTCATAAGAACTTGTAGATAATGCAAATAAAGGAAATAACCTTATAGAGTCTTTAATCATCCAAGTAAAAGTATGTGTTCAAGAAGCTTCTAGCTTCATTAAATATGAATAACCAAATCTTAGTCACCAAGATGAGATGGAGTATGAGTGGGTAGATGAGATTCCATTTTCCATTAAATATGAAAATGACCAACTTGTAGCAAAGTTGGAGATGATTGATCAGCTTGATTCCTCACAATTAAATGGTAAGGATGGTAGTGAAACCCATGTCTTTTAAACTAATCATGAGGAGATGGAATTTTAGGAATAATTGGAGGGATTTTGTTTAAAGTTTGATTGTTCATATCTAACCCATAAGGAGCTTGAGGAGGGTCTTGAAAAGAACACTACTGCAACTATTCATCCTAAATATTATAGGTAGAATCAAGGAGAGACTAATGACATGTTGTATCCATGATTTTACACTTATCAATAATTTAAAGACCTTGACAAACCATTATCTCAAATGGACCATAATGGAGGCACCAATCAAAGAATATCAATAGAGTTGTCAATATAATCATTGTATGAGAATTTGACAAACCATAAGCACCACATGACTGAGGTAGAATTAGCATTGTTGATGTAAGAAAGATGGATATGGGAGGATTATGACTGAGTCTTGGACTCACATATATAATCCATACATATGAGAGTGGAACTATAAGTCCCATCTCCTTCCCCAAGAGGCCATGAACATGTTAATTCTTCTATCTGCAAGAAAGAGCTATCAAGATATGGAAATAATAATTCATGGTGCTATAGTGTTCAATAAAATTTTCCTTTTGATGTTAGAGTAAATAATCTAATATTAAATTATTTGTGTTAGTTTGATTATCATGTTTCAATAAATGGTCAGCACTAGTTGAGTCTATTGCCCTATTTCTTTGTTGTCTTATTCTTGTTTTCCTTAGGTTGGGTGTGCTTCTTAGTTTAGTTGTGTTCCTTTTATTGTTTATATTTGTGTCTTATTATTTATTATAGTTAGAAGAGGTGTCATAAAGTACAAATTTTTTTTGTAGTCCAAGGTAGTCATCAAAATCATGTTATCATGTTTTAGACTATCATTATCATGAAAATTCAATAGGTTCTCTTGACCATTAGACTAGTCAAACCCTATGAGTCACTAAAAATGTTGTCAATTTGGCCTAACAAGGTCAAATGTCAACCCCTAAAACTAAAAAAAGTTTCATATCCTAGTTTTCTAGGGTCCTTAGTGATGTGCCTAATCATCTTGATGTCATTAACTGTCAGCTAAAGGGACTGTGTCTCAGTCCCATGTCATTGTCATGTCTCATTTTAATTAGTGTCAAGTGTCATTATGATGTTTGATAATGTTTGGAGGTATTTGATAAGTAATTGAATAAAATGAATCATCATGAGATTCTATATCATGTTTATTAGGTGGTGAAGATACATAAAAGCCTCATGGAGAAACTTTTAAGAAGCTATAAGTACTTTTCAAGATATTCAGTGGAAATTCTCCTTATGAAGCTATGTGTACATTATCTAAAATAAAAAATTTAGTCTTTAAATGATAAATTACACCTCAAAATTCCACTAAATCATCCATAATATCTCTAAATGCCTTTATATTCATGTCATTTATTTAAGTCAAAAGTTTCATGCTTTGGAAATATCTTCTCTTCAAGTCTAAAGCATTGTTTTGCTCTCCAAGAGATCCCATATGTCAAATATGCCCCCATTTTGATCTAAAAATACTTTTAATTATTTTAATAATCCTATTGAAATGTACTCTTCATTATCTTTCCCTAAATTGGTGGTTTAAAGCTTGAAGTTTGTATAAAATGCAAAATTAAGGCTATTTTCCCGTGTTTCATGCAGGAAGTATGGATTTATATGAAATTTTCTATATAAAAGAGGTTAAGAGTTTAAATATAGATTCATTAAAAGAGTTTCAAAAAATATTCATGGAAAAAGGATCTTAAACAGGCTCAAAATCGGTCCTCAAGCATCACTGAGCTCCTTTGCACCTCAAGAGAGCCCTTCAAGTTTTCAGATGGTACAACCATGAGAGAGAATATCAAGATATAGAATTATGGGTAGAGAAAGGGGTCTCAGAGAGATTACATATTTGGGAATTGGTTTATAGTTTGTCTCTCTCTCCTTTATGAAAAATCCTCTACAAGTTAAGGCACACACAATGGATCCTTCATTCAGGTAGGCAATCGATTTTCCTAAATTTTCTCCTCTCTTGAGCATGATGATAGAAAAATGGAAGTTTTTGGAGCTTATCAGGAGTATGGAAGATCTTTCCATGACATTATTCAACTTCATCCCACATGTGTGAAGATATTAAGATCATATTAAACATGTTCAATCAATAAGAGGTCCAAGGTGGTAGGTCAATGTACTTTTTTCTAATGGGATCTTATTGTTTCCTTCAAGTATAAGCCTATACAAATTATAAAAAAGTTTGAGAGTGATGAAAGCTCTAAAAAGTATTTATTACAATTCTCCATGAAATCATATGCTTTTCATTACCTTCTATCATTATACAAGTCTTTCAAATGGACTAAATATTCCATCCTTCATGCATAAGCTCTTAAGAAGAGGCAAGGACAATATTAGACCATACAAGACAAGGAACAAAAGGTTGTCACATGATGAATTCCATTGAGATTTTAAATAAGGTGGTTTGAGAGGTTGTGAATATGAATTCCATTGAGATTGTAAATAAGGTGGTTTGAGAGGTTGTGAATAGGATGAATTGGATGGATTCATATATAAATCCAAGATGACACTAAAGTATCTCAAGATTCTTCTCAATAAGATGATTAGGCCTATTCCAAGTTTCCTAATCAACACCTATAATAGTCAAGGCCTCACCTTAAGATGTAAAAGATCTCTAATACACCATGGTGGTCATCTCAATGCAAGTTCAATGACACTAGGATAGAGGCTAGTTAATTGAATCAATAAAGTAAAGGAAACATAATGCAATCCAATTATGAGAAGTAAGAGAGAGACAAATAATTTGAAATTTTCCCTTGTTAATAATTTTTAATCTAACTTAATGAGAGTCAAGGTAGCTCGTGTTTCCTTGTTTCTTCTCCATTTTATCAATCTTGTGTAAGATTCATTCTCCTTCAAGTAACATGGATTAAGAGTATAAGAGTTCTTATCCCATTGTACATCATAAGATCAACTTTTTCAAAGTTGTCAATAGTTTGTATAGGTGCATATGGTCATCTAGAGAAAAAAATTCATAGGGTTGTCAAAATATGCTAAAAGAGTCTCTTTAAAGGTTATAAGTATGAATAAAATACTTTTAATGTACTTAAAACAAGGTTTAATCACTAAATGAACATCATGAACTCCCTCCAAGGCATACACTTCACATGTCATGCTTGGACTATCTTAATCCATATAGTGGGGTCTATAAGCTTCTTAAGAGCTAGGTTATTGAATGAAGATCAAAGATTTCATTATAAGTGAATATGATCAATGAGAAGGAAGATTAAGTTTAGGATTAAGTTCTCTAGTATGATCTAATATCATCTTATCTCACTTCTCAAAGTTGTCTTAGTTCATACAAATAGTTAGCTATCACACTCAGTCATAAGCATAAGAAGTGGATGATTAATGAATGAAGAATTTCAAGGTGAGAAAAGCTTAAAATAATTCTATGTATATTATGAATACCATTTCATGAATTAATAATATGTTAATAACTTATATCCTTAACATTTTCAATGTCTATATTTGTCTCAGTCTATACAAACATAGTGAAATACCATCTGTAGTCATTAAATTATATAGTCAAGCTACCTCTCCAAGATTTGTTCACAAGAATGATGAGATAGAGTTTGTATAGCTAATAGTTCTGATCCATTCAATATTTGAATCAAATCAATAATTAACTAATAAGATCCTATATCAAATGAGAAAATCAAATATACACCTATAACTAGCCTAATCATGGATTGAAACTCAATTTTGACCAAGATGGAAGGTAAAATTTTGATGTTTAGCAAACATTTTTTTGGTGTTTCGAATTCATTAAGATTCATAAGAAAGTATAACCATTTAAATTCATTAAAATGGGTTATGAACCAATCACAACAGTCACCATTTCTTACATAAACTACAACTACTAGTATTATACTATGTTTATAAGCAAGAAAACATGTTGGAGTGTGTTTAAGGACATTTGAATAATCATATTCAACATTCATAGAATATAAATCATGTTAAAATTACTTTAGAGGCATGACTATCAAATTAAGTGGTCCCAAAACATGAAAACATAGTCAAAGAGATTGTAGTATGCTTATCTACTAAGGTTTCTTGTTTAAATCTGAAAGAAGAAGAGGACTATTAGTATGTTAAGGGAAGGGAGTTAAATGAAGATGATGAATAAAAAAATTTAACACAACTAAATCAATTATAAAAAATTTCATGAAAAGGTTAGAACATAGTTGCTATAGTTGAAAAACAAAGAAAATTGCAAACATAGTCAATGCCTACTAGATAGTTTTGAGATAATTTGAAGTTTTGGAGCATCTACATGTGGATTTAGGCTCTAATTTTTGGTAAAAATGGTATTTTTATGTATATTTAACTATTAATACAATTATTATGGTTATAAATTTAGTTAATATATTTATTTTTCTATCTCAGAGCTCCTGTCGTCATAAATAATCATAAAAGAGATAAAGAGACTCAAATTGAAGATTTGAAGAGAAAACAAGGAGAGTTAGACTAAATAAAAGGTTTTGAGATATTTAAATATGTTATTATAGGTCCTAATATTATATTTAATGTATTAAACATTTAAATTTCAAGTCAAAACCCTTTAGGGCTAGTTGAAGAGGCAAAACTATAGCTAGTCTTTGCATATAAATTGAGGGTTTAGTATAAATTTAAAATTTGTTTGAGGATGATAAAAATTGATAGATCATTGAGAGAGGTAGATAAACATCTCAATATGATAAATAAATTATCTTAATAAATTAAAATCATAGGTAATGATCAGACTCAATCATTAAAGGCTATAGAAGCTATGATTGTTAAAACCCTAGGGTAGAGAGATGAAGAGTGTACAGGCCATTAAGTGGTTAGAGACTCATACTAAGGATTTTTATAATTACTATATCATATTTAAGGAGTTAAAATATATTTACCTTTAATTTTAAGGATAGATAACCATCCAAAACTTTATCTTCCCAATACATAGTCTTAATAGTACTATCTAGAGGCACAGTCATGTCCATATGGAGATAGAGTGGTATTTTTGGATGATAAGGTAATTTTTCAAGGTGATATTAGGTGATAATAAGTGAATTATGTTTATTTTAAATATATAAAGTATATTATATACCTCTTGAACCTCCAAAACTCAATTTAGGCCTCTTAGGCCTAAAGCTAGTCTTAAGACCTATAAGCTCCACCATCACTTAAAGACACTTTCAGACATTACTAAGAAAAATAAAAACATGATAAGGTGTAAGGAGATGTTTAATGTAAGAAATTAAATGTTTCAAGTAGATAATAATAGGGTAAAGGTTATTTTTGGTCTCAAAGAGCTAATTCAAACTATTCAATCTAGATAGTCAATTTGAGTTGCCTATTCAAGAGCTCATATCTTTCATCACAGAAGGAATTGAGTAAAATTATATTATCAAGAGTTAGGTACCCTAGATAAATTTAAATCCATTAATTATTTATGTTTATTAAGGATTTGAGGTTTATGAACCATTTTTAATACTATAAGCAAGTCTAGAATGCTTGCAAAACACTACAAGCAAACTTCTCTATGCATGTATCTTGACACACCTTTTACAATGGAAACCAAGATTATCAAGAAATTTGAAGAGGTCTATGGACTAAATATCCATTGAAATAATTTTTTTTTTGGAAGTTCGTACTTTATGAACCATTTTTAAGAAGGTGGACCGCCAAAACTCTCCCTAAACCCTTATTAATCACCTAATAAACACTTGAATGATGAATTAAACTCAGATATGGTCCTATCCATTGTATCGTGTTGTAGGTAATTATACATACATATCAAAAAATAGTGTGTTTTAGGGGGAAAGTACAAAAAAAGAGGTAAAAGGTAGTTTAATAAGATGCCAACCATCAGAGAATGAATTTTGACACTTGTTTCAACTCCTTAAGTAATTTAATGTCCCAGGATATTCCTATAAATGCCTTTGGGAGCCTCTAATAATTAGCTAGTCTATAGGAGTGAAGGACAAGGTGACCAAATCACCTAGTTTGATAAAATTATAGGTGTTTATTGCCAAAGTAGGCCTATGTCATGGTATGTGGCATTGACTCAGGCTTAAAACTCACTATTTCACAAGTTTATAAGGTTTCATATAGTTTTTTATTGACATGAAATGGAATCAATTAAGTTACTAGGTCTAATTAGCCTAGTGAACCTACTTTATCAATAAGGAGACATCAAAGATGGTCTATAAAACTATTGAGAGAGTTAAATTAAGTGGTAATCACATGTATAACATACCCTTGAGATAGTGATCATGCCACATAACTTGCCTTAAGAATAAATTCCATGTATAACTTGTATTAAGTGTCAATCCATGCATAACTGACCCTTAAGTGGAAAAATACATGAGTTATTAGACAAGTAAAGGCATAACATGATTCAAGATAAGGTGGATCTATTCAACTAAATCTTCAACCACCTCATTTCAATGCCAAATATCTCTTTCATGGATCATGCAATAGCATCAAGCATGGATATTTTTATGGAGGACTATTTGTAACTATTTATAACTGAAATCATGCTAGATTTAATGATAGATTGAGGATCTTTTCTCCTCTCCTCTAATACATTCTCTAGATTCTTCTTCTATCTTCATTTCTTATATATATGGAGGCTTTTAGTCCTTTTTTAGGGTTTCTTCTCTTGGACAAAAGGAATCTCTACCAAGATTTCACTTTGTAACCTCTTAAGTGAATAAAATTATTATTTTCAAACTCCTTAATATAGGTTTAGTGTGTTCTTATTAGTTTAATTTACACATATTGTAGTGTTTTCTCCCTTGGTATGTCCTAATCTCACCTAGTTACTAGTATATCATCTTATACAAGTCACATATAGTGTTTGAATGTTGAGTGACTGAGCTTGGAGTGGACATTTTTACTGGTTAGTGACTTAAATAGGCCTTCCATCATTGCCCTCATGCTTTGATCACCTGATGAAACCTTTATGTGAAACACTTTTACATAAGAGTACCTTGGAGTTATAAGATTGAGTGATTTGTGTTGTTTGTTAGTGTCAGATGGGTTTCAAATTGAGTGGATAAATGATTACATTAGGTGCATCACCATCACTAGTATAGGTTTTCCCTTTCAATTATCTTTCTAACTCTTTTCACACCCAAAGAAAGATATATTTTAGGAAAAGGATTCAATTTTGATATATCAAAGGAGCTATCCTCATAATCTAGATATTTGGTCTAAGTTATAGGTATCCCACAACTTGTAGACCAATCCAATGTTAGTCTAGGTTTGAAAGAGATCTAAGCAATTACTTCAATAGGTTACAACTTAGTTTGGTAACAGTTTTGGCATGCCCAGTGGGACAGAGGTCTAGTCATTAGATTACTCATTTGTATCATCTTGGTCTTCACAAGTAGTTCCAAGCATTCATATCATCATCATATATGAGGTAAAGAGGATTCTTGTTTATAGTTCATTTCTTTTCACTACCATTATGATGAACAAAGGCAGTCTATGGAAAATATTTTTATCATTCATCTCTTTATCAAGAGACCCATGATCCATCCCCATTTCATTATGATCCATATCCATCTCATTATCACCCATATCATCCCTATATTCACCATGATAAATAATATGAGAGATATTATTAGGCATATGATCCTTTTCAATACCAATAACACTACTCTAACCCTCCTTGTGAACCTCAGTCATCTCCTTAGTAGCCTCCTTATCAATCTAATCAGTCATGTAAATCTCATGAAATTCATAATAATATCAACAAATTTCCTAAGAAAATCCATATTAATCTTTAAAGAAACCTTGTTTGGCTATAAAAACATATGGTGAACATTAACACACAAAAGAGATATGGACAGGAGATCCCTAGGCACGAGATTGAGATCATGAGAGCTTCATTACAACAAGCTAAAGAAGAGTTTCAACATTTCATAAGACAAGGCCATTCAAAATTTAGTGGTGATATGCTTGACATAGGTGGTGGCATTGAAGAGAAGTTGACAGTCCATGAGAGACACTAGGTTCACCATAATCAACAACATGTTTGCCCCTTTCATTCCACATTAGTCCTTAATTAAACTTTCCCTTTCCCCTCAATAATATCAGACAAATGTGTATCAAAACACTCAAAATTTCCCTCAAACCTTGCCAAATTTTCCTATTTGGAAGTCTATCCAAGAAAGACCTCAAAATGTAGAAGTGTGTCTTGAGGAGGCTAAGTTCCATGTTTCACAATAGATAATGTAAGGGCCTTCATCTTCTAATCAACAGGGAGATATCTCCAATGATATGGTGTTAAACTTTGAGGATCACCTTGATAAATAAGTTGATATTACAAACTAACATCTACATTCATCAATAGTAGCTACAAAAGTAACACAAGCTCAGTGGGAAGTTTCTCCATTTATACCCATGGTTACAACAAGTGCAAAAGAATTCCCTAAACCCAAGTTTATGACTTGGAAACAAATGCACCAGTTAAGGAAGAGACAAGAGAAGTTAAGTAAAATCCAAGATGTTAAAGTCAAGGACAAGCAATAAATATTTTAGCCTTCACTCATCCCTCCTCCAAATCTCAAGGCCTTCCCCTCATGGAAGTCTATGAAAGAAAATATATGGTAGAAAGAGGAATTGATGGTTGTCAAAGATGAGTAGTTTAATGAACATAATAAATCATCCATGGCAACACCATTGGATTTATCTCACCTTCTAAAGATTTTCCAAGGGTAAACTATGCCAATCCTTGAGAAGGAGCCTATCCTTTATGAGATAAATGAATAAGATTTAGCTAAGGTAATAGAAGATGAAAGTGACTTAGGTAAACATGAAGAGGAAATCACCATTGGGACACCCCTTTCCAAGGATAGATGTGAATCAATCTTTCTCAATGCAAAAGAGGATAAACTCCAAAAAGTTGTTAGGATGTAAGTTAAGCTGTAAGTATAAGATGAGACACAAGATAAAGAGGTTTGAATTGAAAAAAAATAGGATGTTCCTCAATAACTCCTTGGTCACATGATAGCTTCCATCAATCATGCTAGCTCACAAGAACTTATAATTACTAAAAATAAAGGAGATAACCTTCTAGAGTCTTCAAGCATCTAAGGAAAAGTATGTGTTCAATAAGCTTCTAGCTTCATTGATAATGAATAACCAATTCTTAGTCACTAAGATGAGATGGAGTATGAGTGGGTTGATGAGATGTCATTTTTCATTGAATATGAAGATGACCAACTTGTAGCAAAGTTAGAGATGATTGATCAGCTTGATGCCTCATAATTAAATGGTAAGTATGGTAGTGAAAACCATGTCTTTTAAACTGATCATGAGGAGTTGGTATTTGGAAGACTTTGAGGTATTTTATTCAAAGTTAGATATTCCATATCCACACCATAAGGAGCCTTAGGATGGTCTTGTAAATAACACTACTATAGCTAATCATCTTAAATATTATAGGCAGAATCAAGGAGAGACTAATGACATGTTGTAGCCATACTTATACACTTATCAAGAATTTGAAGACCTTGACAAACCACTATCTCAAATGGAGCATAATGGAGGCACTAATCAAAGCATATCAGTTTAGTTTCCAATATAATCATTGTATCAAAATTTGACAAACCATCAACATCATATGACTAAGGTAGAATTAATATTGTTGATGTAAAAAAGATGGATATGAGAGGAGTGTGACTGAGTGTTGGACTCACATATACATTACATGCACATGAGAGTGGAACTAGAAGTCCCATCTCCTTCCACAAGAGTCCATGAACATGATAATTCTCCTATCTATAAGAAGGAGCTATCAAGATATGGCAATAATACTTTATGGTGCCATAGTTGTCAAATGAATTTTCCTTTTGACCCTAGAGTATTGAATCTAATATTAGGTTATTTTTTTTAGTTTTTTTATCTTATTTCAATAAATGGTAAACATTAGTAGAGTATATTTCCTTATTGCTTTGTTGTTTTGTTCTTATTTTCCTTAGGTTAGGTGTGATTCTTAGTTTAGTTGTGTTCCTTTTGTTGTTTCTATTTATTTCTTATTGTTGATTATAGTCAGAATAGGTGTCACAAAGTATAAAATCTATTTATTATTCCAAGTTAGTCATCAAAATCATGTTATCATGTTTTAAACTGTTGTTATCATGAAAATTCAATAGCTTCTCTTGACCAGTAGGCTGGTCAACCCATGTGAGTCACCAAAAATGTTGACAATTTAGCCTACCAAGTCTAAATGTCAACCCATAAAACTAAAATCCTTTTCACATCCTAGTTGTCTTAGGTCCTTAGTGATGTGATTGATCATCTTGATGTCATTAACTATCAATTTCAGGGATTATGTCTCAGTGTCATGTCATTGTCATGTCTCATATTAATTGGTGTCTAGTGTCATTATGATGGTTGAGAATGTTTGGAGGTATTTGAAAAGGAATTGAATATAATGACTCATCATGAGATTATCTATCATTTTTTTTAGGTGGTGAAGATACATAAAATCCTCATGGAGAAACTTTTAAGAAGCTATAAGGTACTTTTCATGATATTCAGTGGCAAATCTCCTTATGAAGCTATGTTTACATTATCTAAAAGTAAGGTTTTAGTCTTTAAATGATAAATTACACCTCAAAATGTCACTAAATAATCCATAATATTTCTAAATTCCTTAGTATTCATGTCATTTCTTTAAGTCCAAAGTTTCATGCTTTGGAAATATCTTCTCTTCAAGTCTAAAGTGTAGTTTTGCTCTCTAAGAGATCCCACATGTTAAATATGTCCCCATTTTAATCTCAAAAGAATTTTAATTGTTTTAATAATCTTGTTGACTTGTACTCATCATAATATTTCCCTAAATTGGTGGTTAAAATCTTGAAGTTTTAAGAAAATTCAAAATAAATGCTATTTTACAGTGTTTCATGTAGGAAGCATGGATTTGTATGGACTTTTACATATAGAAGAGGTCAAGAGTTTGAATATAGAGTCATTACAAAAAAAATTATAAAATATTCATGGAATAAGGATCTCAAATAGGCTCAAAACTAGTCCTCAAGCATCACTGAGATCTTTTGCACCTCAAGAGAGTCCTTCAGGTTTTCAGATGGTACGGTCATGAGAGAGAATATCAAGATATGGAATTTTGGGTAGAGAAAGGGGTCTGAGAGAGATTCTATATTTAGGAATTGGTTTTTAGCTTTGATCTCTTTCTTTTATGAACAATCCTCTACAAGTTTAAATCACAAATAATGGATCTTTCATTTAGGTAGGTAATTGATTTTTTGAGTTTTCTCCTCTCCTGAGCATGATGATAGAAAACTGGAAGTTTATGGAGCTTGTCAAGAGTATCGAACATATTTCCATGACATTTTTCAACTTCATCCCACATGTGTGAATATATTGAGATCATAGTAAATATATTGAATCAAATGAGAGGTCCAAGGTGGTAGTTTAATGTACTTTTTTCTAATGGGAGCTTGTTTATTCCTTCAAGTACAAGCATGTACAGATTGTAGAAAAGTTTGAGAGTGCTCAAAACTCTAAAAAATATTTATTAAAATTATCCATGAAACCATATGATTTTAATTTCCTTATATCATCATAAAATTCTTTCAAATGGGCTAAATACTCCATCCTTCATGTACAATCTCTTAAGAAGAGGCAAGGACTATCTCAGACCATACAAGACAAGGACCAGAGGGTTTTCATATGAGGAATTCCATTGAGATTGTAAATAAGGTGGTTTGAGAGGTTGTGAAGAGGATGAATTGGATGGATTCATATAGGACTCCAAGATGACACTAAATTATCTCAAGAATCTTCTCAATAGGATGATTAGACCTATTTCAATTTTCATAATCAAAAACTACAACAGTCAAGGCCTCACCTGAAGATGCAAAAGATCTCTAATACACCATGGTGATCATCTCATTGCAATTTAAATGACACTAGGATAGAGGCTAGTTAATCAAATCAATAAAATAAAGGAAAAATAATAAAATCCATTTATGAGAAGCAAGAGAGAGATAAATAACTTGAAATTTTCCCTTGTTAGTAGTTTTTAAGGTAACTTTGTGAATATCAAGGTAACATGTGTTTCCTTATTTCTTATCCATTTTATAAATCTTGTGTAAGATTAATTATCCTTCAATCAACATGGATTGAGTAAGATTATCAAAGTTCTTATCATGTTGTACATCATAGGATCAACTTTCTCAAAGTTGTTAATAGTTTGTATAGGTGTCATATGGTCATCTAGAGAAAAACATTCATAGGGTTTTCAAATTGTGCTAAAGGAGTATATTTAAAGGTTATAAGTATGACTAAAATAATTTTAATTAATTATAACAATATTCAATCACTAAATGAACATCATGAAGTACATCCAAGGCATACACTTCACATGCCATGTTTAGACTGTCTTAGTCCATACAGTGGGGTTTACAAGCTTCTTAAGAGCTAGGTTATTGAATGAAGATCAAAGCTTTAAGTCTAAGTGAATATGATCAATGAGAAGGAAGATCAAGTGTATGAGTAATTTCTCTAGTATTATCCACTATCATCTTATCTCACTTCTCAAATTTATCTCAATCTGTACACATAGTCAACTATCACACTCAGTCATAAGCATAAGTAGTGGAAGAACAATGAATGAAGACTATGAAGGTGAGAAAAGATTAAAATAAGGTTATGGAGATTATGATTGAGATTTCATGAATGATTAATATGTTCATAATTTATATCCTTAACATTTTCAAGGTCTAAATTTTTCTCAGTCTGTACAAAACATAGTGAAATACCATCTACAATCATGCCATTATACAGTCAGGCTACCTCTCCAAGGTTTGTTCACAAGAATGATGAGATATAGTTTGTATAGATAATATTTCTAAGATATTAAAGATTTAAATCAAATTAATAATTAATTAATAAGATCTTATATCAAAGGAGGCAATCAAATATGCACATATAGCCATCCTAATGATGGATCAAAACTCAGTTTTGACCAAGATGGAAGGTGGATTTATAATGTTTAGAAAACATGGTTTTGGTTTTTGGACCTGATTAAGGCTCATAATCAAGTATAACCATTGAAATTCCTTTAAAATGGGATATGAACCAAGCACAATAGTCACCATTTCCTATATAACCTACAGCTACTAGATTGTACTATGTCAATAAGCAAGAAAGCATGTTAGTGTGTGTTTAAGGACATTTAAATAATCATGTTCAACCTTCATAGAATATAAATCATGTTAAAATTACTTTAAAGGCATGATTATCATATGAAGTGGTCCCAAAACATTAAAACATAGTCAAAGAGATTGTAGTATGCTTGTCTACTAAGGTTTCTTGTTTAAATCTGAAAGAAGAAGAGAACTATTAGCATGTTAAGGGAAGGGAGTTCAATAAAAATGAATACTATGGGGTATTAACACAAATAAATCAATTATAAACTTTTTTAAAAGCATGAAAATTTCATAACATAGCTAGTATAGTTATAAAACAAAAAAATTGCAAACACAGTCAATTTCTTTAAGCGACATTTTTGAGAGAATTTGAAGTTTTTGAGCATCTACAAGTGGAGTGAGGCTCTAATATTTGGTAAAAATGGTATTTTTAGGTAGGATAAAAATTAATCCTATTCTTATGGTTATAAATTTAGTGAATATATTCATTTTTCTATCTCAGAGCTCTTGCAGTCATAAATAATCATAGAAGAGACAAAGACACTCAAATTGAAGGTTTGAAGAGAAAATATTGAGACTTAGACTTCATAAAAGGTTTTGAGATATTTAAATATGTTATTGTATTTCATCATATTATATTTTAGGTATTCAACATTTATCTTTCAATTCAAAACCCTTTAGGGCTAGTTGAAGAGGTAGACCTATAGGTAGTTTGTGCATACAAATTGAGGGTTTGGTACACATTTGAAAGTTGTTTGAGGTTGATAACAATTGATAGATCATTGAGAGAGGTAGAGAAACATATCATTATGATAAATAACTTAGGTTATTTAATTAAGATCACAATTAGTGATTAGACTCAGTCATTAAGGGCTATAGAAGTTATGACTACTTAAAACTCTAGGGTAGAGAGATGAAGAGTTTACAGGGCATTTAGTGGCTAAAGACAGACTAAATAATTTTATAATTATTAGATCATATATAATTAAATAAAACTTCATTTACCTTAAATTTTAAGGAGAGATAACAATGCAAAATCTTGTCTTCCCAATACAAAGTCTTAACAGTACTATATATAGGCACAGTCATGTCCATATGGAGATAGAGTGGTATTTTTAGATGGTAAGGGTAGTTGTTCAAGGTGATATCAGGTTATAATTAGTTAATTATGTTTAATTTAATTTTATCAAGTATATTATACACCTCTTGGACCTCTAAAACTTATTTTAGGCCTTTTAGGCACAAAGTTAGTCTTAAGACCTATAAGCTCAACCATCACATGAAGACACTTTTAGAATTTTCTAAGAAAAACAACACCATGAGAAGGTGTAATGAGATTTTTAAGGTTATAAATGATATTTTTCAAGTAAATAATAATATGGGAAAGGTTATTTTTGGTCTCAAAGAGTTAATTCAAACTATTCAGTTTAGACAGTCAATTTGAGTTGCCTATTCAAGAGCTCATATGTTTCATCACAGGAGGACTTGAGTCAAATTATCTTATCAAGAGTTATGCACCATAGGTAAATTTGAATCCATGAATTATTTATGTTTATTAAGTAGTTTATTTTTATGATCCATTGCTAATACTATAATTAGGTCCATAATGCATGCATAACACTACAAGTAAACTTCTCTACATACATATCTTGACACACCTTTTGCATGGGAATACATTATTCTCAATAAATTTTAAGGGTTATATGGATTAAATATCCATGGCAAGAATTTTTTGTGTGTAGGTCCTACTTTAGGAAGTATTATTAAGAAGGTGGACCTCTAGAACCCTTCCTAAACCCTACTATAGACCAATCTTGAGAAAAGTGAATTTTCTTTCACCTAAACACCCATAATCACCTAATAAAAAATTTAATGGTGAATTACACTTAGATAAAGTCCTAACCATGGTACCTTGTTGTATTAAACTTTATATACCTATCATAAAATAGTGTTTTTTGGGGGAAAAGTGTAGAAAGAGAGGGTTAAGGTAGTTTAAAAAGATGCCAACCATTAGAGAATGAATTTTGGAACTTGTTTCACTTACTCAATGAATTATATGTCCAATTATTTTCTTTTAAATGCCTTTTTTAGCCTCTTCTAATAAGCTAATCTGTAGGAGTGAAGGACAAGGTGACCTAGTCACCTAGTTTGACAAATTTGCACATGTTTATTTCCCAGGCCTATGTCATGGTATGTGGCATTGATTTAGACCTAAAACTAACTAGTTCAAAAGTTTCTAAGGTTTCATATAGGGTTTTATAGACATCAAATGCAATTAGTTAGGCTACTAGGCCTAATTGGCCTAGTAGACCTACTTGATCAAAAAAGAGACATCAAAGATGGCATAGAAGACATTTGAGAGATTTAACTTAATTTTTAATCATATACATAACTAGCCCTTGAGATAGTGATCATGCCACATAACTTTTCTTAAGAATAAATTCCATGCATAACCTATCTTAAGTGTCAATCCATGCATAACTTACCCTTAAATAGTAAAGTACATGAGTTATTGGACAAGTAAAGGCATAACATGCTTCAAAATAAGGTGGATTTAGTCAAATACATCTTCAACCACCTCATTCCAACACCAAATATCTCATTCAAGGATCATGTAATACAATCAAGAATAGAGAGTTTTATGGAGGATTATTTTTAACTGAAGTCATGTTGGAGTTAATGATAGATTGAGGATATTTTCTACTTTCCTCTATGCCATTCTCTAGATTCTTGTTTTCTCCTCATTTCTTATATAAATGGAGGATTTTAGTCCTTGTATAGGGATCCCTCTCTTTGGCATGAGGAATATATACCAATATTACACTTTGTAACCTCTTAAGTGAATAAAATAACTATTTTTAGATTCTTTGATATAGGTTTAGTGTGATTTTATTAGTTTGATTTGCACATCTGGTAGTGTTTTCTCCCTTGGTAGGTCCTAATCTCACCTAGTTACTAGTACATCATCTTATGAAGGTTACATATAGTGTTTTAATGTTAATTGACTAAGCTTGGAGTGGAGATATTGACTGGTTAGTGCCTTGAATTGGGCCTTCTATCATTACCCTCATGCTTTGATCACCTGATGAAACCTTTATGTGAAACACTTTTGCATAAGAGTCCCTTGGAGTTATAAGAGTTATTGATTTTCAATGATTATTAGTGTTAGTTGGAGTTCAAATTGAGTGGATGAATGATTGCATTAGGTGCATCACCATCACTAGTATAGGTTTTCTATTTTAGCTATCTTTCTAACTCTTTTCACCCCCAAAACAAGATAGATTTTAGGAAAAGGATTAAAATTTGATATATTAGAGGAGCTAGTCTCATAATATATAAGTTTGGTTTAATTTATAGGTATCCCAAAACCTATGTAGACTAATCTAATGTTATTCCAATTCTAAAGGAGATCTAAGCAATCTACTTCAACAGGGTGCAAATTGGGTGGCTAATAGTAACTTCTATGTACTATTTTTATCTAGCCTCAAATGGAGGGGCATATGTGTGGGGGAATTATTGGGAAACATGTTGTCCACACTTTTTAAATTTATTATATTTATTTTGGGCATGTCATATTTACATGTATTCCACACATTCATAGTTTCCATATCATAGTGGGGGCATGCTTAAGAAGCATGTTCTTCATATTCATTTAGTATTCGATAATTATACTAGTTTCTAGATTGATTGGGGTGTGTCATATAGACATGGATTCCACACATTCATAGTTTTTAAATTCATTTGAGGCATGATTTGGTAGCATGTTCTCCACATTTATATAGTATGGTACTTATATTAATTCATAGATTTAATGGAAGCATACTTTTAAAGCATGTTCTCCACACCTATTCAATATTCAACATCTCCAGTTTATAATGGGAGCATGTTTGGAAACATGTCCTCCATATTTTTACTTATACCAATTTCAAATTTATCCATATAAAATTTGGGAATGCTTTAGAATCATGTCCTCCACACTTACATAGTCATCTGAATTGGCCAAAACACACAGTTATATTATTCAAATTCATAGTTGTGGAAAAATTCTATACATGGTACCATTTTACATAGTTTCAAAATGAGACATATCTAAGTTACTTATGATATGAAAAATGTCCTTAATATTTCAAAATCCAAATCAATTTTAGATTCTAAAACCATTGCATGTATTAATACCCTATAGATTTGTATTGTCTTTATCGAACTAATTTACTACAGTAGTTGGTTCACTTTTTAGTATAGTTGAGGTGATTAAATAACTCAATCTTTCCAAGTTTTTAGTTTGGACTTGATCATCCAACCTCACTAGGTTATAATTATCATTGAGCTACATAGTTGATCTAATATCAACTACTAGGTGGTAACTCACTTTTACTCCACAATTGGGGGCATGTGCCTTCCAATATTTTTCTCTATATATCCTTGGATATATGCACTTTAATTACTTATCTATATTTATCCTAATCTTAGTTTCATATCCTTACAATGATAAATCTTTTTCAAAATAACTTGTTAATAGGCAAGGTGGTTACATTGACACACAAGTGTACTCCTAAACCTTTCTTCTTTCAATTTAAATCTATTTCAAGTAGTTTTAACCTAGACTATATGCATTAATTTTATAGTATAACATGTTCTTGGTTGTAAGTCAATCACTATTAAAGCACTCAAATTCAACTCTAGCAAAGCACTCAAATTCAATCAATCAAAGATAAGGTGTGTATACACACCCAGGTACTTATTTATTTATTTTAAACTAAAAATTTCATTACTAGATTAAAGCAAGGGAATATAGAAGATATTTTTTGATTATGTATCACCTCAGTCTTGTACACTTGACAAACTCAAACTCTAGTTATTCCTCTTAGTTATACATATTTCTTTCTTCGGTAAGCCTTGCATCTTCTCTATCTTATGTCCCTTGGCCTATATCTTCATCTAAATAGCCTTATATTGATAATAAAGACATCCTATCTTACCCATAATCCTTAAAATATACTTATCTTACACCTCTACAAGTTTTGAACCTATACCTTCTCTTTTATTCCCTAGACATTAACATCTAGGACAAATAATAATGTTGACATTACTATCATATCTTGAAATAAGTGTACATTGCCCTAAATCCATGTAATTTTTAAATGAAACATATTACAATGGTCAACTTAATTTTTATAATTTGAGTTATCTCTTGATAGGATTGGTATAAATACAATATCAACACTCATTCATACCTCACCTAGTAATCAGACCAAAAGAGCACTCAAGAAGAATTCAAGTTAACAAAAGCTTTCCTATTATACCCTATTATAATATAAGTCAAATGAATAGCCAAGTTACAAATCTAAATTACTAAAATATCAATCATAAGGTCTTATTTTCTAGGTTACAAGCTAGCTCATTATTTTACTTTTTTTACACACATTGCATGATTCACACACAAGCCAGCATACAGGGGGAAACTACATGAGTCTAAGGCCCTCTTATAGAGTGTTGAATATATAGACAATGTGCTTTGATAATAAGATCATTTCAGGTCAGCTCAACACTAGGTGCCCACTAACCCATTTTGCCCAAAGTCACATTGAAGATGGAAAGCTAGGGTTTTATCATTTCACTAAGAGTGATAGTCCATGACATAAATCTGAATGTACCAAAGTGAAGGTGAATCCAAACTTAAAAGCATCTAGGTGGTCACATCCTATTTTAGTTGATATTCCATACAAGACACTAGTGTTAGACTTAGATAGTAGTGTCGATGTAACCACCTAGGTTGATGTAACTATCTAGAGAGCCAAAACCACCAAAAATAGAATATAAAAACTATGTTAGAACTATATTCCCACTTTATTTTATCATGTTCCATATATAGATCTATATTAACATCAAATCTAGTTAAGTACATCACTTTTTTATCATTTTGATATCTATAATAGTTGTACTTTCAATTTATATCTTATCTTAGTTTAATAGATTTAGCATATGGTATATCTAAGTCTATCACTTTAATACAACTATTATAGATCTATTATTCACCCTTGTGCCATGTCATTTATATGTCCTTAACCCTATCTACCCAAGTAGGATCCACATCCAAATTAGGGTTAAACACCCTATTAATCCTCTTATTGAGCTTTAAGAAGGTTCAAATCAATTTTTTGGAATATTTTCTCTATCAAGGGTGCCATTGTATGGATGTTAACACTATAAAATTTTAGAAAAAATATGCATTAGAAAAAATTAAATTTTGAAGGTTTTATTTGCATCATAACAATGTTTAAAGGTTGTTTTCCAAGTTTTAGGGCTTGAGAAGGCCTCTTCCAGCTTGTAGTAGCTCTTTTGTTCTCATCCAAGCACCTTACATATATTGAAACATATTTCCTTGGTATGTATATATTTTTTTAATAATATTTAATCAATATTTTTTATTAAAACTTTAATATTCTATGCAAGCAAGACTAAGGTGGACCCATGTTGAGTTTTTTTACAAAAAATTGAAAATCAATTTTAAAATATTTACATGCAAGTTTATTCATTTATTTTGAAATCAAATCATCTTAAGCTTTAAAACTAAAATCTTTCATGTATTGTTTCAAGAGTTAGTGTCGAGGAATTGGTAGATATTATTTTACAAGATTCTTGTGAAAATGAGGTATAGAGTTCAAACCCCTCAAAACCTATTTATTTTTGGTCAAATCATGTTTAAAACTAATTTATTTTTTAAGATAATTAGTTAAAAATATTTTTTGATTTGTGTGCTTTTACTCACATTCAAAACCCTAAGTTAACTTCAATAATTTTGACACTTGACCTAGAGAATCCTTTTATCGAACATGGTCATGTGACAGATCATTTTATAGGTTTTGACACATTCTAGATGCATTGATAGGGTCCATTTGTTGTTTTTAAGATTCCTTATATAGTTTTTACATCAAAATTAAAAATAGTGTTTAATAGTTATTTTTTATGTGACACTCATGACACTTAATTTAATGCAATCTTTTACAAATTTATCAAAATTATTTGACATATATTTAAACAATTTTTTTTTTTCACTATAAATTCAATTTATTATCAAATAGATTTAAAAATCACATTTAAATTAAAAAAAAGTTTATTTTTATAGCTTCTCTAGTGTCATAATGTCAATGGTTTCTCCTAATTTTGTCTAGACAAATCTCAAATACTTAATGGGTCTAACTATAATATCTAGAAACCTTGCATTAAATTTGAGTTTATGGCTTATAAATTATGAAATATTATAGTCGAGATTGAAAACTAATGTTAGGGATAAATGTCTTGACTGAGCTTTCTAATGCATTTCAACAAAAATTGAAGAGATTTCAATTTTTTTATGAAGTGTTAAGAATGAATTCCTACTCCATGTCAGTAATCAAGAGTCTCTTAGTGATGACTGGAAAATTCTTGAATCTATGCATGAGGTCACTCATCTCTCTAAGATAATTAAGTTGATTCTTGAATTTCTAACTACACTTATGAAAGGTGATGAAAAAATTAATTTTTTTGGAAAAATTAAATCTCAGATAGATGGATGTAATTATAATTATAATTTAATTCAAGATTATTTATTGTATTTCATTATTAAGTTAAATATTTATGAAAAAAATCATAATTTTATTTCAATTATTATTTTAAAATACCAAACAGAGCAAGATATCATTGACCTCACTACCCTTTCTTCTCTTATTTAAGAAGAACAAGTGATGTCCAATTTTGATTCTAAATGTAATGCCACATAGACACTTTTAACACTTAATCATGTTTTTGAAAATAATAAGAACTATAAGTGTACCCCTAATTCTATCAGTGACAAAAATGGGAACAATAAATCTGGTAATAAGAATCATAAAGTTAAGTTTAATGAAAAATTCTACTGTGTGGTAAATTTGGTCATAGAATAGAATAATATTATAAAAATAAAAATAGAGTTTATAATACAAACTTTAAAAATAAAAAAAGGAAGAAAGGTTCTAACTAGAATCATTCAAAGAATTAAAACCATAATTAGAATAATAATTAAGAATAAAAATATAATTATATTGCTTTATATGTTTCCTTGTTTGTTTCAAATTAAAATAAATATATTTTAGATAGTGGTGCATCACATCATATGATTTTCTTGTCAAATATTTTATCTGACACTAGAGATATATCTAAAAAATATTTATTTAGGTGATGATTTATTTTTAGAAGATACTAAGGAAAAAAAATTGTAAATGTTGTTATAAAATATGTTTTTTATGTTCATAAACTTAAGAAAAATATACTATCCAATTTTCATCTTATGAATGATAATTTCATTTTAACTTTGCTTACGGATAAATGGTATATTAGAAACCAATTGGGTTATTTGATTGTTGAAGGAATTCACAAAATGGTTTATATATATTTTATGCATCTTCTACATGTCTGTCATCACAAAGTAGGAATGAATCTCAATTATGGTATGAAAGATTGGGACATGTTAATTTTAGAAGTTTATATGATATGTTTTCTTATGATCTTATTGTTTGTATTCCTTCTTATTTTTTTCATCGTGAAACTTATGAAGTTTTCTTATGTGTAAGCAACATATTAATTTTTTTCATAAAAAACATGATGTGAATTTATCACATCCTTTACAACTTATTCATAGTGATGTTACAAGACCCCTTGAAGTTGCATCTCTTAATGGTTCTTTATATGATATTAATTTTATCGATGATCATACTATAATGATTTGGTCATATTTTAACAGAAAGTATTCTGAAGTATTATCTAAATTTAAATTAAAGATTTTGAAAATGCTTCTAGTTTTTATATTAAGAAATTAATATATGATAATGGTGATGGATAAATTAGTAAATAATTTGATTCTTTTTACATTAATTTTGGTATTCAAAGATATTTAAAAAATCCCTATTCACTAAATTAAAATGGTATTGTTGAAAGGAAAAACTACACTATTATTGAAACAAATAGAATAATGTTGCATTCTATAAATATTTTCAAATTTTTATGGACCAAAGCCATGAATATTATTGTGCATATTCTGAATAGAGCACCTACTAAATATTTTCACCTTTCTACTCTTTTAGAAATTTGGTCTAATAATAAACCTAGTATAGCTCATCTTAAGATATTTGTAGTCATGCTTTCATCTTTATTCATAAATTAAAAATAAATAAACTTGATCCTGCCTCATATTCATATATCTTTGTAAGTTATTGAGATAAAACTAAAGGATTAAGAGTATATTATCCATATAAAATACAAACAATTGAAACTATGAATATTCTAATCCTTAAAAAATATTTTTGTGAGTCCTCTATGGAACCCTCTCAATGTTCTTCATTTGATGAACCTAGCTCTCATGTTACTCCTTATGAAGAAATAGATACCGTAGAGGAATTTGATCCAAATTTAGATAACTCACATTTTGCGTAACCTTTTAAATTTCATGTTCAATCTAAAATACTTAAATGAGTTGAATCTCTAATTTAGACATCTAATATTGATAATCTTAATAAATTGACTATGATTCAACATTCTTATCATGCTTTAATAACTATGTATGAAAGTGAACCTCAATATTTTAAGGAAGTTATTCAAGATGGTAGATATAAATTTGTTATGCAAGATGAATATAATGCCTTAATTAAAATTCAAATTTGGGATCTTATCCCACCTCCAAACAAATACATATTATTGGTTGTAGATGGATTTATAAAATTAAATATAATTCAATTGGTAAAATTGATAAATTTAAAGCAATATTAGTTGCTCATAGTTTTACTTAAAATTTTAGGATTGAATGTGTTGAAACCTTTGCTCCTATAGTAAAACTGAGTACTATTAGATTATATTTTATTCTAATAACTCAAAATGGTTACATTATAAACTAAATGGATGTTAAAAATGCATTTCTAAATGGTGATTTATAAGAATAAATCTATATGACTTAGCATAAAGGTTTTACTAACTCTAACAAATAACATCATGTTTGTAAGTTAAAAAAATATATTTATGATTTAAACAAGCTCCTCAAATTTGGTATTCTAAAATTAGTAATTATTTTAAAGAATTAGGTTTCTCTAATTGTTATTTTGATAATGATCTCTTTGTTAAAGTTGAAAATTATAATTTAATATTAATTATATCATATGTTGATGATATTTTATTAATGGTGGTCTAATTAGTTCAATTCTTAAATATAAAATTAAAATAAATCAGACTTTTGAAATGATTAATTTAGGCATTCTTCATAATTTTTTAGGAATGGTTATATTTTAAGATAAAAATTTAATTATTGTATCATAATCTTAGTATGCACATAATATTCTTGTTAATTTTAATATGCTTTATTGTAAGCTTACATCTACTCATATTGAAGTTAGTGTTAAGTTTGATCCAAAACATGCATGTGATAAAGCTAATCCCACTCTTTATAGATAGTTTGTTGGTAGTTTAATTTATCTAACCATTACTAGGTTAAATATTACATATGTTGTAGGTGATGCTTCCAGATTCATATAAGATCCATATGTATATGATTGAAAATTACCAAAATGAATACTTCATTATATCAAAATAACTATAAATTTTGGTTTATTTTATTCTTACATTGATAGCCAATAGCCAATTTTTATCTTATTTAGTTCAATAAATAAAGGGATAAACCTATAATATATCTAGTGCAATCTCCTCTTCATTCACACATAGTGCACCATCATAATTACAATTCCCTCATATCAAAGGAGGGTTAAATATTAGGGAAAAAATGCATCAACATAATTTCTAGCATTAGATTTGTGACTTGATAGTGAACTGCCCATATTTACTATGAAATTATAATATTTTACAATGCATTTTTCATAAAATTCCATGACGACCATAGTGGGGGGAAAAACCTCCCCACACTCCCCCATTAGGAACTAGAAATTATGATAATAACATGCTTCACCATCCAACGATATCCCACTTAGAGACTGATTTCTATAACTCCACCGCTACAACTCTTCCTTGAACTTTTCTTTGAACTTTAACCTAGCATGTTTCTCATCTTCCTTGTTATCCCTAGAGACTTATTGAAGCTAAACAACTCTCTAGCTTCTTATTTATGACTACTTTTGTTAGCATATCTATAGGATTATGACTCGTATCAATCTTTTTCAACTTTAGTTGACCATCCTCCAAAATTGAATAAATGAAGTGATACCTGAGTTGTATATGTTTGGTTCTTGAGTGTAATATTGAGTTCTTTTGTAAATAAATCTCACTCTAACTATCATTATACAACCTAAAATATTCTTGTTTCTACCTCAACTCTTCCATGAATTATTTCATATATATCATCTTCTTTCTTGCTTTTCTAACTATGACATACTCTGTCTCTATAGTTGATAAATCAATTATCTTCTACAATTTTTAAATCCAACTAATTTTTATGTCAGTAACAGTGAATACATAACATGTGGTGCTCTTTTTACCATCTAAATCTCCATCCATGTCTTCATCAACATATCCTTGTAAGGTGACAAATGACCTTTCATAGAATAATTGTCTGTTAGTGGTCCCTTTCAAGTACGTGAGAATCTACTTGACTACATCTTGATGCTCATTTCTTGGATTATTCATAAACTTGTTGATAACTCCCACTAAATGAGCAATGTCTAGTCTTGTGCACACCATATCATACATTAAACTTTTAATTTCTAAAGCATAGGTCACTTTAGACATGTAATTGATTTCTTCCTATGTTTTAGGACATCGTTCCTTACTTAATTTAACCAAAGGTGTACTCACTAGTTTTTTATCTTGTATATTAAACCTAACTAACACCTTCTTGATGTAATCTTCTTGAGATAATGTCAAATTTTTATTTTTCCTATCTCTTGTTGTTTTCATACTAAGGATTTACTTTGTAGCACCCAAATATTTCATTTTAAATGAATTTGTTAATTTTTTTAGATCATTTATATCCTGCATTTTAGACCCTATAACAAGCATGCCATCTACATACAATAACAAGATAATATAGATACCATTATATAATATCTTAAAATAAACACAATAGTTAGAATGACATATACTATAACTTTTTTATGTCATATACATGTCAAATTTCAAATACCACTACCTTAGAGCTTGCTTTAGGTCAGAAAAACTCTTGTTCAACCTGCACACCATTTTATCCTTACCTTTGACTTCATATCCCTATGGATGATCCATATATATATCCTCTTCCAAGTCACCATGAAATAAAGTAGTGTTCACATCTAATTATTCAAGGTGAAAATATTCTATTGCTTCCAAACTTAAAATAGTTCTTATAGAAATCATTTTAACAACTAGAAAAAATATTTCATCAAAATATATACCTTTATTTTATATAAACCCCTTTACAACAAGTTGTCCTTGTACCTCTTTTTACCTCCATCTTCTTCCTTCAACCTATAAACCCATTTATTATGCAATGTTCTTTTACCTATAGACAACTGAATCAAATCTCAAGTTTGATTATGTACCAAGGAGCCCATATCCTCTTTCATGCCTTGCTCCCACTTCTTTTTGGTTTCTACCTACATTACTTCTTCACAGCTTTCTGCATCACCACCATCATTAAAAAATAAATAATAAATTGAAGGAATTATTGTTTATGGAGTCTACTTACTCTGGTATATATTCTAACTACACTTTTAGGAGTTTGAGGTACTTGTTTTTATTGTTGTAGTTGTTGCATATTTTAATTTTTTGGCACTTTTAGGATTTCATTTCCAGTGATTTCATCAAGTAATGCATATTTTATATTTATCTTTTCTTATTTCTTTCTCTAAAAGTGATCTCGATGCATGACCTTCTCATTAAAGATCACATCTCTACTCCTAATGATTTTACGATTTTCAAAATCTCATAAATGGTAACCAAAATCATTAACTCCATATCTAATAAAAGTATATTTCTTGGATTTTGTTGCAATATTATTTCTATTTCCTTTACCAATATGTACAAATGTTTCACAACTGAAAATCTTTAAAAAATAATAGTCTACCTTTTTACCTATCTATGCTTCCTCTAGAATGCCACCATCCAAAGGACTTGAAGGCCCTTTATTTATTAATTAAATAATAGTATCCATAGTATCTACAAAAAAATATAAGGGAAACCTTGCATGTAATTTCATGCTCCTTGCATGTTCCATGATTGTTGTGTTCATCTTTTAGAGTAGTAATCCAAAGCAAGTTAGTCCATGCATTAGTAATGAAAAATAAAAATAAGCATAAAGGACATAACATAGTAAGACAACTCCCTCATGGGGTTTTTAAAATAAAATCTAAAATATTTTAAATTAAGGAATGCAACTTTCAAACCTTCCCAAGAGCATCCCTCCTCTAAAAGTGGCTCAAACACATGATTTTCCCCTAATATGGTGCTCTAAGACTTTGCCAATGATGATTGACTTGCTCTTCCATCATCTCTCAATGAAATAATGAATTAGGCTCATGAAATTGATCAATATGTGTTAATAGTTGAAGTTACTCTATTACAAATTCAACATAATAACATTACACAAAAATAGCTTAAAGGAATGAGTTCAGACCTTTTGTATTTATAGATTTTTGAAAATGACAAGAATCAACCATGACCATCCATATTGAGATCAAGATGTGTGGCCATGAATCAATTAAATTTTGGAGGCTCAATCTATAACTATCATCATTAATATTTGAAATAATGGGGCATTAATGAGGCATGATAGGGCTTAAACTAGATATTTATTCCATTTATGGCTTATGGATGCCACCCCATTGATAATGTCACTAGATGATGCAAATATTAGAAATGAATTTTCAATTAGTATTTTTCAATAACTTTCATGGATTTTTTACTTAAGCTCTTAATTTGGTTTAATTTTATTAAGTGGGTTTAATTAATTTTATATAATTCTTTGGAAATTAGTTGTCCACTTAATCAAACTAGTCGAAATGTCAATTTACTAAGTCATAATTTGACTAGAATATAATTATAATAAGGTGTCAGTTACATACAAAGTAATACCCCATTTAGGACATTGTTGACATGAAATAACACCTGCACATGTCAAGTGCTTTTGAATTAGAAGAATTGAGTGATCCAAAGCATCATTTTGCATGGTCACAATTTGACTCAAAGTGTTTTAAGAAAAGCTAACAATCACATAAAATGCATTACCCCATTCAAGGATAAATTAGCATAAATTGACACGTATTTATGACAAGCTCAAATCATTTAGTATATTTTTCATGATTTTGATCTAAATTATGTGTTACTATAGAATGTTGCTTAGATTGATAATTTTAGGACAATAATGATATGAATTGGATGTCTACATTTTTTCTTTATTTCAAAAAATATGATGAGACATTCAATCAAAGCAATGTCTTTTCAAAAAATGAAAGAGTTTTCAAGAAGAAGTCAGAAGGTAATGACCCATGATGCCCTCTTGAGAGGCATACAAGGATGAAAGAGAGGGATAAACTCTCAAAAAGATAAAAAGATGGACCTTAACCCATGGATGAGATTAGATCCATATGAGCTAATACTTGCATGCATTAATTCTCAATGATCAAAAATAGAATAGATTATAATGGGCCCAAAGGTGGGGTGAAGTGGAAATAATGCAATCCCAAAATATAAGCAACACACTTTGACACACTCAAAAGAGGGTGAAAATTTTATGTTTAGGGAATGATTAATCTCGAGATAAGTTACACACTTTGAAATTATCAGAATGAGGGAAAAAACCGTAGAGTTTAGAATTAGAAGAAAAATGAGAGCATTATTCCAAAGAAAAGAAATAAGAATTCTCCCTAGTAGAGTGGATTTGATCAATTGATAAATTTATTTACCCCAAGTAGGGATGATTTTGATCATTGATAATGAATTATGCCCCAGTAGGGCTAATACGATCAATGATTGGCCTAAATATTATGCTCTAGTAGGAAAAATTGGCAAGCATATTTCAAGGATCTAATCTACTACATTTATTAAATATGAGCAAGCATAAATGTAGATGTGAGGGTCTTAAGGACTGAAACAACCACAAAAAACTAAGCATACAAGGATGCACAAAGTGATGAAAGAGATTATCAAAATAATGAGGGTAACCAAGTTAACCCAAGATATTTCATATATCTAAGCATTTCTTACATAGTCTAGATGAACCTCAAGCCAATGTAATTCACCCAAAAGTGGGAGAAAATGGAATGAGGAATGAAGAATAAAAGAAAGATAGACTATTGATTAATTAGACTCACAGCGTATGACAAGATATGCATGTCTTATATAAAATCTCATGTTAGGTATGGTGCATTGAGAAATGATATTTAGAGCATCATTGACATTTGGACTTGGAATCCAAATTACTGGTGATTACTATATAAAAAGTGAAATTATGCATCATAGGTATGAGTAACTTAGAATAATATTGTATTTCAATTGTGATGGGTTGGTTCAAATTTGAATATTTATAAAAAAGGATAATGATAAAAACTACCAATACCAAAGTTACAAATATTTATATTTAAACAAAAACAAAGATAAAAACAATAAATAAAAAATGTAACCTAACTTAAAATCAAGATATGAACAATCAGGATATAAGTAGGAACGAGAATATACAAAAGCAAAGTAAGAACAACTTAATAAACATGAAAACAAGATGTGAATAATCAAGATCCCTATGTATTAACAAGATGTACTTAGAAAACCAAACCAATGAAAAATTCAAATACAATGCTAAACAGATCAAGCCTAACTAAAAATTAGACTAAAAGTGATTATAGAATGTATTTAAACTCAAAAGAACAAAATAACACAATACAAGACAAAATAGTAACACAAAATACTAAAACACCAAGAATAAACAACAAAGGAATAAAAATGAACAAATTAATGACAAAATAAATAGAGAGCTAAGAAAGCACAAAAAACAATAAGAAAAAGTAAATAAACACACAAACAAGATTTAGTCAAAATGTTAGTTCAAGCAAAGAAAAAGGTGAATGGTTTGTTCAAGTGGAATAGAGGTGTTACTCTCTATGATAGGGTGACCCCTAATTTAAGAAATAATGAGACTGGCATAATAAAACAAGAACAAAAGAGACAAAGTTTCCGCCAAGTGGTAGGGAAACAACAAGATGAAACAAAATGGAGGAAAAAAAATAAAAGGAAAGGGTGGTTGAGCTGACTCTAGATGTACAAGATAAGTGGATGCTACCTACATAGTTCTATAGATGCAAGGTCCAACTTGAACTTCAGGCCAAATGTAATTTCCTCAAGAAATGGGATATAAGAAAAGTGGTGATAAGAAAACATGATTGATGTTATAGAGGAAATAAGCAAAATGGGCTTGTAAAAAGGTGAGAGCGTATAGATGAGTGCTCACAAAATGGTGAGAGTGTTCAAATGGGTGCTGGTAAAATGGTAAGAGCATTCAAACTTAGAAATTGCTCACAAAATGGTGAGAGAATTTAAATGAGTGCTCAAAAAATAGTGAGAGTGTATGGAAAAAAGGGGATTGATCTGACTTGAATGTGAATTGATCATAGCCTATGTAGTCCCATTAGGACCTCAAGTCACAGTAGTTTTGCTAAAATAAAAGGCAGTGAGATCTAACTAGGTAATAAGAAGCTCTCATATTTGGGCTAAATGGAAAAGAAAATGATAATAGTAATGACAAGGTGATACAACAATGCATGATAAAAGGTGTTTTTCCTAATTTTCCCATAGGCTATTATAATTAGTAACACAAGATAGGATATTGATTTTCCCATAGGCAATTATAATCAGTGACACCAAATGAAATACTAACTTGCCCATAGGAATTTATAATCAATGGCACCAAATAAAATTTAAATGATAGATAACTTGTTAGATCTACTATCACACTACTTTTATAGACTACCAATTAAGCACAAAATTTTTTAAGCTACTGAAATTGGATCAAAATCCCCTCACAAAATTTGTGGGACAAACCAAAGGAACCAAGATCAAAAATTGGTTGGGTAGGACTACTAAAAACAAGTTTTGGGCAATAGTAAGAGTATGGTAAATAAAAATGGTATAGGGTATGCCATAAATAAAGTGATAAGATGACAATTGAACATAATGGTAATAGGGTTACCCCCAAGTGATGATTACTCATAAAATGGTAGAGCATAGGCTTAGTTTGCTCACAAAATGTTGAGAACGTTCAAACTTTAAAATTACTCACAAAATGGTGAGAGCATGTTTGTGATGACTGAGCTAACATCAATATAATTTGAGCACTATCTACATAGTCTCAAAAGACCTCAATTCAATCTAGTTTTAAGGGTGTATTAAATGGGACCCAATGGTAAATGATTCCACTACTCCTATTGACATGGAGATGCACATCCTAGTCAACATATGAGACAACCAGAATAATCAATCATAAAAATTGATAGCCCACACCCTTTTGGAGTAGCTATTCTATCAAGAACCTATTATATATTTGGATTTTAATGATGTTGTTGTGATCCTTGTTGGTCATTGATCATAATTCCTCTAAACATTAGGACAAGATATATTTGTATCTTATGTAAAGGATAGTGTAGCCAAGGATGGCAAAAATGTCAAACTCATGATAAATGGAATAATTTGGCAATGTAAATGTGGATGATAATGGAATGCATAATGGTTGGGCAAAAAATAAAGATCAGGATTTTCATCCACACACAATGTTGCTGATTTTTGATTCGACCTAAATTTAGTTGTGGTGGGGATGAAGACTTTTGAATATGCTCTCAAGAAGACCACCATATTTTTCTATTATTTGACTTAAGAGTAGATACCATCATATTATGCTATAGATTAGAATTTGTATTGATGTTATCTTTGATAATGTCTTCATCAAGTAGTGAAAAACTGTTGTGTTTAGTTATTGGTGCCTCAAAGAGGTTTTCACCAATAAATTTGTCTTGATTGTCCCATAATGGCTCTAAGAAGGTTTCACTAAGGAACATTGACTTTTAACTTTCATTATCTTCTAGCACCTCCAAAAAGGTTTCACTAGGAGATTATTCTTATTATACATGAATTTGTTTTTGGTTCTCTTGATATTCTATAACTAATATGTCACCATGGATGCAGTTTAACAAGGTGTGATTCTATCGATCCCAATCGACACTTGTGAGAGGTGGAATGTCAATATAATGGTTATTTTGGTTGGTTTTAATGGAATGATGAAAGGCAACACAATCCTCATAGAATATACTAGGATAACTTATGTCGATGCTGAAGTAATCATCCTCATAAATCATAGAAGGATCATAAATATATTCAAAATAATCTACAAAGCAAGTGTAACCAATGTTGTAACAACTATGACTATATTATGATTCTGAAGTTGATTCTAACTCAAAGGACTCTAAATATGATGTTGATATTGATGTTGATTATGCTTTTGATGTTAAATCTAATGTTAGTTCAAGAATAGAACCTAACTTCAATGTTGATTTTTCATTCGGTGTGGATGTTACTATAATGATGTCTTATTAAAAGTTTGGTTTTGGACTAGTAATGGCCTATGATGGCATAATGGGTTACATAAAAATAGATTCTTCTAAGAAGGGTTCAACATAGACTAGATCATCTAGGGAAGCCCCTCAAAGAGAGGAAATAACTTGGGGGGTGACTCCATAGAAACTAGCTTGTCAAAGTGAGACTCCTCAACGAGGGGAAAAAGATCAAGATACAACTTCATAGCTAGCTTATCAAATGGGAGGGGATGTTTAAAAAAATATAATGGTTGAGATAGTTATTTTCCCAAAGGTAGTTATAATCATTAAGAAGTGACTTGACAAATACTAGTTTATCAGAGTGAGACTCCTCGATAACAGGTATAGTATTGAAGGGTGATTCATCATGGGTTCACTCGTCATAAATAGGTGTTTCAACAAAAAAACCATAGTCTTGGTTTATAATTGGTTGAAAAATATCAATTTTGAATACATTTTGGTCCTCAAAATATGGTTATTTAAGAGGTAATGGTTGGTTTTATTATGGCTCAAAGTCCAGCATGGGTTTTTTAAAGTGGGGAATAGTTGGTACTAGATGATTACTGGCTCATGGTTTAATAATGGGCTCTCCAAAAATTACACTATTGAATAAGGTATCAATAAAGACTAGTTCATCAAATTGATATTCCTCAATAATAGGTTAAATAAATACTAGTAATGATCCTAGAATGGTAATGATTGGGTATTGCAAAGTTTGGTTAATATCACAAGCCAAAGGAGGAGGGCCTAGAATGGTAACCTTTGAGCATTGAAAAAATTGTTTTCTCATGCAAACTAAAGGAGAATAACCTAAAATGGTAACTTATTAGTGTTTTAGAGCTTGGTTTCTCACACAAGTTGAAGCAGGATAACCAAGAATGGTAACCTTTGGGCATTATGGAGCCTGGGTACTCATACAAGTTGAAGGAGGATAATCAAGAATGGTAACCTTAGAATGTTGTGGAGCTTGGTTGTTCACAAAATTTGGAGGAAGAGAATGGGGTTGGCGTATGAAAATTAGCATGGATTGGCTTGGTAATTAAAAATTAGTCCCAAATAGGGTGATATCATCAAACAAGATGGAGTGCTCATATCCATCATAAAAATTATCTTCCTCATAAATAGGGCCATAAGAGACCCCGTTGTGAGTATACCTTTGCATCATGCTTGGAAAGATTATTTTCTTTATTTGTCAAGATGTGAAATGTGTTTTACAATGTTAAAATGTGTGTTTTGATTTATTAAATTAAGTGATAAGGTAAAAAGAGACTATAATAAAAATAAGTGGCATAGTTATACATAGTTAGAAGAAATGGTCATGAATTTACTCAACTTTGGTTGGTTGAAATCATCAAATTAGAAGAAGGTTTCATAACTTTGAAACCTAAAGTGCAAGATATCACCAAAAACTTAGGTCAAAGATACATCAATACCATAAAATCTATATACAACTATGATGAGTTGTAACTATAAAATTAGAAGAGGGTATTTCTAATTAGAAAGATAGAAATCCAAACCAAGAAGCTCAAAATTTGAAAATACATAAGAACTCCTAAGTATAAATCTAAAACCAAATGGACAAAACAATGCCACTACATGGTAAAAAGATGTAAAATGGTAAAAATTTGAGTGAATTAAAGATAACCTAAGTCCATAAAAAGGATAATAATGATGATGAGTCTATATAATGACCTTCAACCCAAATGAGAAATCATACCCAAGTTGAATTAAACTAAGTGCAAATGATGAATTGATAACACCTTGGCCTAGAACATAAAAGGGTGATATTTCAAATTTGAATTAAAAATGAAGTACTTTGAGATTTTGTAAAGTGGGATATGGTCTAGACACAAATGGATAGCATAACAACATTGTTTAGAAAATATAAACACAATGTTTCAAATGATGATATGAACAAGGCAAATTATGATTTTGATTTGGTCAGCATAACGCCTCCTTGTTGAAATAGAATGGTGTATAACAAAAGTGTTTGGTTTATGACATGTTTTGTTTTTCAAAAAAGTTTTATACTCAAAAATACCAATCAAGTAAAGGATAAAATGACAAAATACAACTAAGTATAATGTCCAAAATCCTAAAATTGACAAGGTTGCATATTATTGTCAAATTATATATATTTGCATGCTCTTGAAAGGATTTTAAGTGTTAATCCAAAAATAAAATCACATGAATAAGTATTATTTTTACACCCCTTCTTTCAATATATTTTATGATGACATGGAACTTCAGGTTACTCACCCTGCATCAATAGTATGTCTGTAGCAAGTGGGGTTGTTCTAAAACTAAATTTTCATGCATTTTTAGATGGTCCCAAGTGTGGATAACACAAGGGATGTGCATATAATTTATATCCACATCAAATAAATTTTTATGAAAATGTCTTGTCCTTTTAAAACCACTATATTCATCATTTTTTCAGTGTAGTGCGATGTTTGAGTTGCCCCTACGATTTGAGATAGTATTTTACTAATGGAGTTTGTTTAACCACTCAAGCAAATAACCTAGTAAGTTGACCTTAATTTGTATAACCCACCATATAATGGGGCTTAAATGATGCTAGGAGATGAATTTTTAGGTCAATGCTTCCCTATAGGACCCATGAAGAGGTGATGAAATCCCACTTACAAGTCAAAATGTATAAAAATAAAAGACAAAGTAAAAAGACTTTAAGGTCACATTTAGATCAACTAATTCATATGGATTTGGGGAGGGACTTAATGACATTATTTTCATGCCTTTGGGTAAAGCACAAATTTAAATAATGAGGGATTTTGGTCACCTGATTTCCCTAAAGGGGATGGGGGGAGATCATATATGCATCAATCATTTTGTGAAAAATAAACAACTTTGAAAGAACTAGCATAAAATAAAACACTCTTAAGAGTATGTAATCTAAGTGTGAGTGTTTATTTTAATGCACCAAAATGAGATGTTTATGTAATTTTATCCCCCCTATCCTTAGTTAAAAACTTGTCAAAAATTTCACAAACATCTAAGTTCTTTTTAGGCACCAAATGAATTATTCAGGACTTAACCACTTTCAAATTTGTGACTTTTTCCCACTTGTGACCTAGAATTTTTAGAGGTTTTATGTCTACCTAGAATCCCAAAAGTAAATTAGAAAATAAGATTTGAAAAACAAACACTCGGATCTCTATTTTTTTGTCATAGAGGTCAACGTCAGTACATGCAGGGATCAATGTCAGTTACAAGCAATTGGGTTCAGTCAATTTGTAAAGGGTTGACACCAATCGAATGGGGATCAACATCAGTTAAACTAAATTGATGTTGGATATTTTAAAATTTAGGAAGATATGATATGGTTTTCATAAAAAATCTTGTTAGTAAAATAAGGTGAAAACCTAAAAACTCTCTGGATCCTATAATAAAAGATTGAACAGAGAACACACAAGTTTCAAAACATAGAATAAACACTAGAAATTTTCAATAAAAACCCAAAAATCATGATTTCTATTATGTTTGGTCCTTCACATAGGAACTAATGTCATTTTTCATAGGGTCGATGTCAATCAAACAGAATTAACACCGGTCTCTGTAAAAATTGTGTCATTAAAAAGAGCAAAAATACATGAAAAATGAAGATAAAACATGATTTTTAAAGACTTTTAAGCATTCATTAG
The DNA here is from genome assembly GCA_037957365.1 of Torreya grandis. NCBI lineage: Eukaryota > Viridiplantae > Streptophyta > Pinopsida > Cupressales > Taxaceae > Torreya > Torreya grandis. Next base: position 4,626,293 of record JARHVA010000625.1, read on the forward strand.
AAGATATAAGAGTTTCATATTATTATTATTTCTTGTATGGGATGCATGGTTCCACCAGGCATGCCAAACTATAGAGTAGGAATCCAAAGCAAGTTAGCCCATGCATTAGTAATGAAAACTCAAAATAAGCATAAAAGATATAACATACTAAGCCAAATCCCTCATGGGGTTTTGTAAATGAAATATAAGATATTTTTAAAGAAGTAATGAAATCATTGAACCTTTTTAAGAGTGTACCTCCTCCAAGAGAATCTCAAAAACATGACTTTCCTTTGATTTGATGCTTTGAGTCTTTGTCAATGTTGAGTGTCTTGCTCCTCCATCATCTTTCAATGCACTAATGAATTAGGCTCATGAAATTGATCTATGTGTGATAATAGTTGAAGCTATTCTATCACAAATGTAGCATAATAAAATTACACAAAAATAGCTTAAATGAATAAGGACCCCTTGTATTTATATATTTTGGAAATGATCATAATCAACCATGACCGTCCATCTTAAGATCAAGATGTGTGGCCATGAATCAATTCAATTTTGGATGCTCAATCCATAAATATCCTCATTAATATTTAGAAGAATGGGGCATTAAAGAGGCATGAGAGGGCTTAAACCAAATATTTTTTCCATTTATGGCTTATGGATGCCACCCCATTAATGATGTCACCAGATGATGTAAATATTAGAAATGAATTTTCAATAACTTCCATGGATTTTTCACTTAAGCTCTTGATTTGGTTTAATTTGGTTAAGTGGGCTTAATTAATGTTTTGTAATTATTTATAAATTGGTTGTTCACTTAATCAAACTGGTCAAAATGTCAATTTACTGAGTCATAATTTGACTAGAGTATAATTAGAAGAAGGTGTCAATTGTGTATGGATCAATACCCCATTTAGGACATTGTCGACATGAAATAACACATGTATGTGTTGTGTGCTTCTAATTAAAATAATTTATTGGTCCAAAGCATCATTTTGCATAGTCGTAATTTGACTCAAAGTGTTTTGAGAAAATCTAATAATCACATAAAATGCATTACACCATTTAGGGATACATTAGCCTAAATCAACACATATACATGAATAGCTCAAACCATTTAGCACGCTTTTAGTGATTTTGGCCCAAATTGTGTGTTATCATATAATGTTTCTTAGATTCACAATTTTAGCATAATAATGATAGGAATTGGATGTCTACACATCCTTTTTGACACACCATTTTATTTTGTTGTTCTTATAACCATCTTCTCTCTATGAATCCCATGGGATGAATAGTAATTATTAAACTCCTTGTTATAATATTCACCTCTATTATCTTATCTAACACACTTCAACTTATTTCCTATCTAATTCTCAACCAAATCTTTCCATTTCTTAAAAGTATCAAAAACATCATATTTTTTGTATGCAATAAACCAAAGTTTTTTAGTTACATTGTTAATAAAAGTAACATAATAAGAAGAGCCACCAAGGCATGATACCTGAGCTAGTCCTCATATACATGCATGCACAAGATCTAAATTTTCATCCTTATTTGTCTTCCTAACTCTAATAAATCTAACTCTTTTATGTTTCCATACATATAGTGCTCACAAAAATCCAAATTATCCTTTAAATCTAGCAACAAATTATTTGAGTAGAGAATTTGCATCCCCTTCTCACTCATGTGCCCAATTCTATGGTTCCATAATTTTTTATCTACTTTTGTAAAATATAAAGCAATAAAAGAGTCAAAATTACCATTAGATAAATATAATGTACCTACCTTCTCTCCTTTTTCTATTACCATTGATCTTTTAGTGAGCTTCCATGATTTTTTTACAAATGTAATTGTGCATCCCTTAAATTCCCAACTACCCTGTTGAAATTAGATTTATTTTCAACTCAAGAACATACCTCACCTCTTTTATAAACCATTTGTTTCTATTCTATAGTTTTATCTATAGCTTACCTTTTCTAACAATTTTACAAGAATCACCATCACCCAAATAAACTTGTCCAAAATCACCTTAAACATAGGCTTGAAAATATTTCATATAGGGTGTAGCATGAAATGAATCCCCTAAATATAAAACCTAATAATCATTAATATAATCTAATGAAAGGATTAAATCATCTTGAAACATATCACATGATACATTTACTTCTTGATTGTTATCTTTTTGTCCATCTCCTTATTTTCCTTTTCAAGACCAACAATATTTCTTCAAGTGTCATTTCTTCCTATAATGCCAGCACACCAACATTCCTCTAGATTTGGATATGCCCTTATTAAACTTCCCATGATTCCCTATGCCCTTTCTTATATCATTTTGTCTTCCCCTACTCTCCATAGTCAAATCATTACCTAATGGCTCACTTGTGATTTTTTATTGCATTTCCTTGATAAGAATAACACCAATAACATCATCAAACTTTAAAGTGTTTTACTAGAGATAGAATTACTCACAGCCATGACCAAGCCATTCTAACATTCTAATAATGAGCATAGAATCAAAAAATCCCTAAATTCATCATCAAATTTTACTCCTACAAAGCTTAACTGATTTATGACTGTGTTAAATTCATTTAAATGATTAACAATAGACCCACCTTCTGACATCTCCATATTAAATAAATCCTTCATAATCAATACCTTGTTAGAGGCTGGGGTTTTTTCATACACTCTATCCAATACCTTTATCACATCCTCTGTTATCTTTTCTTTTGAAATATTGAAGGCCACTGACACTACCAGGAATAATCATATTGTTCTTAGTGTCTTTATGTCAAGAACCTCTCATTCTTCATCCTTCATAGTCACCAGCTTCTTTGTTATTCTACCCAATGGTAGGAAAAGATCCTTTTGATATAGATAGTCCTCCATTTGTATCTTTCATAGCTAGTAGTTTTATCCATTAAACTTCTCGACCTTAAACTTGCCCTTTTCTTCCATTACTCCCACTCAAACTAGAAACCCTCTATTCCTACAAGTTTATCTACCAAATAAACCTTAGGATCTAATACTAATTTTTAGGAATATAGAATGCAAATTAATATTAATGAAATAAGATAGAAATAAAATGCATAAAACATAATAAAAGAGAGACACAAATTTAATGTAGTTTGCCTAATATGGATACGTTCACACATAAATACTCAGTTCTTCTCTTATTCAATCCAACAAATGAAGGGATAAACCTGTAATACATCCACCACAATATCTTCTTCACTCACACATAATGCACTGTCATGATTGCAATGCCTTCATATCAAAAGAGGGTTACATATTAGGGAAAAAATACATCAACATAATTTTTACCATCAGATCTGTGACCTGATCATGAATGATCCAAATTTACTATGAAATTATAATATTTTACAATGCATTTTTCAAAAAAATTGATGACGACCATGGTAAATAGGCATTCTAATAAGATTAGGCTCCACAATCTAATAATAAAAAATCTTTAATGGTGATATTAGTTTTTAGTTTTATCCTAATAATGAACAAATGGTAGATATCTTCATAAAATTAGTTGGTGCTACCAAATTTTATTAGTTTTGTACAATGTTTAGCCTCTCAAATTTTCCATTGAGGGGGAGTGTGCATGACAATGTTGTTTCCTATGGACCATATGTTTCCTTTTTTTTCTCTATATTTTTTCTCATTGTAAAACATTGTAATAGGTCAATTATGTGGTTTTGGTAAACTTCATAGTTTTTGAGTTTAAAGTGTACCTAATACATAAAAACATATTTTTTAACAAAGGTCCTTATGTTATAAAAAGCTAAATAATGATTGGTTGATTATTCATGAGAAATTGTGAGATGTAGTCTTATGATCATGCTAACCTAAACATAATTTAAGTAATTTATGGATTATAATTTCCTTTGTTTCTAAAAGGTGATATTGACATGATGAAGATTTTTAAATCCTTCAAATTTTAAATGCCTCCTAAAATCATTATAATTTATTCAAGGATTATTATTTATTTATTTAAGGTAACTATGACATTTATCCCCACCTAAAATTGAGGGAAAGTGTTGTAACATTTAATTTTAAGTGGTATCATTATTGGGCCCTTAACATATTACATCGATAAATAATAAAAAATTATCATTATTATTTAACACAGGTTAAATCATCATGTAAATAAAATAATAAAACATGTTATTAAATATTATATTTATATTAATTATTCTTGGGGAAAGGTTAAACCCATTGGTTACAATGGTCAACCTCCACACCCCCATATAAAAAGGGTTTTACCCTTTGGGTAATTGACCATTGCATTATGATTTGATTATCATGACATTGTGATATTTGGTATGTGTCAAATATCATGGTGAATATTGTTCAAAGGAGAAGTGAGAAGAGGAATTATTATGTATTTGTTGAAGTTTCTCAATTGTATTGAATATATCCACCCATGGTTTTTTACATAATTGAGGTTTTCCACATTAAATATTTGGGTCAAATGTGTGTGCCTTTGTCATCAATTCTCATATCTATATCTATTATGTGAGTCTATATATTTCATGTTTTAATATAATACATATTTAATTTTACAATTTTATGTTCCAAAATGTGATTCAATGTTGATTATCCCTTGGACACTATATGAGGTATCATCACCCAAAGAAATATGATTTTTCTTGGGCGTGTCTTACAAAGTGAAGAATCTATCTTTGCTCCAGTCATGTGTTGGGTGGCTTCTGAATCAATATACCATAATATCACTTTGTGAATTATATTACTCATGGAAGTTAACAGAATATTAGAAGTTTGCATCTTCAGAGTTGTCTTGTTGATCAAAAATATTAACTTGTTGCATTATTTTCTTATGCCAATTTCTATATTTATATCCCTTTGGTTTACTTTGAATTTTTGAGGATGACTATTGGCTCTTGGGATTATGTCCACTAGATAATCCCTTATGGAATGTATCATACCAATAATATTTTAGTTCATGTCCCTTATGACCATAAATGAGACATTGTTTTTTATATTTATTTCTTTGTTGACTTTGTTGATTAATTTTTTTAGTGATTTCTTAGAAGGCTTGAGGATTTTATTCCTTTTCTATTTATTATAAGCAATAACATGTTATTTTTCATTTTCTTTAGCATTTATAGACTCTTCTTGTTGAAACATGTTGACAAACTTTTTAATACCCAAATCACATTTTCCTTGTGTATTTTTTAAAATAATTACAAGGAAAGGGGACCCACTTTAGAACACAATGACCATAATAATTTTTTATTATGGGAATGAATGTTGAATATGACTCATCACTTTGGGATTCTAACCCTCGATCCTCTTTTCCCATTAGCAAAGCTTTTGGTGGGTATGGTGCCTAATCAATCACCGTAGTCTCATAATTATTACCAACCCAATTATAATATAATCATGTATTTTATGTTAAATTTAAGGATCCTCTATAGAAAACATAATAAAATACATGCTAATAAACATGCACAAGTACACAAAAGCACAAACACATACATGTAATAAATCAAGCAATCATAGGCAAACAAGAGAACATACAAAGTAACAATCATGTGAATTAACACATGTTTCTTTGTAACCAAGCATCCAATATAGAGGCTAGATAAATATATGAATAATCAAATGCATATATTTTTATAATATAATTTAAAATAGGAAACATAAAAATTGGATCACATTAAAAAATGCCCTTAATATAGACATACCCCCATTGTAAGGATTCCCCCAGGTGTAGGCTCAATGAATTTGTGAAGAAATTTTAATTCCAATATCATATATAACCCTATATATTACATCTAACTCAAATAATACCACAAGAAGCACTTGTGTAAAAAACATATATGTAAACCTCTAATAATAGGTAGATATGAATAAATGTGTAACTGTTAACCCAACAAAGATAAATTAGGAAAATAAATTTGCTATTTTTATCATTTTTAGAAGAATGAAAGAAATCAAGAGACTTATTTATGGATGAAAGGAATAATAATAAAATATATTTAAATAAATTAAAAAAACAATCCAATAGGTAAAAGCAAGAAAAATCAAGAAGGGGATGGATTCTGGATAACCTACAACTTCATTTAGAAATAAGTGTGCACTAGGGCAGAAGGCCAAGCTATATATATTTTGTAATCATTGGGAATTTCATGTGGGCTTTTAGAATGGGAAAAATATCCAAGTGCAAGGTCCAAAAAAATGAATAAATCAACATGAACCAAGGGGATGGAGGAATGACATAGCAAACTAAAACAAAAGAAGAAAATAATTTATAAATTTAAGCAAGATGGAAGAATCAAGAAGAAACAAACAACTCAAGAGGATAAAAATGAAAATATAAAAGGATACATGATTAAACCAAAATGCATACATGAAATTAGAGAAGAATAATCATTGTGAATATATGATAAATAGACCAAATTATAAAAATAAGCTATGTACAATATATTATTCAATCAAAGTGATTGAGATAGGCTATCAATGATAACCAACAATATAATTTATGTAATCTTAATTTTCATAAATAGATGCCATATCATCTTCATGATCAAGATTCATAGATGCCATGGTATATTTTTCACTATCACTAGTATCCTCAATAGGAGAATCATGAGTTGTATATTAACCTAAATCATCATCACTATTAGTATAATCTTTATCATGGAAATTAGCTGCAATAGATGTTTCATCCTATTATATTCATGTTTCTTGGATCATGTAGCTGAAACCTTGATAGGTTATTTAAATTTAATAAACAAAAGATATTTTGATAATACAAATTTAGTACATGTATAAGTAGGTACATGAACTCTACATGTTTTCGCTTGAGTTTGTATGATTTTTTGTTTAGCTAGAACTTTGGTTAATACCTCATTTTTATGTTGTATATATGACTCATAATATTTACATAAAATATTAATCAATTTTTTATCATGAAAAAAACTTTACACATTAATTTAATATGGATGGGATTGCTTTGATTTGAATAATCCAAGGGCATCCAAGTAATAGATCATATCTTGTTATCTAAAAATATATGAAACTACACTATTAAAGTAGTAGGTCCTATGTTGATAAGTAATGTGATGCCCTCAAGAGGTGTCCATGTAAGACCATAATAACCTTTAAAATAATTTATTTTACCATTTAAATCCTTTTGATTGTAACCTACACTAGTAATAAATTTCATTGTGCATATGTTTAAACTTAAACCATTTTCAATCATGATGTTATTAGTTAACTTAAAATGTGAATCAAATAAATATTTTTGAATAATGTTTCATTGTTACAACCATATTTTGGAATATCAAAGTCATATAAATTAATATAAGGAATATATTTACATACATCTATGACCACATCTATTAAACCATTTAAGGTATGATCATTTCAAACTAATGGTTGTTGTTTATGTGTTACCTTTGAACACTCTTTATTTTTAGTATCAAGATTTGGAAGTGGATTGTTAAATAATCTTAAATTTTGATTTGTATGATTAGATGATGCATTCTATATACTATTGTGTCATTCCACTTGAATAGCATTAGTATCAATTGAGACTTGAGTCATATGTCTCAATGAAAAATATCAACTAGTAGTATGACCTAAAGCTCTATGATAATCACAATATACATTTAAATCATAATTCTTAGATAAAGGCTAAGAATATTTAAAATCTCAATGATGAGGTGAAGACCTCATATTTAATTCAATAAATCATTTAATCACTTGTTTAGGACTCTCATCTATTCATGTATATTGTCTTTCCTCTTGAGGTGTAAGGTCAACCCTATTAAGTGGCTGAGATATGACATTAACTACATTCTTGGTCTCATGTTTTCCTTGAAAATTATTTGTATCATTATCATTAGCATTGAATGTTAATTTACCTTCATATTTATCTCAATATATTTATGGGCACTAATCCCACTAAAGTAATTATATTGGTCTCTAAAAACTTGATCTCATAGATCCTAAACATATGACAAAAATTATCTAAATATTTATGTGTTGAAAATCACTCTATCATTGACAGTTTGAAGCAAATTTTGAGATGATATATTTTATAGTTCACTATGATGAAATTGATGACACATATTTTTAATCATAAATTTTAATTTAATCACATACTCACTTATAGATTTATTAGGTCCTTGTTTGAGTTACAAAAGTTGTGAAAATTTGATCTTTTAGCTAGTGTTGATTTAAAAGTGAACTTAGAAACTATTGATCAAAGGTTTTAAGTAATGCATGAAGCTCGATAGTCGGTCATAAAACCAATAAAATGCATAATAATTTTTATTTAGAGGTAATATCTTAGTTAAAAATATCAAACAAGACCATATACAAATTTGAACTAAATACAGTAAAATACTATAATGAATATGTGACTAGAGAAATAGGATAGATCAATGCAAGTACCTTGATAATTTGATAAATGAAACGGAGAAATAAATGTGTACCTAAATTATAACTTACAAATATTTTGATAGAAACAGATGATGGTGTAAAATAGGTTTTATAATAGTGTATAATAACTACTAAAAAAATTATCTTTAATAGTGAGTAGTTTTGTACAGCACGACATTGGTAGTAACTAGTTTCATATGGCCTAGAAATGGTCAACCTCATCTAAAAATGGTTTCATATATCCCTAGGATATAAAACTTTCTTAATACATTTGATAGAAGCATATATCCATAAACCTCTCTCTGATAATCAAAGTGATGTGCAAATTTTTCAAACTTCCTTCTCCTTCACTTGAGCTCAAGTCCATAGTAAAGAGAAATAAAATTTTGGTGTTTTGGGTGAGGGGGTAGACTTCTTAGTCAATCCTTGTCCTACCCACTTTACAAATGTGTATAGTTTTTCACTCAACACTCATGAATTTCATTAATAAAATGTGTGTGTCTATCTCCCACCCTTATAATATGTGAGTTTGTAAAATTAAACTATATGATCTTTCATTAATGCAATCCTTCTTTTGGTACAAGAATGCAACCACAAGAATTCATTAGATAGAAATTTAATAAGAGCAAAGTGTGAAATAAATATATATTTTTATAGTACTTGATCATGAGGAGATATTATATATAATTTATGACTAGGACCATAGGGTATAGGTGTATATATATGCTCCTTTAAATTCAAATTGAGACACATTCACTTGTAGGTCGACCATGAAAAATCATGAAAGCTTAAAATATATGCATGAAAAAACATTGAATTATGGCACAAAAGACCCAAAACTGATTTGACTACTTTTGTACCATGGGATAAAGGTCAATACCAATTTATAAGTGGTCTAAAATTTGTCAAAATAGAAAATGTCTAAAGAAAATACCTAAATGAGCTATAAGACACTTGAGTGGATCTGAAGGTATACAAATGAGAGATATAAATGTGTTCATGATAAAATAATGATAATCAAATACTATGAATGGTTCAATGTGAATGGGAAGTGTGTTGATAGTACCCTACTATAATCCAATGATCTAAATACATGAAAGCGTGACAAAATCACTAAAACTACATGACTTGTACAAAACTTAGGTGTCTACATATCTATATATTTATGTATGAGACACACATTGGAGGGAATGCAATGGACAAACTATTACTATGTTGGGAATATGAGAACCTAATAGTGGTTAGTCCTATCAAGATACCCATTTCCATGGATGATAGAGAGAGGAGAATAACATGGAGATGGCACTTAAAAGGATTAAAAAAATACAAGACTTAGATGTTTAACACTAGAAGAAGACTATAGATTCCTCAAGGGATACATACATCACCTAGTAAAAATATAAATATCATACATGTTAGGCTCAAGATATTAAATAAATGTATTGAATATTTATAAAATGTGATAGATAACCTCAGGTGATCCAAGTATGAAAGGGTATTGAGAAAATTTGGGCTCACACAAGGTGTACCCTTAACCATTTATATTTGGTACAAGACATGATGATTCCCCTTGTGTTAGAATTATCTCCACTATTTTATCACTTGGTATGCTTTGGAAGTAGATATTTAAAAAATATTCATGTTAATTTGGAGGAGCAATTGATTCATTCACGTTGGTATTGATCCCTTCTAGTTTAAATTTATTGCTTTCAATAATATCTTAGATCTTATGCTTCAAAGCCATGAAAATATTTTTTTAATGTTCTTAGATTCTATGATAGTCAAAAAATGTATTTGGGTCATAAGTTCTAGGAAAGAATATTGAAAGGTCAAAATCCCTTAGTGGAGGTAAGGTAACTATATTACACTCAAGTAGTTTATTCAAGACTTGTTGTGGACATTTTCTAGACCTAGTGAATTTTTTATGCTCTCTTTGTAGGGGTAAGTTGAGTGTATGAGATAATTTTTCTATTGTTTTGACCACATTTCTATGACTATTGTTTGTTGGAAAGTTGCCATCGTTTTTTATATTCTTAAAAGTGTGACTTATTTATCTTGATATATTGAACTGCCTGATTATTATAGCTCGCATTTGAAACACAAAGATAAGATCTCTACTCATTGTAGGAATATTGCTTATAGAAAATCTCCAGTGACTATTGGTTTTATTTCCTATCTAAATGTTGATCTACTTAAGCTAAATTCATGAAATGAAAACTTGCAAAAGAAAAGGGAAAGAGAAAAATGAAAATAAAATGCGTTGTACACCAAGAATAAAATTATTGATTCCTTATCTAAACAAACAAAAAGATATTTAAATTTACTAGAAAGAAAGTGAACACAATTTAAAGAAATAGAATTTAAAATATGAAATTTAACTAAAATGTGGAAATGGAATTAAAGAAACAAAAAGAAAATAAAAAGATGAACAATTACAATCACTATAATTTTTATCAAATGCAAGAATAAACATACAAAATACATTATATTCGATTAAATTTTTGAAAAAAAAAAATCACATAAAAATAATAAAAGCCTAAATTTAAATTCTAAAAATGTAAAGAATTAGCAAATCCAAGAAATCAACCCTTTCCTTAAAATTAGCACATTATATATTAAAGATGAGGATGAAAAAGTCTTTAATCTTCAACTACCCATATACAAAATTAGAAGAGGAAATAGTTATAAATTTGTGATTTTTCCCATGCTACCTAACTATGTTCATATGTACTCATAGAAACTTCCTTTCATGCCTATGTTTCATTACTTGTAAAATAATCAATTTGAATTTAGCTTGATTATATATTATTAAAAGAAGAGAAAGTTTTATTTTAAAATATTTGAATAAATATTTTGAGCTTTCTTTTCTACCCATGAGTAATATATTAAATTAAAAAATATTTTATTAATGATAGATTATAAGTTCTCTCCTTTTAAATAAAATAAAAGATTTTAAATTATCCACTCATGGCTTCGCTTCTTTTTAATTAACTTCACCTTTTTTTTAATATATGGAATATTTATTTTAATTAGTGAGATGAGCTCATTAATTAAATAAATCTTAGTTATAAATATTAAATAAATATTTATTAAACTTTACAAAAATATTTAAACTTCAATTTTTAAGCTCTTTTAATTTATAGAATTAAATAAAGTTTGAGAAATATTTAATCTTAGTGCAAATTTTGTCAATAGTTTGTAAAGTTAAAAGTATTGGAAGAAGAATACACTTGGGGAGAGTACTTAATAATATTGACATATAAAATATTGATTTCAAATTCTCTAATAAAATGGCAAAGTTCATCAAAAAATAATAAAAATTAAACATGATTTTATTTTGGAAGAAAATTATCAACAAAAAAAATTAATATCATTATTTGGTGGCTCATAACTCATCTCGATGACCATAGTTTTAAATCTAAACAAAAATTCACTAACATGTTCATTAGATCCTTGTCTAATTTAATTTAATTAAACAAATGTAACTTTTTAGCCAATATTAATTTGAAAATGAGCCAATAAATTATCAATTAGAGTTGTGAAATAATATATAAATTTACTTGGTAGAGTATGAAACCAATCAAAAGTGTAATCCTTCAAACTCCTTGAAAATAATTTAATCAAAAATTTATAATTATGATAAAAATACAATTAAAATATATAAAAAGATTTTATGTGATGTGAATAAAAAAAATTTCATTAATAATTTTAAAGTTTAGAACTATAAAACCTGGTGAAAAAGGGTATGCAAAAACTTCATAGGCCTATAGGGTTAATATAATATGATTGTAGGTGACCCTATTTTTTAATATTTGCAATCATTGTTAAAGGATTTAAATATTATTTTTCTTGTCGTGCATCATATTATTCATTTCAATATTTGGAGAGGAACTACTAGATGGAAAAGTAGCTTAAGTCATAAAAGCAAAATTTAGAAAAAAAATGGAGATTAACATGTGGAGAAAGAAGCTGAAGGAATGTCTTAAGAAAGAGTATATTGAGAAATATAATGAATAGATATAGTAATATTAGTAGCTAAAGGATTTTTAGGAACATTATAAATGTAAGCATATTAAGAAATGGAAAAATATAGGAACACAAGTATGTTGAGAAATAAGACTATTAGAAGCAATATTATGTTTGTAAATGGGAAGAATGTTATAAGTAATAAAATGTTGGGAAATAGGGAGATATTAGAAGAACTTGTTAAGGTGTGTTCACATTATTAATATGTATTAAACATGAATTTTGTTAGTTTTAACAATATTAAATTATTAGTTTTGTGTGATCTATTATTGTTGTGAATAATAATAATAATAATAATAATAATATATGGGGTTAATTTTATTAGTGTTTGGTATTTATTCGAATATATTGCAATAATAATATATTTGTATATAGTCATTTGGTTAGTCAAGAGATTGTTTAGTTGAGAGATTGTAGGGATTTCACCATCCTGAATATAGGAAACTCATTTCCTATATATTTGTAATCATCTTATTGATTTAATATATAGTGTGATTAATAATTATTTTATTCTATGTTGTTATCTATGTTATTTCTATTGTGAAATTCTGATCTTCCCTAAGATCTGGTCTCAAATCAAGCAAATGGTCTATTAAATATGTGAGGGGGAAATTCTATAAATCTATCACTTTCCCTGAGTTATAAGACCCTCTAAGAGCTAATATTTGTAGTTGTAGGATAGGTGTAAGTAGTATTTTATTTGTAGTGTTTAATTTTGTCTGGGCTTTACATTCTTTCATATTCATTATTTTCTATTGGATCACACAATTGTTGGTCAATCTAGGATCTTGGAACACCATCATATATAAGTTACCAAGTTGACATCTCAATCCTTCTCACCGCTCAATTGCATTTTCATGCTCCTTGATCCCATACTTTTGGTAGTCTTCATATGTGAAGAAAATCTATAGGTATACATAGTGATCAGACTCAAAAGCATGCTAATTCTAGTCATGTAGATTATACATTGAGATTTTCATCTATTTTAGTCTTTTAAAGCTAGCACCATCTCCAATTCTTTTGTATTTCCTCGGTGTTCAATTTACAGTGATGACTTTCATTAAAGCTTGCCTTCTACAGATTTGATTATGGACAGTTAGATGCCTAACCTTGGCCCAAGTTTTTTTAATAGCATATCAGTGCCCTCTTTTCAATCCTTCATAGCTCAACTTCATGCTCAACATAATATTCTAGGTCTGAACCATGCTATAAATCTAATTGAGGCATTTTGTATGAAGGATATTTTTATTGATCCAATAACTCCACATGATAACCTTCACTATGACTCCAAATGATGTTCTTTGAGTCCGTTTTGGGCTCTTCAAAATAGTAGTGAAGTTCAGGTGCATCTCTAAATTTAGCGAAGCATCTCTTCCTCAATGATCAGATCAAATTTCTCCACATGTCTCCAAAAGTCTAAATTCAAGAAAATTAAAGAGAAATCTCATTTGTAGAGCTACCATAGCCAAATAATCTACATAAGCCATTTAAACCCAAACTCATATATTCTCCTTGCCACCACTATGCTTCACATATCCAAGTACTATGGAGGAAGATAATAATAGAGTTTTTTTTAGGTTCAATTTTTTATTTATTTATTTTATATATTGTTAGCTATTTTAATTTTTTAAATGAAAGTATGTGATTTACGTTTTAGGTTAGCTTTTTAATTTTTTTAAAGTCTTTTGGTTAGTTAAATACAATCTTTAACTAGATTTCATCCATGATCTTTAGTCCTTTTTATAGTGTCTTTTGGTATTTTAATGAAAAATTCAAAGTGTCATTGAGTTTAAAATAAAGTATATCCTTGTTGTTAAAAGTCATTGTTAAATATAGGTTTAATCAATAGGATTAAACTTATTATCAAGTAGGTTTATATTCAAAGTCACTTTTTATGTCAAAAGTGTCAAATTCAATAAAGTTTGTCATTTTTGTCAAGCAATATAGTGTCGAAGTCTTTTTTGGGTATATTGTCAAAAATTATAAAAAATAAGAAATTGCTTTTAAAAGGATGAATTTTCTGTTGAACCCAATATCTTGAGTCAAAAGCATCAGTTATGTGTGTAGGGGAGTTTTTTAATCAAAAACAACATGAGCTTCATTAATACATCAACTAAGTAATTAGCAGATATTGGAGAATGGATAAAATGGATGATGGAGGTTTCATAGCCTCTCATTAGCCACTAGTGATGAGACCACTTCTGCTTTAGTGGTGTATTTTTTTTTTTAGTTGTGTGTTTAATTTCAATTGTGTGAATAAAAATAGATTTTGTATACATGCTCACATTTGTCATAAAGTGAACTAAAAATTCCTTTGTAACTTCTCTAAAATGTGAAAGTGAAGATAGATAGTAAATGTACTACACATCATGATGTGGTTTATGGTAAGCCACTTGTAAAACCATTTTTTTGTGATTGTTGGTTATCCACTTTAAAACCATCCCATTTTGGTTGTTGGTAAGTCATTTTTAAAACTATCTATAAGGTTTATGATTGTCTTGTGAAAATCACTAAATCATGAGTATAGGTGTAGATATGGGAGAGATGTTTTTCTCATGTTCATATTAAGGGGGTGTAAAGTATGGATTAATAATGTTCAAAAGGGGGTGAATGTTAAGGTGTTCTCACATGATTAATATATATTAAACATGAATTTTTTAGTTTTAATAATAGTATATTATTAGTTTTGTGTGATATATTATTGTTGTGAATAACAATAATAATATATGAGGTTGATTTTATTAGTGTTTGGTAGTTACTCAAATATATTGTAATAATAATATATTTGTATATATTCATTTGGTTAGTCAAGAGATTGTTTAGTTGAGAGATTGTAGGGATCTCATCATCCCAAATATAGGAAACTCATTTCTTATATATTTGTAATCATCTAAATTATTTAATATACAGTGTGATTAATAATGATTTTATTCTTTATTGTTATCTATGTTATTTTTATTGTGCAACTCTAATCTTCCCTAAGAGAACCAACATGTTTATTAATAGTAGGGACATTATGAAAAATAATATTTTAGGAAATAGGGGGACAATGCAAGCAATATAAAAAGAAACAATATCAAATATAATAGGATTTTGGACATAGATATGATAATAAAAATTTGGGGAAATGATTACACTAGAAGACAAATCTTGACATCCAACTCCCCATAAATATTCATCAATCTTGAAATTTCATTGGATTTTTAAGAGACATTTCTTGAAATGAGTATTTTGATAAGTATTATGATCAACATTGCTATCATCTTTAGCATTCATATATCTAGTATCAACTCATATGGAACATCATGATACTAGCACTATTTTGAGCATGCAAATAAGTCTCAAGATCATAATGATATTTTTATATTTCATTAAAATCAAAATTTTGATATCTATTAGCATTTACATCATTAAAACAAATGGCATTCAAAGAGATCATAATGCAATTTTGTAAAGGCACATCATTCACATATTTTTTAAAATAAAAATTAATTTTTGCAACATAAGACACATTCCAAGATTTTATTTTATTTTTATACTTTGAACTAGGATTGACCAAAGAAATTTCAACAAGATCTATGGATACCAGATTAATCCTAGCACTTTTCCTAGGTGGAATATAAAATATTATCAATTTAGGTGGAATAAATTAGAATCATATATAAAAAACACAACCATACAAACACATTAGGGTTTTAAGAATTTATATAAATTGGGTTTACCTACATATTGTGACCAATAAAATCAACAAAAATAAGGTTAGGGCTTTATATCTAAGAGCATAATATAAAATTAACCCTAGAAAATATGACATTCAACATATTATGAGGCAAGATATAATCCTATGATGTGTAAGACGATGTAAGTTCACAAAAATGTGTTTCAAATAAATAAATAATAATTAATGGGAACACTAAATAAATGTAAGTCAATAACTACATATATAAATGCATAATTAATTATTTCAATGCAATCGATACAACAAGCACATCAAGTTTAGAGGTGTATCTTTAATAAATCATCTTTGTATTGGCATCTAAATATGAAATTGAAAATGTGTTTCTGACAGAGACAAAAATTCATTTATAAATATATATCTAATCATGAATCAGGATTGAATGTGATGGGCACACTTTAGGTAGGTTTCAGGAGAGTCAAGGGCACTTTTAACAAGTGATAAATAGCTCTAAAATAAACTAAAAATTGGGCTTGCCAACTTTTGATCTCTCATTTCCTGACTCTGATATGCCCACTATGAAATGTTGTGTACCTATAATACCTTATTTATTTATTTCCCTAGAAATACTATAATAAACTTTTTATATCTGAATTTTTTAAGAAAAATAAAATGACTTTAAAGGCAAATGTTAGGGTTTGTGAATAGTATGAACTGACTTGTTATTTTTCAAGCCCATAAAGGATAGGACTGCGCTATTAAAAATATTAAATTTTATAAATGAAATGAATTCATAATTTAAATTTTATAACATATATATAACCCAAGTTTTTCACCAAATTTACTCCACAATAAAAGTATAGATTCAGAGAATGATGAGTGCTCTGATGATTTCTTGATCACTCTTAAGTGCTTATGATTTCTTTATGTGTGAGTACAGCCTCTTATGAATGCTCAATTACAAATAAAATAAAACACAATGGTATTTATAAATAATTACATTTAAATTAAAATCATATTATCATGCAACCTAACATTAACTGGCTAAAATTGAAAAATACAACACTGAGGGGATGGATGCACCCTAATTTGACAAGACTAACAAAAGGAACCAAAAATATTGGGTTGTTTTTTACATGTATAAATATCATTGAGTGATTTTGCTACAAATGAATAATCACATGAGATTAGAGAAAGGTATGGGAAGTTAAGAAGAAGGGAAAGAACCATTTAAAGAAGTTGAACACATCAATCACATCTTATCTAGACTAAAATTTTAAAAATAGGCAAACCCAATAAAAAAAATATGAATTAACACTTAATAAATACCTCAGTGTCATTTTAAAAATGTATTGACAAGTAAAGAATACATTTATTTTAGAACATATTTTTTAAATCCTAATACAAAAATAATGAAATCAATAAATTATAATGGAGAGGATCTTGGGGTAAATGAAATTAGCATTCTTTACCTTATTTGTTCTGAAACTACTTTCAGTTTAAATAAAGCTAAAGTTACTATAAGTCCATATTATCCTCGTTATAATAGGATTGTGCACCTTTATGCTTTTATAAATAAAATTTATTATGAGACTTTATTTATTAATATTTGGGTTAAAAATATGAATACTTGTGAATATTTTGATAGAAATGGATATGATATTTTTAAATGTTTGAAATTATATGTTTGTGAATTTTATGGTGAAATAAATCATGACATTTTTTATTGTTGGAAAATAATTAAATTCACTTAATCCAAGATTTAAAAATATATCTTAAAAGTTTGGTTCCTTCAATGAAACATAATATGCACTTTTTAAATAAATCTTGTTCTAAAAAAGTATAAATATTTTTGTAAAAGGTGAAACTACCTAGTTTTTTTATCTTTTCCTTAGTAACAATCACATCATTTCTTGTATTTTGTATCAAACTAATCTTGAGTATGTTTGTTTAATACATCTATCATGTTTTAACTCCTAATAATTTAGTATATGTGATTAATCTTTTTCATATATATTTGGCTTATTTAATTATTTTTTGTATAGATATTTATTTGGCATTTGGAGTTTTTTTATAAGTTTAGAATTATGAATCTATTTACTCAATTTTTTTTCCAATAAATTTTACAATTCAATTTATTTAAATTGTTAAGGATGATTTTTTGGAATTAATTTATTAGATGAAAATATTTTTCATGATAATGTATTACTTTCTATCTAATGTATTAATCCTTAATAAATATTTTGAAGGTGGATATGCATATAATATTTTTTTATTTTAGAAAAAATATTTTTTTATTGTAAACTATCTAAAAATAAATTATCATTTTATTATGGAAGTTGTCACATTACTTTTTATGTCTTTTATTATATCTACTTTTATCACAAAAAATTATAAGTAATTCATATCTTATAGCATAATGTTTGTTTAACTCATGATTGATATAAACTTTTGTGTTTTACAAGACATAATTGATCTTTTATTGTATCTTCTTTATGTTGGTCATTTTTATAGAAAATTTTGGCATTCTTTTCTAAAGATAATTTATGGGATATTGTTAAAAATTACACCTTCAACTTTGAAATATTATAGAAGACAATTATATTCTTCTACTTTATTTTTTTAAACCATTATAATTTTATATTTGTTCTTTTTTAAAGAAATTTTTATAAAAGAGAGTATTGAGTAATGACACCTCTCTTTTATATCTTAAATTATTTCTCATTTTTATAATCACTAGATAAATTTGAAATGAGAATGTTGGAGATTAAGCTTTATTTGGGTATATATTAATAATATTATTATTGTGTATCATTTATTATGATATGAATATTAATTCATGTAATATCTGGGAGGAATATAAGGTGGTATGAAGTTTTCACTCCTTTTTAAAAATATTCTATCACAACATTTTCATGGCATGGTTTTATGTGGATAGTTGATTTTATTATATATTAATACATACAATTTAATAATTTAATAGTTGAGTTTGTAATTATATTTTTAATTAAAATTTTATAAAATTAATTGATAAATACTTTTTTAATATTATATGACTGATTTTTTTTTAATTGTTCAAATTTTAAATATAATTGATTGATCTATAAGGGTATTAACCCAAAACTAATGAGTAAAATAATTTAGTATTCATATCCCTCTTTGGAAAACAATTCTTATTTTTGGTATATCTTTTTCAAGTTGATTTTCAAAATCATTAACTTCTTCCCAAAACTAATTTGTTGGTATCAATGATGTAATCAATATCATTAAGTTTTAATGTTGTCTTTTATAAATACTCATTTAAAGGAATATAATTTTCATATTATTTTTTATTTTAATCCTTAAATTTTCATTTAGTATAACTTAACTAAATATCCATAAAAGTCTTTTAGAAAAAAATCAAGTCAAAACACAATCATTGATATTTTAATCTTTTATTAAAAAAATATAAGATATGGTATTTGTATTTTAATTTTTATCTTAACCAAAAAAAAATCCCTTCTATTTTAAGATAATATATTTATTTTAATGTGTAGTTGAGAGTTGAAGTATATTTTTTTTATCATTCCTTACATTCTAGTTAAATCTTAATGACTTAATAAGCATAATATTGTAATATGACTTTGTTGATGAGGTTTTTTTTTTTGGTTCATTATTTTCTTTAGAAGAGTTTTTAATCTTGTTTCATGAGTCTCTCTCTTTTTTATCTCATAAGTGTCATAGGTGTCTTCTATTGAATTCTTATTATTTAAATCACTTGACTTCACAATTATTATGGCAAGAGGATTATCTTTTTAGATAGGTATGAAGCTTTTGACAAGAACAACAACCGGTTATATCAACAATTATAACCATTTAATACTAATAATATGGTTGCAATCGATGAATACCAATAATATCGATATAACTAGTGAATACCAACAATATCACCACAACTAGTGAATACCATCAATATAATCACAACCAACCAATACTAGTGAAACAACTACAACCGGCCTTCCAATACCTCTAAGATTTGAACCTGAATGGTGCATATAACAATCAAGTTGCTTTACCAATACACCCCCATCTCATCAGTATCAAGAGAATTATTATTTAAATTATTCATCTAATATTCTTCCTTCATTATATTATCACATTTTAATAACTTTACTTTTCTCAATGATTAGGGTCTTTTCCTTGATCTTTTGAAGATTATCCCAATTTTCATCTAATTGTTGAAGAAGATAAATGATTTTTTTACTTAATCATAGTTTTATCTTTTCCTTGTCATCATATGAAGATATATTATTTTAAGTTGATGATATCCTTTAAAGACCATATTATATTGAAATTTAGAGGGCATATTTATAAGAGATATATAATGAAATTGGTCTTGTTTTACACTTTTGATATGGATGTCTAAATTTGAAAATAATTATAACATAAAAAGGAACATTTTCACAGTCAATAGATTGTTCCACTTGAAATTCATCTATATTTTAAGTATTACTTATTCTAATAATACAAAAATGCATATATATTTTATGTCTTTAACCTAGTAGCTTATATCATTAAGATGTATTTTATAATTGATTGTGTAATACCTTGAAAATATTCTCTATCTCATAACTTTATAAGTAATTTTTATAATCATAAACATATTAAGACACAATCCAAGTTTTTTTAATAATAATTTAACCCTAAGCTTCATTTCCTTAAATATAAACTTGACCAATACTTATATAAAAATAAGGTCCATTTTATTTTAGTTTTCAACATTAACAAAGACAACATAAAAAAAACTTTCAGTCCTATACTTGATTTTAAATTCACCTTTTAGTTTCCAAACTTTTCTAATTCAATAAATAAGTTTGTTTTGTTATAATATTACTCCATTAAATTTATGAGAAAATTGATACCCACTTTCTAATAAAAAAATGTCATCTTGAGGTAAATTAAAGATAACTTTCATATCCATGAACAACCTTAATTTTTTCAAAGATTGAAGATGTAAGGATGTTGAGATCAATAAGTTTTATGAGAACAAATAACTTATTCAAAAGGCTAAATATGGTGATGGTATAATTAGATCCTCAATATCATGGCCTTGGGAAAAACTTAGCATTTAAATTGTGAAATATGTTACCTTAAAGGGGAAGTTTCTAGACTATACTCCTACCACTTCTCTTTACTCAACCACTTCAGACATGAAAATCTTATACGTAATTATTTTTTTATGTTGATGTACATGTAGAAGTTGGTGTTAGATGTTTAGGTAGGTAAAATTGATTTGTTTATTCACCAAAGCTTAATCTTCTTATTATTCCAAAGAGCCACGACAGGAATTTCACTAAGTGAAGCTAGAATGAACCCAAGCCATAAGTTATCAAGGAAAATGAAGCTAATGAGGGTCCCACCAACCAAGGAACTGTCAAGAAGGGGTAAGGTCTGAAGAGGATAAAGAACACAATTCCTTCAAGACTAGTTTAGACCAATGTGGAAGTGATTGCCTATATACCTCCTAATTTAAAAAAGGATGGGATCTTATGTAGAAAGAAAAGAGTATCCATAGATGCAAAAGCAAGACTAATAATTTGAATCAAGTGAAACAAAGAGAGGGGATTAAAAGAGATACCCAAGTTAAATATATTAGTGTCACCACTCAGATGAATGAACCTATTCATATTATTAATGAGGAGGATTTCACCTAGCATGATATCTTACAAACCCTGATCAATAAATGAGATTTAATGGGGGATGGTTTTTATCCTAGTCAAAATTTAGAGAAGGCCAAGGAGGAATATTTCTAGAATAAAATTGAAACTTTGCAAGAAGAATCTAACCTCAAAAAAATATTCTTAAATGGATGGTTAAGTACAAAGAAATGCAAAAGGATAAATATTAATATGATAACCTAATGAAAGTGGGGTTGGCCAAGAGATTTTATTGGAGGTGGATAACCAAGATTTAAGGGAAAATGTCTAGTTTGAAATAGGAATCCATGGACCTACAAAATAGATTAAATGAATGTGGAGAAGGAATTGGAAGAGCTCAAAGAGAATGTGTAAAAGGTGATTAAAGTTAGTACATCCATAGTCCACAACTTGGTTAGTTATATTTAATTATTTCAAGATAACTTGAGAAAGTGAAAGGAAGGGCTAGTGTAAATGTTCTAAGGAGGGTTGAGCAAGAGGACAAGGAACCACAACCTAGATGTGTATTATAAAACCTGTAAAATTGATAACATGAATGACCATATGCAACATATGAAGGAGGAATGGGAGGAAGCTTTGTCCCTTCATATCTTGTCTCATTCCAACAAATGATCTTGACTATTTTTAATGTGTGGTGGAATTTTTACTTCTGGTTCACCACTCTTTGGTCTTGTCTTATAGGCTAATAATCTTATTTTGATATAATTATTTCTTGCATGACCACAGAGTTTATCTTTTGATTTTATCTAATATTTGGTTTTCAAAGGGTTTGGGCTCTTTCAAGAAAACCCATATTTACCCTTTATCAAAAAAATGTGGATACATTATAATTTCTTTAATGTATTCATTTTAATTACATCATTAATTATTCTTTATCCATACTCTTTGTAAATAAGATTAGATCCTCTTTAAACCACTGATTTAAATTATGGGAACTTTGAGGGAAAATTTTATATAGTACAAGTAAATTTTAAATAAAATTTTAACTTACTCGACCATGATCTAAAATGTCAACCCTATTCTAAACCTATAACATTTGTTAACATAACTAGTAGAAAAAAAAAACAAGTAGAGAAAACCCCACATATTTTGTGGGTAACTTTATCAATTCATTGAATCCATATTCAACAAAAATAAAAATAAACATAGATTCCTCCTTGTTTAACATGATATATTCCTCTTTCATGAAATTTTGTAACAAGTTATCCTCATTTGCAATCAAGGTTATTGTTGATGGTTAAAATTGCTCTAGTTTCTAACACCAACAATGGGAAGTTTCAAGATGTGTGACTTGCAACTTGAAACAACCTCCAGATTTTTAAGAAGTTGGTCTCTTCTTTATATCAAGTGTATACTAGGAAAAGGGATAGGAATTTTAACAGAAACACAAATGCAAAGAAAGAAAATCTTATTATGGTGATGCGCCTGAATGTAATTTGACCCTTAATCTAAGCACAGTGAAACTATATGTAAGATTCAATTACATTTAAGAGCAAACAAGGCATGATCAATGTAAAAGATGAAAACAATAGAAACAGAGGCTCACAACTTAGACTGCTTTTGCAGTGACATAGAAAATATCAACAAAGGCACAGGATTCAATCTTCTTATTAATTTTCCAGTCACATAAGAGGCACAAAAACATGCACAGTTACATAAACTTTCCAACTCAAGAAAATAGAACAAAGGCAAATGATATTCCTAATCACAGCACTAGAAAGTCTAAAACTCTTGACAACACAACTTAGACTACTTTTGCAATGACACAAAAAATATCAACAAAGGCACAAGATTCAATCTTCTTATTAATTCTCCAGTCACATAAGAGGCATAGAAACATGCACAGTTACATAAACTTTCCAACTTTAGAAAATATAACAAAGGCAAATGATATTCCTAATCACAGCTCTAGAAAGTCTAAAACTCTTGACAATAATTCTCTCTAAAATTCTCTCTAAGTATCTGATCCTTTCTTTTGGTGATCTCTACACCCATATTTATAGCCTTATATTCACTCCAGATTGTTTGTGTGTTCCCAATCTAATGGCCCAACTAAAATCTAATCGAACTAGAAGTGTCTAATAGAAGATATTTCTTAGATTCTGAAACGCTCTGTCTTTCGGTAGTTCATTGGATGAAACAGATCATAGGACACTCCCTTATATTAAATGGAAGAGGAAACTTAGCTGATTCCCCTTTTCCTCTTGAAAACCTTCTCTTTATTTAGGAGACACCAGAGAATGACACTTGGCATGTTCTGCAACACTTATCAAAGACACGCGGCACTTTTAGTGTAACTTATACTTCTTTTGCGTCTTTACTTAGGAGTGTTCCACCTTTGACACTTGTCGTAATCCACTTCTTCAAAACTTTTAACAACTTAATAGAAAATAAGACCCACAGCATTTCTCACCTGAGAAACTTTTAAAAAATGTATAGGGACAAGTGGCAATTTTTGTTTACCTCAACAAAGGATACATGGCAATCTCCGCTTTACTTAACTAGAGATATGTGGTGATCTCAACTACTTTTAACCACCTTTTGAAAAACCTAAGAAAGGTGACATATGCTGGTCTTCACATCACTTTGTTTATATTATAGAAATAATCAGGCCTCATTTCATATTTACACAGACAGCGACACTTGGCAGCTTCCACTTGCTTCAAAAACAAAACCTGAGACCCACCACAGTCTTTACTATATTGGTGAAACAAAATGAAGATAATTGTAATCTCGACACATGGTGGCTTCTACTCTCTCTAGCTGGGATACGTGGCATCTTCCGTTGCTTTTAGAAAATCAAATTGAAACCTTCTGTGATTGCCACTTGGCACTTTCTGCCTGATCCTGATACTTAGCTTGTTGAAAGCTTCCATTGAAAAGAGATTTGAAACACGGATGCTAATATGAAACATGGATGCTAACACTTGTCACATTCCATTGAGTTGCTATGAGATATGTGGCACATCCTAACCAACTTATAAAAATTATGAAAGGTGCCTCGACCGATGATACTTGGCAACTTTTGCATGATTTTGACACTTAGACAAAAATGAATCAAAAGGAAACTAGTGCCTGTGCTCTATTTCAAAACTTCATCGTCTCAAACCAAAGTATGTGGGAATAAAATTTTGCAGTGTGCAACTAAAAATTAGAATGAAACATAGATTATTTTTTACTCTACAGTTATTAGCAACCCCAAGGACTTTTGAGCCTACTCAAAAAGAAACCACAACTCTCGCTAGATCAAAATTTCAAAATTACAGATTCAGCAATGTTGTTTGATAAGCAGACCATTCATCATCAGATAACCCCTATTTATTCTATAATTCATTGAAGGCTAAATCAAGGTTAATAATATCCTTGTGTGAAAAATTCTACAAAATTTGAACCGTAGCCTTCAATTTGAATTCGAGCATAGAAATAGGAATTAAAATTGCTTCTACTTTAGGTATGGATGAGTCATCCCTTAAATCCTAAAATACTATTTGATCATTCTGCTTGACCAATAGCAAAGGTTCAATTTCATCTACCATCAACACAGTGTTGTCATCAGGAAATGGAGAAGGAAGACCTAATTGTACTAGGTCTTCAATGTGCTATTTCATTTCACTAATTCCCTCTTTCATTACATCAAGAATCTCTCTGCAACTGATGGCTACAGAATTGCAATTGAGAACCTCATTCACTTGCTTGGTAGTGACCATTTTGTTCTCAATTCCTGCTACTGACAACGTTCCATCCGTTGCATCATAAAACTTTTGTAGCAACATTTCAGAGTCCATTACTCTCCCAAAAACTGTAGCCAGAGTGTTTGCAACTAAATTCTCCACCTTTTTGCATAATTTTTGTGTATTTAGTAGGAAGGTGAGAGAAGGCCTGAGCTAAATAATCTCTGAAGAGATTCTCTTCCACATGGATTCATATAGCTCCTTCACCAGACTTAACACTCTGACATTCTTTGGCTTATTGGCTAGCTCCAATGTCAATTGTGCTACTCTCTATTGCTCAGCTTGAAATTGGGCTTGTATAGCTGCGGTATTATTTTATTTGGCTAGTAGCTTCTATTGTAATTGAGTAACCTACAATAGGTGTTCCTTGCATTTTTATTGTAATGCTACTTTTTCATGCCTTAGGGTCGTTACTGCATCCTTTACCTGCATTAGCCCTACTTTTAAGGAATCATTTACGCCTGGACTGCCTGATGAGTCTGAAGAGAAATAGTATCTTGCAACTATTTATTTAGATTCTCTATTTCATTGTCTTTTCTATTGATTTCTGTGGTCAAACTATTACAATTTACCTTTTCCTTGACTAAATTGGCCTCCATATTTTGTGTCCTCCTTGATGTCTTCAAATAGTATTCAACAACTGTAGAAGTTGATTCGATTAGCAGTTTAATTTTGTCTTGTGGCCTAAATAGGACCATGTCTATGGCCACTGTATTAATCGTGTAGTCTTCCAATTGCATCTACTCACTTGGTTTGATTACATTTGGTGACAAATGAGTCACCATCAGTTGCTGCTAAATGGGGTCAAATTATGACCATAGATGGGGTGTAACCAAAGCCTTATTTTATTTGATCCTCTTTTTCTCTCTTTGGGCTTCCCTCGCCTTCCTAGCAGCATCTGCTTGGGTTTGGAAGGTAGAAGGAGAGGCAATGTACCCACCTACAAAAGGATGTCCTTGTGGCAAACCATATTGAATAGCCAATTGTTGGCTATGGGCAATCTAAGGGGGAAGTTTCTTGGGAACAGAAGGGGAAAAGTGAGGTAACATTAAAGCTTGAGTAGGGATAGATGGGGTGAAGTGAGAAATGGGAACGGTAGAAGTGGTAGGGGATGTCATCTAGCTAGATGGAAACATCATGCCAATAGGAGAAGAAAGAGATTGAGAAGGAGAAGGAGTAATAATACTTACGTAAGGGGAAATTACAATACTCTGTAATTGGCATTGTGGGGTGTTTACCTCCTCTTTTGAATCAAACTAAAACTACACCCTCTTTTGCTTCTTGGGTGTCTCTTCTTTTAGCTACATCTTTTTTCCTTCCACATCTACCACTGCCATCAGTGATGGTTGTGGAGAACTAGGAATTTCAATAACCGATGTTGATGGGGAAGCTTTTTGTGGTGAAGGCATCACACTCTTTTGCTTTTCCATGACACTGAGAGATTGGGGCCAAACTAATACATTATTGTAGCTATAGTTTGCCCTAAGGCCTATGACTCTTGGCTAGATTCTGATCTGGCTTCTGGCTCTACACCTTGTGATGGCAAATTGCTTGTGTCAGGGCTAGATACAGGAGATAGATGGCACTCATCCCATAGTTCTTCCCATCTCTCATTTGAGTCGATGCTCCCAAAAGAATGAGTTGTCTGACAAATTTCTTGCCTATATTTCCAATAGGCTTCTATTTTCTCAGCATCCCAATCTTTATTCTTTAGTGCTCTTCTTAAGCCAGAAGTCATTCTGACTTTAGGATCAAAATCCCTCTGCTTAACATAGAATTTTTCCCATCACCTATTTTGTGGAAGGGGCAAATCTATTAATTCAACATAAAATCCAGGAGTATCTTCCCTAAGATTTTTTCTATTCTCCCAAAAGGGGTGGCCTTCATGTGCAATTCTAGTTGCAACCCTATTAGTCCTTATCTAGGAAGCTATGAAACCATTTGGGTCATATACCCATTTGTCTTCGACTAACAAGAAACCTAAGAAGGGTAGCTTTCTAAGCAGCATAATCTCAGCATCTCTGGCTTCCAATACCATGCTAGTTGTCATCCATGGGAGGTCATACATTTTTCTCTTCCTCTTCCTAGAGCCATATTCATTATCTACTATAGATACTTGCCTAGTGACCTCTAAGAATGCTAACCTAAGAGTCAAAATCTTAGGTAGCAACATTGGTTCCCCACAAAAACCATGGACTCTTATAATTGTATGGTGGGATCCAAAATAGAAGTCACACGAAATTAGGCAACTAGCCAAAAGGTTTGAAACACTTGGAAATAGTCTATTCATAACTGGTTTGGGGTTGAGGTGTCAAAAAGTAGGGGTGACAAATAATTCCCAGAATTCATATGGATCACTAGTTTTTGATAAAATATGTGTCCATGTAGACACAGGAGTGGTCCTTTGGAGATCAAAACTTGGGTCATATATATCAAGATGCATATGTTGGGCAAAGATGTCAGAGTTCTAATACAGCATGAGGTGAAACAAATAAGAAGAGTACCTGAAAACTCCTTTTGATTTGAAATGGGCCAGTTGTTCCACCATTGAGTACGCAATTTATTCAAAAAAGTCAAGCCTATACTCTTAATTTTTGTCAATGGTCTTCAGCCTGAAGAGGATAGCCATATGTTCTCCATAAACTGCCATATCATCTTTCATGCAGAAGATGAAAGCCATCATAGACAGTGCATCTTGGCTAGCTTGTGTGAATTGGGCTCTTGTTGTAGGGAGTGTAGGAACAATAGTGTCATTATCACCCATTTGTAATTTGGATCTTAAGAACCTCAACTGAGTATTGATGTTTACCCATGTTCTTTGCATTTTAGCAACAGTGGGAAACATAGTTGTCTTATCATGATATAGGGATAACATGTCTCTGATAGCCTGTGGTGTGATTTGCACCATGAATGGACCCTGTTGAATGGTGCTTGAGGGTGCATGAAACAAGTCTGCACATAGTTCGACCAAGTCAGGGCATGGATGTATAGTTGGGACAAGGAATTATGCCAGTTGTGAAGTCCATATCCTCATGGCAAATGTCTCATATTGCCCCACTCTGGCCCTCTGAAGACACCTTTGATGTGCCCCTTCTCTAAGAGTTTTGCTACTATCTCTTTGAAGGATTGGGTCCATGACTCCATCTGCATAATCTGTTATCTTTATTGGGTCATTTGCTTGACCAACTTCAGGGATTCTGGTCCATGGATAGGTCTTCAATGGTTGTGCAGGAGCTCAAGCATATGACTTACTCGCAAGAAACTTGTCAAGGGATTCATACATCCCAGCTCCTTGTTGTGAAAACTGTGCTCCCTCCATCTCTATATCTATTCTGTGATAACTAGTATGAACTTTTGCAAAATAGAAACACTTTCTCTAAATCAGGTTTATTTGGAACTAAAAATGCAAGTAGCAAGATATTTTCTCACAAACGTAAGAATGTTTGAGAAGCTTGTAAGTTTTAACTCTTGCTAGAAGGTATTTATTGACCCATCAAGTCTCAAAATGGCATTAAACTGGGATAACCATTAGCAAATCCTACTCAATCTTCATGGGACAGTGAGATAGATACGTTATGCAAGTGGCAGTGTGAGGTACCTTGGGGATTTCTAAAGATTTGGGAAGCATTCAATGTATTGGGGAATTTTGAAAATTTTGAAAAACTCTAAGCTGCCGACTACGTGTTTAAAGAACACTTATTTAAAAGAAAATTGAGAAAACAAAAATGGGAAAACAAAAATGGGAAAACAAAGTAAAAAAGAAAAGGAAACTATCTAACTATGATACAGCTAACTGGGTATATTTGCCTACCTCCCAAATCAAAGGGAAGATTTTTGAAGTATCCTTTATAACACAGAAACTTATGATGCCAAACAAGTGATTGAATGGTATGAAACTCTGATGACTTGCTCTTCTTGTTTGCCACCTTAATTTGCCTACATCTGAATGAGTCAGAGTCAAACATGTCCCCAACATATACATACTCTTCTTGTTATTTAAAGCTTATTGAATGTTGATTCTTTATGATGTCGTGTCTCATCAAGAAATCAATGTCTATTGGCTCTCCACCCTGTGTCTTTTGATATACATCATTTTTTGGCTTATCTCCTTTTGCCTCATGCTCGAGTTCCATTACATGATCATCCTCTTTAATGACTTCAAAAATATCATCTTCAAATTTACCAACCTCTTGAAAGGATAAGCCTGATAGTTTACAACAATTTTGCATATTTATTTGAATCTCAATGCTGCCTTCTCCACCTAAAGCCAACTCACATCCTTCTTGAAGAATAGTGTAACCTGCCCTAATGACTTCAAACAAGTCATTCAAAACATGATCATAAATTATCTCTTTTTCATCAAAGATAGAGGCAAAAGCTTATGACTTGTCCTCTGGTTCATCAAAGGGTGTACCTATGGTGATTTCTTCTTCATCTGCACTCATGAAATCTTCTTGACTAGCCATGAACTGAGTATACTCCTCTTTACTTTCTTCCTCCAAAATATATTCCTCTTTGAAAAGGGATGAAGAAGAAGACTAATGGTTATACATATGCGGAAGAGGAGATAATTATTGAGCTAGAATCAAATGATTCTCTTCTTTCCATTTGTCCATCACTTCATCTATATCAGATGTAGCTTGATAGCTCTCTTGGAGGGGTGTAGATGGGGTGTATTCAAATATAGGATCTTCTACTTGATTATCACCATGAGTAAGAGCAACCTTGACTTCTTCAAGGTTTTGAGCAAAACTTTTCTCTTCTTCCCTTCTGTCCCATGATTCCATTGTTTGTTTCCAACTCATGACCTTAGGTCTCAAACTTTTTTCTTGGAAAGAGTCAGCAATTTCATCTTATTCAAGGTTTTCAGTTGGTTCATGATTTTTTTCTTCCAACTTGGAATCTTGTCATCATGCTGAAGGACCTGAGGATTGGTATAAGAGGTATCTTTTGGCGTAGGCACCTTTCTAAGGTCTGAAAACTCTATCTCTCTTTCACTAAGCAATCTCATTTTTTCCTCTAATTCCTCAATTTGCTTAGCTAGATTTTCTTGAATGAGTCTTTCTTGGAGTTCATAGGAATCATTAGATAAATGGGGAGTGCATGAAGGTTGCCATGAAAAACAAGAAAATTCTTGAGGAAGGGTGGAAGAGACTTGAAAGGGACTAGCCTCATTTTGTATCTCATGCTCTTGTACAATGTCTTTCTCCTTCTTTCTACCCCATGATTCCATTGTTTGTTCCCAACTCATGACCTTAGGTCTAGAACTTTTCTCTTGGGAAGATGGGGTTGCAAGGTGAAGGGGAAGTGAGGGTTTGGATTCCAATTCCCTTGCTACCAACATAGATTGTTGTTTTTGAATATTTACCAATTCAATATGTTTATCAAGATTGGCCTTAAATGCCAGATTTACTATTTCAAAACTTTCCTCAACATGATTGGGGAAAGAACCATGACAGGCTCGACTTGGCTCCTGAGCAAGGGTTGAGTATGTCTGATATGAAACTTGGGGCAATGGATATGCAGGTTTATAGACTTGGTAAGGTTTCCTCTCATGAATACTCAGCTTCTCTTCCAAAGATGCAATTAAGCCACTCACATCCAACATCTCATATGTAAGCCTTTGCCAATTTGCTCTTTTAATGGGAGCCCATTCACTTTTAACTAGATCTACTGCATTTCTTACTTCATGGATGACATGATTAGGAGTTTCTTGGCTACATCCCCTTCTGTTGTCAAGCTCTAATACATGTTTTTTATATCCCAATAATGCTTGTTTGAAGGTGGAAATGAGATTAGGTTGAGTATGAGATGTAACATATTGTGAAGACTGGGCATAAGACTAATATAGCTCATGACAGGGCTGAGGCTGGTCATATTGGACCTATGAAGGGAAAAACTCATAACCATATGCATCCTTGTTGCTTGATGCGATTCCATGAGCAACCTAATCTTGATTTAAAATATATGAAGGGGCATAAGACCCATAGCTCTGAGTAACAGAATTATACATACCAAATGGTGATTTCTTCTTGACTTTGATTCTTTGAGGTAATCGGTGACGATAGAAGATTTAGATCTTGTTACTGATCCACAACTCTAACTCCTTGTAGCTCTCTAGTTCATACGGTCTTGAAAGAAACTTCAAGATGGTGTCCCATCAGGCATGCCAAAAACTGTTGATGGTTAAAATTGTGCTAGTTTCTAACACCAACAATGGGAAGTTTCAAGATGTGGGACTTGCGACTTGAAACAACCTCTAGATTTTTAAGAAGCTGGTCTCTTCTTTATATCAAGCATATACTAGGAAAAGGGATAAGAATTTTAACAGAAACACAAATGCAAAGAAAGAAAATCTAAATATGGCAATGCCCCTGAATGTAATTCAATCCTTAATTTGAGCACACTGAAACTATATGTAAGATTTAATTACATTTAAGAGCAAACAAGGCATGATCAATGTAAAAGATGAAAACAATAGAAACAGAGGCTCACAGCTTAGACTACTTTTGTAGTGACACAAAAAATATCAATAAAGGCACAGGATTCAATCTTATTATTAATTTTCTAGTCACATAAGAGGCATAGAAACATGCACAATTACATAAACTTTCCAACTCAAGAAAATAGAACAAAGGCAAATGATATTCCTAATCATAGATCTAGAAAGTCTAAAACTCTTGACAATAATTCTCTCTAAAATTCTCTCTAAGTATCTAATCCTTTCTTTTGGTGATCTCTGCACCCCTATTTATAGCCTTGGATTCACTTTGGATTGTTTGTGTGTTCCCAATCTAATGGCCCAACTGAAATCTAACTGAACTAGAAGTGTCTAACAAAAGATATTTCTTAGATTCTAAAATGCTCTATCTTCTAGTAGTTCATTGGCTGAAACAGATCACAGGATGTTCCCTTCTATTAAATGGAAGAAGGCACTTAGCTAATTCCCCTTTTCCTCTTGAAAACCTTCTCTTTATTTAGGAGACACCAGAGAATGACACTTGGTATGTTCTATAACGCTTACCAAAGACACGCGGCACTTTCCGCATAACTTATACTTCTTTTGCATCTTTGCTTAGGAGTGTTCTGCCTTTGACACCTGTCGCAATCCGCTTCTTCAAAACTTTTAACAACTTAATAGAAAATAAGACCCACAGCATTTCTCACCTGAGCAACTTAAAAAAAAGGTATAGGGACAAGTGGAAATTTCTACTTGCCTCAACAAAGGATACGTGGCAATCTTCACTTTACTTAACTAGAGATATGTGGTAATCTCCACTACTTTTATCCACCTTTTGCAAAACCTGTGGAAGGTGACACGTGCTGGTCTCCGCATCACTCTATTTATATTATAGAAACAATTGGGCCTCATTTTATATTTACATAGACAATGACACTTGGCAGCTTCCACTTGCTTCAAAAACAAAACTTGAGACCCACCACAGTCTTTGTTATATCAGTGAAATAAAATGAAGATAATTCAGATCTTGACACATGGTGGCTTCCACTCTCTCTAGCTGGGATACGTGGCATCTTTCATCACTTTAAGAAAAGCCAATTGAAACCTTCTGTGATTGCCACTTGGCACTTTTCACCTGATCTTGATACTTAGCTTGTTGAAACCTTCTGCTAAAAAGAGATTTGAAATGCAGATGCTGATATGAAATGCAGATGCCGACACTTGTCATGTTCCACTAAGTTATTATGAGATACGTGGCACATCGCAACCAACTTATAAAAATTATGAAAGGTGCCTTGGCTGATGACACTTGGCAGCTTCCGCATGATTTTGACACTTAGACAAAAATGAATCAAAAGGAAATTAGCGCTTGCGCTCTGTTTCAAAACTTCATCATCTC
The DNA here is from genome assembly GCA_037957365.1 of Torreya grandis. Lineage (NCBI taxonomy): Eukaryota > Viridiplantae > Streptophyta > Pinopsida > Cupressales > Taxaceae > Torreya > Torreya grandis. The sequence continues at coordinate 4,659,684 of JARHVA010000625.1, forward strand.
GAACCAAAGTATGCGGGAACAAAATTTTGCAGCGTGCAACTGAAAAATCAGAATGAAATGTAGAGTATTTTTTACTCTACAGTTATCCAAGTGTATTTTTCATTCCTAAAGCCAATAACAAGAAATAAAAATAAGGTGTGAACATTATCTAGAAACTAAGTACACATAAACTTAGCATCCTCTCTTTTGAGAGGCATACCACCACTACCAACTATAATTCCATCCAAAAAAATTTGTTGAAGACATTTTTTAGGCCACTTATGATCCAACAAACTCTTGTGTTGGACTTTATGCACCTATATGATATTGTAATGTTAATTATATTAATTCAAATGGATAATTTTTATAATAAGTCAAATGGGTAATTTTCATTAAATGTTACATTAAATCAAATACATAAATTGTAAAATAAGTCACATTTGACTAAAGTTTTACCTTTGCTCTTTGAGATGTTATATATAAATGCTTCTATGATGGTAAATGATCATGTAAATTAAATATTATAATTGGTTTTGGCTATCATAACATGGATAGTTTAAGTTATTCATATCTTAACAAGTATTTATTTGGTGTAAGGGCACATGAAGGGTAGTTTATAATAAATAAAATAATTAGGTATAATGATATTACTGTTAAGCATGAAATATACTGAGAGAGAGGGTGAATCAATATATCACATATCTTTTAAATATTATATATAATCTGGTTTCTTTTCTTTAATCACTTAATCATATATTCAATATGTGAAATAAAACTAAAATAATAACATGCACCAGACAAGAAAGAGAGACACCAAATTTTTATGTGGAAACCTAATGTGGAAAAAACTACGTAGAACAATCTCAAGTATATGAATGAGCACCAATTCAAATTACAAAATTCACAAACACTAACTTGCAGGATCACCAACCCCTTTGCCAAGTACCAACATTGAAACTATTTGTGAGCACCAACCCATAGGAGCACCAACCCCTCTTATGTAAAACACAACCATCTCTCAATGTTGCTTTCTCAACAAATGATAGAACTCTACTATATCTCTTTTTATTCTCTCCTCTTTTCTTATGTAAAATAATTAAAAACCATACACACTCTTGAATATTTAAAATGGCTTTCCAAGCCTCCTTCTATAGCTTTCCAAATGACCTTTGGTATTCATCCTTTGTGACTCTTAAATCCACATGGAAAATAGTACCAAAATTGCATGACCCTTTGAATCCTTTCATTTGAAAAGTCACATGGTGACCCTTTTATGAGAAAATGCATCCTTTATCCTTTAATCTTTATTTTGTGACTCTTTGAATTCCTCAAGATGACTCTTCATGTAAAAATTCACCCTTCCCTCTTTTGTCTTCACTTGGTGACTTGTTGAATTCCTTAATGTGACCCTTCATGGGAAAATACATCCTTTCCCTCTTTTGTCTTTATCTCATGACTCTTTGACTTCTTCATGGGCCCTCTTTTGACTTTATGCAACCAAAAATATATTCATTAATATTTAATTAATATCAACATACTTTAACCAAAATATAAACATTAAAAACACCTTTAGACATTAAATGCTATGGGGCCTTTGTCACCAGTAATGTTAGACCTTTGACATCAATGACAATATTTCCAACAATTACATCAATATATATGTTTGTGGTGTAAATGATGAGTTTGAAAAAATTATATCCTCTATTATCATAGGTTTGAATCCATACATGTGAAATCAAAGTGGTGATTTTGATAAGTGAGAGGATCTTTATGGATAAGGAGTTATTTTATTGATTTTATATTTTAGAAAATATGTCACTCTATTCTCTTAGCAAAAAATAAAATATTAGATTAAATTAATTCAAATGATATTAGAAAGGAAGTTTAGAGAGATTTATAGTGAGTAGTCACAATAAACAAATTTGAGAAAATAATGAGACAAGTACCTCAAGAAGTTGATATTTAGAAACTAATTTTTTTCTAGTCACAATTTGAATAGAAAGATAAAAAACTTAGTATCTTGTAATTCTATTGTTAAATTAAGTGCTTGTTTATGAATAATAAATAATAATTTTAGATTTTTTAGCCTAAAAACTTGTTTTGTTCATGTTTGTAGTAAGAAAGGGTTTCCATCTAAAGCATATTTATTTAAACCCTTGTTTTGTATTTAAAACAAAAATATTTTATATATAGTAAATTTTTATAGATATTTTTTATATATAAATAAAAAATATTAAAATATTCTTAATTATGGATAGAAATAGAAACCCAAAAATTTATTGGGTTGTGTGTCAACCACCAAAAACCAAAGAGGGAAATCCACACAAAAACCTCACAAAGTATTAGTTTTGTAGTTTACAAAGCTTTCTTATTGAAAATGAAAGTCTCTACTATACTAAATATCTATTTTATATAAAAATAAATAATCTCGTGAGTTATATTATTGACACCAATATTCATTGGATGCCTTGATACCAATAATATGCTAAAATAAAAATAGAAACGTATTAATACATGTTTAACCAAGTATGAATTATGATGTCAAATACCATAGCTAGTTATCAAGTTAAGCTCATCCCACACCTAAGTCTGGTAAATCCAAAACATAACAATTAACTGTCACAATTGACAAAAAAATATTCCTTGGTCAAGGCATTCAATTATTCCTCCAATCAAGATAATCTAATAATAAATAGATCAAGGCATGAAAGTTCCCTCTCTACTCATCTCTCCACATTTTCTTTAGAATTGGCCATGTATGGGATCCACATGTGTTGCATCATGGGTTGGATTTGATTCCTCTAATTTTAATTTTTTACATTTTATGACTTGGATGAAAGCTCTCTTCCATAGTGCAATTGTCGACTAAAAATTCACCCTAGTGTTCTCCTCCAATATCACATTATCTTCCAACAACATATGTAGCTTAAGATATTTAGTCAAGCCAAAGTATGTTTGATGGATAAACTTCCACCCTCTGAATATCTTATTTATCCTTTTATAAATGAAAAATCCTCTCAATGCTTAAGGATTTTCCTGCCTCTTGATTAGCATGAGGTCTTGGTACATGGGGTTTGCCATAGAGAAAACAACATATTAAGTCAAGAAACTCCAAAATATAACACAAGGGTATTTGTATATTAAATCTAGAAAATCAAAGATTTTGATGGTGGGAGAAGGTGAACCACACTTCACTATACCCCTCTCTCAATGAAATGCAAAAATAACTATAAAATCTTAGAGAACCTTTTGGGAGAGTCACTTTCTAATTCAAACATAGATAAAATGAAAAAGAACTCCTCTAGTTTCCAAATTCTTCTCATAGAGATCAAAACTTGGCTTTTTCCCCCAACTAAAAATTGATAGATAGACCATAAAAATTAGGTCAAGGCCTTACTATTTTATCACTAGATCAAATGCTTTTCTCAATCTTCCATATTTTCATGCTAATATTTTCACTTCTACTTTTACAAATTAAAAGGTTTAAATAACTAAAATGAGAGGCTTTGATATCCCTCTATTTAAATTTTAATATAAAATAGGGGAATCAACATGCATTCACATGTTACCCTACTTATAATTAGTGAATGGGGTGTATTTATACCTCCCCTTCCTATCACCCCCTCAATGCATTATTGGGCATCATCAGTTTAAGACTAAGTGATAATATGAATAATATGCACCCTTAGGATGGTGTTAAGATGTTTGGGGTAAGGGTCATGTAAAAAAGATCTCATTATTATATGATAAATTTATTCCTTTTAAAATAAATTGACTCTTATATTGGCCAAAGATGAGCCACCTTATTCCCACCTCTCCTATTATGTATGAGCCTTGCCTATAGGAAATATGGCATAATATCTATTAAGTCCATAATGACATATACTTAAGTTGTTAATTATCAAAAACTTTATTTTTGACTCTTCAATTGTTAGTCTTGATTTCCATTCCATGTAATTTAGTTAGTCCAATTATTATCCTTGGATATTTTCATACCTTGTAACTATACTCTTCCTCTTATTGACTTATAATTAGAATCACCAAAATCACAATAATTAACAATATTTGTTCTACCTTCATGATTTATTAATAGTACCTCCTCCAGCCACCTATCATGGGTTTTTTTTTTACATTCTAGTCAAATTTTAATTTGAGAGGTGTCAACAATGGGGATCCCATTTCACGTCTTGATTATTCTAGGATTTTCTACTTGATCTTCTTTAAATTTTTGACTTGTATACTCAATCTAGTTTTAAAGATGGAGTTGAAGTTAAAAAGAGGATTTAAGGCCCTTAATGGAACAAGTTATGTTGACCGATCATACCCTATGTGTGATTACAACTGGAATACATCAAGGAGTCAATCAAGATATTTTTGAAGTAAATCATTATAACCCATTTGAGGGTGATTATCAATGAGAGCATTGGTGATAAGATAATATTTTATAATCACCTTAATGTAAGTTGATCTTTGATGGGTATCTAGTTGTAGTTGATGAGGATTATTATTATGTCACTTTCAAGAAAGAGTATACCATTTTGAATTATCTTAATCAATGGTTGAAAACTAATAATAGTTCATTAAAAAAAAAGTGACCTCAAAAAGTTAGTGAAATGGCCAAGGGTTACAAAATTAGCATTAAAATTATTATTTAGATTCTAAGAAATAAATAAAATGGAATATGGAAAAATTCCAAATACCTAATAAATTCATCAATATAATTCATAAAATTTTAATGACTAAATATGATATGTTAAATTTGAATAAAAGGTTTACATGAATATGAACCCTGCATAATAATAAATATAAGAATTATATAAAGTTGAGAGATTTGTAGATATGTAACTATTAACAATTAATTTACCTTTGGAATTCCTTAAAATCATTATGAATCTATCCAATAAACCTTTAAAAACTCAATGAGGAAATCATATCTATTATGAATTCAAGATTCAGGAAGAATAAATAATCACCTTTAAGTTCACAAGGAAGAGAATGGCCTACATTGAAAACCTCTTGAGTAGTGACCAAGTGAGTAAGACCTTAAGCTTATCTTGTATTTATAAATGACTATTTGGTATTTCCCCCAAAATTTACATAGGAAATGTTCTTATGTCAACTCAAATGAGATATTTGAATTTGAAAAATAGTCTTATAAGGATCTTGGAACACTATCGACAAAGGTGAATGTTGCTAATAACTGCCAATGTCTGACTATTATTGGCAATGTATAGGAAGGGATAAATAGTTATTTGGAAGGTTTCAATAGTAAAATAGAGCATTATGATATATACCAAGGAGATCCTAAGTATAAATGATAGTAAATTGGGTTGGCTAAGTCAATAGATATATAAATCGATATAGGAGGATGTGAAAAAGAGTCAAATATACACACACAAGTCATGTATGTCAAAGATAGGTCCAAATTGATATTTTCAAGTATCTAATACCAAATTTATATGCCTAAAAATACCATTATTTTAGTTTGGTATTGAAAATGATAGATTAAAAGGATAGAAGAAATCAATTTGGTACCTATATCTAATTGCACTTGATGTTTCCAACTATGCCCCAAATGTCCAACTTGCTCCATGAAAAACCTACAAGTAAACATGTAGAAATAAATTTACACTCATAATTAACAATATGTATATGAAATAATCATAAATCATTTAACTGTTTAAAATTTAAAATTTAAGGAAAAAATAACTTTTAGGTATGTGAACCAAGTTACCCTCTGTTAAACCAATTGGAGAATGCCATGGGGTGATTATTCTCTAAGGATATGCCACTATTATAACCATGGGTTGAGAATTATAAATGCGTCAACCCTCATTGGATACTGAGATATATAGCTAAACTACTCACAATATCATCATGACTCTTTTGTTGGAACCCCAAAATAGATTTGTATGTAAAAGGTGGATCCCTGAACTAGGCTTATATGTAAAAGGTGGGGACTCAAACTAGGATCATATACAATTTTAATATTTGAATAAAATAATGCAAAAATAATTATATCCAAAGTGCTTATGTATTACTATCAGTCTCCATCATATAAAAATAGAAAAGTGTTTGCACAAACAACATTCATGCCCCTCATCTGATCTATTTGTACCTCAATATGATATAGAATACCTTAATTTTTATGTCACTTTGTTCAATCTAATAACATTCTCAATAATTTCCATATAACTTGATAAATTTTCTTGATCTAATCCATATAATTTATCTCATCATGTTATATAAATTTTAATTGGTCCTCACTATCATGTAGAGTACCCCACATATGCCTCACATATGTGTCGTTCTATCAATCTGGCCTAATTTAAATCTCAACCTATCCCATATTAATCACAATCTCTCCAATATATCCTAATTTGAATCATAGTCTATCTCACTTGAATCACATAATCTAAACCAAATTTTGAACCAGTTGTCTCTCAAGTCTTGAATCTCTATGACAAGCCCACTAGTACGCCGTCTTTTGAAGTGAGGGTTAAACCCTGTGAATCATTCATCTCAAAATAAAAAAAGTATACACATTTTATATTATATATATAATTTCAACATTTAAAACATGTAACCATTATAATATTTGTTATTAGAGTAATATTCTATCATTTACGCACATAGGAAACAGGTAACCCAAAGCATACAAGTGTCATGTCAACTCAATATAGAAATTATGCATGTAGTAATATTCAACACAATAATAAGCACTCAACAATAATCCACATATAATATGAATGATATCAATCATAACACTATAAGCTCAAAAACTATCATATATGTAATTGCATATATAGGCTTACAATGTCATAATTGTGACACACACAAGCACTCAAGACATAACTTCCCTTTTACTCGATTCTTATCCCACATAGACACCACATTGGCCATGACATGGACTATAATATCCTTGACACAACTATCGCATGATGTGAAAACACACATATAAATAGCGAATATAACATGCATAAATCATCATGAAATGTATCACATAATGTAACACACATTAATGGTCACACATAGAACATGTAATGTAACACACATGAATGGTCACATTTTATAACATCCATCAATGTTTAGACAATGTAACAATCATCAATGATCGCACATAGAACACATAATGTATCACAAATTAATGATCACATGTATGACACTCATCATTAATCACACATAGAACACATAATGTAACTAAAATATAACACGCATGATTGTTTACATTAATAACACCCAATGTAACACACTCATCAATGATCACACATAGAACACAAAACAACATAAATCATGTATAGAATAAGCAATGTCAGTCTAGAAAATTAATCAATGCCATCATCACATGTAGTAAATTAAGATATCCATACAAAATAACAACCTAAAATGTATTCACAAGAGTAAGTCATGTATAATAAATATAATTAGCTCAATATGATCAATGAACTTTCATATAAATATATCACTTGAAAAGATGTACTAATATGCCCCTAGTGTATGCATGCCCCTAATGTATAACGGTAGTCATTTGGTGTAAGAACTGTCTCACATCTACACATCTATGTGTCATAAATAACTTGTATGTCCTGCATCCTAGTCATGTTTACCATGAAAACCATGTGCACATAGAATGGATATGTAATCTACCATGTATATGATAAATAACATCAATCGATCATGTAACTATAAAATCATATCATACACAAGTCATAATTTTGAATTTTTTGAATATTTAAATTTTTTTGAATTTTTTAAGTTTTTTATTTTTTTATATTTTTTTGAATTGTTGAAATTCAAACATGCTCATAATAACCAATGATCTTATCAATGTGAGACTCTATGTATATGTATGTCATGCATCATATATTTAATCATTAGATCCATCACAAAAGTTAGATGTGTCATTCCAATCATTTTATGTATTTTCAGTAGGCTATGTAAAATCAAACGCACCATATGTTGAAATTGGTTCATCAGTGTTTTTTTGGTTTTCAACATATACATCATTGTTAGTATCATGTACCTCAATTATGGTCATAGAATAATTATGCATCATTTCTTGAGCAATAGAGAAAGAAATGATTTCCACTTTCTTTACTTGCTCAAAAGATTGTCCCTTGAAATTGAAATAGTCTCACCTTAGAATTGAAATCTATTATAATCATGATTTTTACCAAGTGTTGCATTCATTAACCTTATCCATGATCTTCCTAGTACAAAATTATATTGATCTAAGGTAGGGCTAATGTTTAACATCACATATGTAATTTGATACCAAGAGCTATGTTCCATGAAATAGATCCAATGAATTATTTGAATGAAATATTCTTATCCATGTTCAATATCATATCTAATAGATTAGAAGTACCATGCTACATAAATTTCTTTCACAAGTGTTATCAACCATGACATTGGTGCATTGTTTACCATCTATGTGAGGGCTAACAATCAAAGGTTCCATAATTAAAAATTATTTTGTGTTTATTTCCTTGCAAACCATCGTTGTAACATTTTTCTTCTGATATATATATATATATATATATATAGCTTATGAAATTGCTTCTTAGGCACCTTTTTCTTAGGAAATTCTTCTTTTTATAACTCTTCTTTCAGTAATTGAACCTTAGTAGATGGAACCATGATTTTATGGGTTGCTAAATATTATAATGTGTGTTTGAATAGAGTGGTACTTTTAATACATGTATCCAATGTAAGGTCACCACTATCAATAAAATCATGTATTAAGTTATTCAAAGCCCAACACTTATCCGTAGGATGCAAATGAACTCTATGATAAGCACAATAGTATTTGGATCATTTCATAGGATGTGGAAGAGGAAATGTGAGCAACTTATTTTGAAGCATATTTCGAAGAGTTTCACTTGGAAACTTATTAATCTTATGCCAACTTCTTGACTCATTAGTCGTAGATGTATTTTTTTTCTTAACCCTATTTTGAGATGAGCTCTTTTGAGACACATAGCTTTTGAATGGAGATCCAGCGATTAAACTTACATTAACATGCACAAATTTATCTTCAACTGATATTACCTTTACACATAAAGTTTAGATTTTCTTTTGTAACTCCTCTATCATAGTAAGCATCTAGTGTGTTGGAATGGTGACACTTTGGATAGATTTATCCAATGGTTGAGACTTGTTATTGATGGTTACAAGCCACACTAATACTCATAGGTTGGCAATATTTATATTTACAATCATAAACCCTATACATTTTAGATTTGATATCCATACAACATTCTACAGGGGGTTCACCTTACCTATTGGGATTATGATATCATAGACCTCCTTATCCAATATAATCCTATGTTGAATAATGGGGGAGGGATGGTAACTATCACTACCTTGAGGAGGAATGAACTTTGTCCACATGGAATCATTTTAGATTCAATGTTATCATATTACATATTAATAGAGACATCATTGTGTATCTTAGAATCATCATCATACTTCATAACAATGGAAGGACTGCCATTATATTTCACATCAATATAAGGATTAACATCATACTTTGTATCAATAGATATATCAACACCACATTTCATTTCAAGAGAAGGATGAGCATCACATTTCATTTCAATAGAAAAATCATTACATTACAAACACTATTTGAAGGTATAGCATCATGAGAATTGACATGTATATCATCTTCATTCGTTATTGTATCATTTTTCTTAAATGAAAACCTAGTAACTTGAATAAGTGTGGTATTTAATTAATTTTTATTTTCTTCTTGTTTAGCGTCATGACTAGTGGAAAGGTCTATATAAGGGGAAGGAGAATTAATGTCTTGAATTATAACATTAATTATATAACTAAAATTGTACAAATATATATCAAATCAACATAGTCATTTCCTTCACTCACCCAAACATGATCATCTAAATCCACATTTATCCATTCATTGGCATAACTATAAGGCACATCATGGGAAGATAATAAGGAATCCATATGATAAGGAATGGTAGGATTTTAGGGATGTAGTCACATTAAAAACATCATCAAAACCTAATATGAGAAGTAGCACAAGCAAAGACCTAATCCTAGGATAAGGGTGGAAATAGAACTCTAGGAGTATAAGGATTGGAGATCAATAATTAAAACCCTGGGATAATTAGACACCAATGAAGGGGAAATCAGAAATCAAATCTAAAAATTATACCTTAATGTATAAATTTTAAATCCTAGGAAAGAAGGATGAAAACCTAAGGCAAAAAGACAGGGATTTTAATTCTCAATAATAATAATGGGTTCACTAGAATATTTTAACTTATTTTAGATTTAGGTGATCTAAAAAGGTATAAAACTATTGAAATTCAAATTGCATAAAATACAACATTCCAATTTAAATTTTGAATTTATAAAGAGATTGATTACATTTACTAATTATAAAAATGACCAATAATAAGGCACTTAGCTGATATCATGTTATATTTTCTCACTACATATGCATAGTCACCTGAAATGCTCTGTAATTACATTGTGGCTACTTGGATCAAGAAACAGACTATCAAATTTTTTTAAGATGATGTCAACAAAGTCAAGACACATGCAACAACCAATCTTGTCCACTATCTACTACAACTATCCCTATGTAATTTTTTAGTTTGTTCTACTACATATTGTTGTGCCTCCTTATCAAGATGATTTATGGATGATTTGTTTACCTCATTCATGTGCATAGATCTTGATTTTATCTTCCTTTGACTTGAAACCCTAGCTCCATTTTTGACACTTGATTAACCTAAAAGAAGGGTTGGACATCCCTAACCACTCCATGTTGAGTGGTTAAGCATTTCCTAATTTTCAATACTCTTAAAAGGGCTCAAACCACATGCAGTACTCCCACCTCTATGTATGTGTGTTCAATAGTGTTCCACTAGAATGCAATGTAAATTTTTGGCTTTCGACATGTGTCAACATTTAAAATTGAACTTGCATTAGTTTTCAAACTTAGATTCTGGGATTTTTTCTTTTAGGATTTTTAAGATCTAGATGTTTTAGGATGTTGCCTCAAGGATGTGTAAATAAATATCTCAATGTGCAAGTGGTTTTCAATGTAATTGCTAAGTAGTGATAAAGTGAGTTAGACCTTTGGCTTGTCTTATATTTATATATTAATCTTTGGGATTTCCCCCCATAATTTAAATAGGAAACATGTTTATACTAGCTCAAGGGAGAGATTTGAATCTAAAAAATGGTCATTTAAGGATCTTGGGACAGTACTGGTGAAGATGGATGTTGTTGGTAACCATCAACATTTAACTATTGTTGGCATTGTCTAGGAAGGGAAAAATAGTAGTTTATACAGTGGTGAAATCTTGCTCAAGATAATAAATCATTATGACATAGATTAATGAGATATTAAGTAGCAATGACATCAAATTGGGTTGGCCAAGTTGTTAAGGTGTGGAGCTAAAAGCTTCAACTATTTGCAGACACAAGGAAGGATGCTAAAGAACCAGAGCCACCGGCGTCGGCAGTATGATCGACGTCGATTAGATGCAGTGGAGAAGGAGACCGGCGATGGTAGGGAGTCAGCCAACGTCGGCAGCACCAGACAAGTAGGGACCGACGTCAGTTGCCTGTGTGGTCCAAAACTGTTCGTTACACGAACAGTTAGTTAGTTGAACCGAGTGTTTGCATGCTAAGGGGCTAATTTAAGTCACGAGCTGTGTGTCTAATTTTAGTAGTTAGATTTCTATTTTTGTAAGCATGGGATCTTATTTATAGACCCATAAGGCATGTATTGTAATTAAGTAAGAAGGCAAGTAAAAGCATTGAAGCTAGCAAGGTCAAGGAGATCGGCTGAAGCATTCAAGGAGGGATAATAACTCAGGCTTTAGAGTTGTTGTGTTGAGCAAGAGAGAGAGGGAAGAAGGTCTTGAGGTGTGGAAAGCCTTTGAGGTGGAGGAAGAAGTGGCATCTTCCTTATTGTATTTTCTTCTAGTAGTATTTAATACAAGAGTGTGTATTGTCTCTCAAATTCTTTGTTGTCTCAAGTTTCTAGCTACTTTATCATTCTGGTATGATTCCGTGTTTAATTGCATATGAGAAAGTAATCAATTGTGCTCTAATTGGTAGAGCTACAGATCCCCTGACAAGTGGTATCAGAGCTACGATTTGCAGGAAGCAGGGTATTATTTTTTATTACAGGCCATTCACAGGGTTTTTTGATTGAGTGGGAGTTCAGCAATGGCAGAAGAAAGTAGACTACGTATGGAGAAGTTTAACGGCAAGAATTATCAACATTGGAGGATGCAGATTGAGGACTATCTGTATCAGAAGGATTTGTACTTACCATTGGGTGGGGTTGCATGCAAGCCCATAGATATGAAGGATGAAGAATGGAATGTTCTTGATCGGAAGGCTCTCGGTTCCATAAGGTTGAGCCTTGCATCGTCTGTGATTTCCAGCTTATCACAGTGCAAGACAATGGAGGAGTTGATAAAGTCCTTGGCAAATTTATACGAAAAGCCCTCAGCTTCTAATAAGGTATATCTTATGAAGCAGCTATTTACTTTGCAAATGCAGGAAGGTGGATCGGTACATACTCATCTCAGTGATTTCCATGGTTTGGTAAACCAACTAGCTTCAGTCAATATTGTTTTTGATGATGAGGTAAAGGCTCTTTTGATTTTATGTTCTTTGCCAGAAAGTTGGGACGGTATGGTTATGGCAGTAAGTAATTCTGCATCTGCTTCTAAAATCTTAAAATTTGATGTTGTGAGTGTGATCTTGAATGAGGAAATACGCAGGAGAAGCACAGGTGAATCATCAGGGAATGCTCTAAGTGTAGAAAGCAGGGAAAGGCAAAGGGAGAAGGTTGAGCAAGGGAAATCAAGGTCGGGAAGGAGATCTGAGTCCAAAGGTATTACCTCCTGGTTTTGTGGAAAGAAAGGACATATAAAGAAGGAGTGTTGGTTGAGAGATAAAGAGAATCAACATGCAGGTATGGAAGAAGCAAAGGATGCAAATATTGTGATGCAGGATGCTCTCATACTTTCTTCAGATAGTCAGGTAGGATCATGGATTTTAGATTCTGGTTCATCTTTTCATGCATCCCCAAACAGAGATTTGTTCTATGAGTATGAACAGGGAGATTTTGGAGTGCTCTATTTAGGGGATGGTACGCCTTGTCAGATAGTTGGCAAAGGGAAAGTGCAGCTAAGATTGCAGATTGACAACACGTGGGTGTTGAAAGAGGTCATGCATGTTCCAATTCTGAAGCAGAGTCTGATTTCTATAAGAAGGTTGGGAGATGAGGGATGCACAATAACCCTCACAGCAGATTCTTGGAAGGTTACCAAGGAGCACTTGTTCTAGCAAGAGGTAAGAAAGTAGATACTCTTTATCTATCTACTTATATTACTGATTCTACTTCTGGTGTAGATTCGAAGATGTGGCCTAATAGGCTTGGTCACAAGAACAGGAAGGGAATGGAAGTTCTTGATTCAAAAGGTATGTGTTCAAATTTGGAAAGCACAGATATAGTTCATTGCAGAAAGAGGAAATTTGATGCTTTTGACAGGAACAAAGAAGCCTTGGTGTTTATGGAGGAGATGAAGGACAGAGATCAGTCACAAGGGCTGAATAAATCTGAGCAAGGTAGCATGGACAGAGGTTTGATCCAAGAAGAGCTCATGGATGAAAATTTCATCACTTACAGGAACACACAGACACCGATGTCAGTAGCTTGGCACCGACGTCAGTCATCCAGATACCGACATCGGTCATGTGCAGACCAGCAGGGTCGGTAGGTTGGACTGGAGAAGTCTGACATTGGTCATAAGGACTGACGTCGGCAGGAGGGACACCGGCGTCGGCCAGGGAAATGACGTCGGTAGTCAGGGTCAGTGCAAGAAACCGACATCGGTCGGGAGCAGACTGGGAGATGGCCTAGATCAGTCACTAGAACAGATGTTGGGTGAATTAATAAGTCTCAAACACCCATGTGGAGGTCAGGAAAGGTATGTGAACCTCATATTCATTGTTCACCTTCTTTATATTGTTTACTGATAGTCATGAACTAGGAAGATAGAAGAAGCAATGCGGGTAGAATCCAGAAACAGTGGGAGCTTGGCATGGATGAGGAGTGTGAGTCCTTGGAGAACTAAACAGGTATTTGTTGGTAGTGTTGTCAGCTGGAAGGAAGCACTGGATAGAGGGATGGATTCCCGTTTTAGAGAAGAGAGTGGATGGACACATGAGACAGAAGGCTATGGTATATGGTCTTGATTATGCTGCAGAACAATGGAGGTTTGACCATTGTATTTTATCTTTACCAGGTTGGATAATATTAGCTACATTATCCTGTTACTGTATTGTGTTACTTGTTGCAGGGTTTCATATACAGGGAGTTTTCTGAGCTAAGGGTAGAGTTCGTTCATAAGTATGTCATGGAGAATTTGGGAGCAGTAAAATTCTTGTGGCATATGATACAGGTATTGTATCACAGGTTTATGTGGTGGTTGGTCTTCAAGAGTGACATTGAAGAGGGATACAGAGCCTAAGGAACAAAATAGATGGTGTACAGGTACAGGTACAAGTTGCAGCTATTTATCTCTAAGTGGGAGATTGTTAAGGTGTGGAGCTAAAAGCTTCAACTGTTTGCAGACACAAGGAAAGATGCTGAAGAACCAGAGCCACCGGCGTCGGCAGTATGACTGACATCGGTCAGATGCAGTGGAGAAGGAGACCGGTGACGGTAGGGAGTCGGCCGACGTCGGTAGCACCAGACAAGCAGGGACCGGCGTCGGTTGCCTGTGCGGTCTAGAACTATTCGTTACATGAACAGTTAGTTAGTTGAACCGAGTGTTTGCATGCTAAGGGGCTAATTTAAGTCGCGAGCTGTGCATCTAATTTTAGTAGTTAGAGTTCTATTTTTGTAAGCATGGGATCTTATTTATAGACCCATAAGGCATGTATTGTAATTAAGTAAGAAGGCAAGTAAAAGCATTGAAGCAAGCAAGGTCAAGGAGATCAGTTGAAGCATTCAAGGAGGGATAATAACTCAGGCTTTAGAGTTGTTGTGTTGAGCAAGAGAGAGAGGGAAGAAGGTCTTAAGGTGTGGCAAGCCTTTGAGGTGGAGGAAGAAGTGGCATCTTCCTTATTGTATTTTCTTCTAGTAGTATTTAATACAAGAGTGTGTATTGTCTCTCAAATTCTTTGATGTCTCAAGTTTTTAGCTACTTTATCATTCTGGTATAATTCCGTGTTTAATTGCATATAAGAAAGTAATCAATTGTGCTCTAATTGGTAGAGCTACAGATCCCCTGACACAAGTTGATAGATAGATAAACAGATATGAAAGAATGTGAGCAAGAGTTAAATGTATAGGGACAAGTCATGTATGGTAAAGATAAGTCTAAACTAATGTTTCCAAGTGTCTAATATCAAATTTTTGTTTCTAAAAAAACAAAACAAAAATTAGGTGCTTTATGTTACATAGATATCATCATCTTTTCCCTTAAATAGCAAAAGGAGAAATAGGAAGGAGAATAAGCTCAAAGTCATTTCTACAACTTGTATCTTATTGCTAGGAAGGGTGAATTATTTTCCTTACTTTTTGTTATGCAATTATGGGTATATATAATTAGGATTGTGCTAATGTTTGATGCATCACAACATGAAAGCAGAAGGACATGCACATTGGTGTGCAACAACACACCAATGTACACCCACTTCTAAACATGGACATCCATTCTTGTTGCTTATATTTTATATTAGTTACCTTAACCTTGCTTGTGCAAACTTATGTAAAAATAAAGGAGATATGAGTATAACTAGACATTATTCATTAAAAGTTTGCTTGGATGTTAAGTATTGGCTTAATCTTAAATCACTTCAAGGCCATTTAAAACCCATAACCTAGAAATCACTTGGCTATTTCACAGAAGGGATTACATGTTGGTTTTTATAAATCTATAAAGAAACAAGATCTCCATGCCTTACTTTAGAATCTTTCTTTCAAGAAGAATATGTTTTACATGAGAGGTGTTATCACATTAAGATGTTGACTACATTATTGATTGTTCTTAGGATTATGAGATTTAACCATTATTGAGTTAAAGCTTGATGGTGGAAATTGTGACTAAATTCCTATTCTTTAGTTATTTCCTTTCTTCTAATTAATGTTTTAAGTTGAATTTCTCAATTGATAATGACCTTGTATCCTCAATCTTGTTTCTTGAAGACTATTAGACTTGTATTTTGAATAGTCATTGATTATATTATTGTTTGATTCACAATCTTATACTTGGATTTGTTATAAATAATATGACTATAATGATAGGTTGGTCTTCTTGTGTCCAATATGTTGTTTAACTAGTTGTAACCATCAATCCCAAGCAAGTTATCAATACTTGCATCTGATAAAATAAGTGCTTCACTTTAAAAAATATGAATGAGACTGTTGATTCTATTTGATGTATGTTATCAAGTTAGGTTCACTGTTGAGAACTTCTTATTATATTTATGACTAAATATTGTGTGAATATTGTCTCTTTGTATTTTTACTTAAGAACTTTAACTCTTATAACAACCTTGATGGCTCTGATTTATCTTTTTTGTTTAATGTTGTTGCTTGATAAATGAGACCGTGACATGTGGAACAAGATCTTGTATTGATTATGATTCTTCTTTGAGACCAATGTATGAATAGTAGTAAACTTGAAACCCTAATTTTATTTTTGGACTCTTTAGGGATTATTGTAAATCCTCACTAAAGTTATTGGATGATGACACTTCACACATGTGATATGGAGCTTCTTTGCATTGTGTTATCATTCACGCACTTCTCAAGGGTTGATTATGAGTTTGATATCGTATGTGGATTGTTAACAATTTTTAGTGAAGTGAAGGGGTGATGAAACTTCACATAGGTGTTGGATACATTTCCAATACATTTGATTCCTTGAATAAAATATGCTTCTAATAAAATCAGATAAATAAAATATAGTCTCATCAAGTCAAGATTATTAGAATGACATGTTTTTTTTAATTTATTTCCTTTTCAGGATCAGTTGTGATCTTACTAAATTTACCAATGGTATGGACAAAATTTTTACTTCATCTAAATGTGTGAAAGGTATGGAACACTTGTGTGATGTGTTATCATTCATGCACTTCTCAGAGATTTCTTTCATTGTCACACCCTGATTTTACCCTATATTTTTTATTTTAAATCCGTGGATTTGAAACTGGTTATAATGATTATTATGTTGTGAGATGCTTTATATTGTACTGTATAAATTGTTATCAACGTCCTAGGGTCAAAAATATATTATTCCCACTCATACGTGGATAGTTATTTAAAATAGTCATAAGATATATTTTTAAATCTTTATCCCATAAATCAAGAATCCTTCCTCTTATATTATCAAAAAGACATAAAGATTGACATAAAAATTATTTTAAAGAATTGGTGTGGTAGTTTAATCATGGGTTATTTAAGATAAGCATGGTTGCATGTTTTCTTTTAAATCCAAGTTTTTATTCCACCAAAGAAATGTGGCGTTGACTTCTTGGAGTCTTGTTAAAGAAAGTCATGGGAATGTTTTAATTCTTTAATCTCATAAGTTAAACTCCACTTTATTTTTTCCACTTGCAAAGAATCATACAATTGGTGGAAAGATAATTAGTTTTTGATTTATTTTAGTGGGGAGATTTTTTTTTTTTTTTAATAATTTGGTGAAGATTTACATGCATATTAATCTTTATTAAAATAAATTATAAATTGTGTCATTAATACATCTTTCAATGGGAAATTAAAATAGTAGTAATGCTATATTTAATTTGTCAAAATAAATATTGATTATAGATTTAAATTATTAAATTATCATTAAAAAATTATTAATTAACATATTAATTATGCTAATTGATTATGGGTATAAATCCTAATTAAACACTAAGATGAACTCATACTTTATAAAAACTTATTTAAAAATGATTATTAGTAATGATTGAAATATTACGATGATTTTACTTGAAAAAGGGAAGTTGAGTTACCTTATTATTAACTTGAAAAAATCAAGAGTGATAAATAGACATTTTAACAGATAATTACTGGTGGGATTTCCAGTTAATTATGGCAAACAAAGTCTATAGATTTGGTTTCAAGTAGCATGCAAAAGGGAAATGGGGAGTAAAATAGTATTAAGGAAAGGGAAAGAAAAAAAAAATAGACACAGAAAATTCACGGGAAAGGAAGTGGGAAGTTGGAAGAAAAAAGAAGGTTTTGGAAAGCAAAAATATAAATTTCATGAAAGTGTTCCAGGTGGGTATTGTAATTAATTTAATGCTTTGAGAGAATTTTAAATTACAGATTTAAAAAGGATGTTTTCAATAAACCCAAAACTTCCCCTTTGCCTTAAAGGGATCAAATCTTTCACATTAGCCTTTTGTCCAGGAGTATTGAGATTATTACCATACACAGTTTTTGTAAACAATAGTTATTACCTCCTTCTAAAATGCTTTTTATTATATTATCTTGATTTAAAACCTCTGGAAGTAGTCTGGGTGTCTAACAAAAATAAACATAATTACCATATCATTTTGTTGTTTTCTTTTCTTTTTCAACCTTAAGCAAGTTGCACCCAACTTAGCCAACCGTAAAAATTCAAAGGGAAAACACCTTCCTTTTTAATCATATTTCTTTTTATCACAAGTTTAATACATTGAATGGTGCAAAAGATTTTATGTTTAATAAATAGATGGATAGTGTGAGACCCATGTTTAGTTATTAACACTTTATTTGAATAAATATAAAATCAATTTGTTTATATATATATATGTGTGTGTGTGTGTGTGTGTGTGTGGGGTTAGAGAAAAGGTAATCACATTTTATTGGTTTAAATTTTATATGAATAAATATATAATTAAAAATAGATATTATTTAAGTTGAAAATAAAGATAATATATAATATTAATTATTATATTTTATGAATTACAATATAATCAAAAATTATATAGGGGAAAGCAATTCATAAATGAAGATCACTCTACATAAATATAATAGGGTGTATCTTTTTTTAAAAGCGTATCATACATGAAATGTTTGTTGAGGTAAATAATAAATCAATTGCCCTATCTTATGCAAGTTAGTTGTCAACATTATTTTAAACTTTGTAAGTAAATTGTCTAGGGGCAGGGGAAATTATATCATTTATATTTTGTTGAGGTAAATAATAAATCAATTGCCCCATCTTATGCAAGTTAGTTGTCAACATTATTTTAAACTTCATAATTAAATTGTCCAGGGGCAGGGGAAATTATATCATTTATATTTTGTGGAGGTAAATAATAAATCAATTGCTCTGTCTCATGCAAGTTAGTTGTCAGCATTATTTTAAACCTCGTAAGTAAATTGTCCAGTGGAAGGGGAAATTATATCATTTATATTTTTTTGAGGTAAATAATAAATCAATTGACCTGTCTTATGCAAGTTAGTTGTCGACATTAATTTAAACCTTGTAAATAAATTATCCAAGGGTAGGAGAAATTATATCATTTCTTAATATAAGAATTTTTTTTTGTATATACAATGAAAATATTATAAATATTATGAGGAAACTATCATAATATGTTTAAAAATGATGATTTGTGGTAATACATATTCTATGTTATTTTAAAATTATGGAAAATAGGTAATTAAAGCTTTTCCTTAATTTTATTGGTTTTAGGGAAAAACAAACTTAACCATTCAGAAAAATGTCTGAGATATCTTTGTTTTTTAAATGTGCTTCTTTAGAACAAATAATTGAATTATGCTTAAAAGTATCTATTATATAGATTTTTGATGTCATGTTTGGTTGGCATGGTTTTGTCAATGTATGATTAATAATATTAGATATGGCATGTATGTGATCATGATCCTTAGATTAGTTTACCCAGATGGTGAGTTTATGTTTTGGATTATTTATCTGATATGTATATTAGGAGGTTGCATTAATGATACGACCAAACAGTGAGACGGTTTCTCCATCTTGAATAGGTATGGGTAACCTGATCAAGTGATGTGTTATAAATTTGACTAATCTAGATGACCAATGTTCTTTAAAATTTGGGCCAAAGTAATGTTAAATTAACATTTTCAATTCATATGTATGATTTGCATATTATGCGATCTCATAGTTGAAATGTATTTTTCTTTATGATACACATTATGCAGTAGAATCTTATAACACATGGGTGTACTAGCATATTGAGCAGTATTTATTGATATTTATTATTGCATGCATGATGTTAAAGTCCTTCGATACATGTACTCGATCGGTATGGTTACGTAAGGACTCTCGAATCAAGAACCAAAGCATATTTACTTAATGGATATGTAACCCATCTATATGTATATATTATACCTAAGAAGATAATATTATGATGTGGATTTACTTAGTAGTATATAAACTATTTGATACCCTTTTTGTATGAGAGTTAAAATTCATAGTCTACCAGTATAAGACAACATGAGAATGATGTTGGACATCAATAGTCCTAGTTTATACCTTTTTTATGTAAGTGTTAGGGTTATAAACACCATTGAGTATTCTCTTTATAATAAAGTAATGTGTATATACATTTTTCTTGTATACATTCATATGAGGAATTAGTGAGTAATCATGTTTACCTTTAGTAGTTTGGTAGAACTACATTTAACCCTGATTTTGTGTATGTAGGTGACATCATAGATATGTATGGTAGCTCAAGGAAAGAGCAAGGGCACAGGAAACTAACCTTGAATAGGTATCCCTTAGTATGATAGTTGTTATAATTGATATTCAAAGCAAATAACCTTTATGTAGCATAGTACTGTTATGTAAACTTCTTGATATGATCAAGTTTGTCGCATTTTATAAGGATGGAAACTATCTGTGCTATATTTTGTGAGAAAGTTAGTTGTGTAAATGGCTATACATTTATAGAATAACATAATACATCGTGAGGTGTGCCTAGAGATTATGTTATTTTTGGATTATTATTGAAGATATACTCAGATAGTATAATCTTGACTTGATTTATTATTATGGTTGGGTGTAAGATTGTTATTGGTGTTGAGTCAGATACTTAAACACAAAGACCTATGGTCATATGAGATGTCATAGAGTTTTAACGTATGAAAAGTATCTGATTAGTATATATTGTATTCATTATATCTTGACCCATACCTAAATAAATATATAAGTTATGGCTATTAATGTTTGGGTAGAGTGATCATGAACTACGATAGTATGGGATATCATAGGATACTTCAGCTTAGATGTATATAATCGAGTAGTACATACTGTAGCTATATGTTTGGACTCTCACCTAAGTTGATTGTCCTAATGATTTTATTGGTTATTACTTGAGCAATATATTTATATCAGTTAGTAGGAAAAAAATGTATGCATGCATACAATCTTGAGAGTGTAAATGAATGATAGGTTTGACTATTATGTACTGTATAACTTGTTTTATTTTGTATACTTAGCTTATTTTTGTGCCTAGCTTGTGATTCTCTATGAAACTAGGAATGTAGATTCCTTCATCATTGCTATTATCTAGGTTATGTGAGAGTGTTTGGGTAAGCACACAACCCTAGATAGTAAGGTGTTATATTTGAGTGTATCACTTAGTTGTGGGATTATAGACCTAAGCTTTAGAAGCTCA
Source organism: Torreya grandis (assembly GCA_037957365.1). Lineage (NCBI taxonomy): Eukaryota > Viridiplantae > Streptophyta > Pinopsida > Cupressales > Taxaceae > Torreya > Torreya grandis. Next base: position 4,681,332 of record JARHVA010000625.1, read on the forward strand.
CCTATGTCATGATTAGTTTATTCCCTATTTGGCCCAGAGTACCAACCCCTTTGGTGGTAATGTCTCATGGAGGAGACCATCACATTTGAAAGGATAACTACATCAAACCTTGATTTTGAGGAGTGGATATGTAGGTTGCCCAAGATTGTGATGATGGCATCAGGTCTAGATCCTTAGTCTAAGTTAGGGTAATCTTGATCACATAGCAATCCATGTGACTAGTTGAATTAGTACTAATACTTAGTATGGAAATTTGGATTGTGTTAATGTTCCTAGTAAGAGAGTAAACTTTGTGTATCATACTTTTAATTCTTTTGTTTGTTGTATTGGAATGTTGAATTCGTTACTACTTGAATTTGTTGATTATATGAATAACTAAAGTATTCTAGTAATTGTGGTTGAATGAATATTCAATGTTTATTTTTTTTTTTAAACTTACTACATTTTCTAAGAACAACTAGGCAAATTGTTACATTCATGTTGAGTCATGATTATTTGTATAGAGATCACTACATCATACAGTATTGATAAGAATAGAAGGGTTGTTGGGAAAACTTTAAATAATATGTCATGGATTATAGAACATGATAACTAAGATAGATGGATTGTAAGGATCTAACTTAGTTTCACATCAACTCTATATGGAGGGTAAGAGTTTCTACAAAGTATGCCAAAAGAGATGCCTTCCTATATAACCCTAGTTTCATCAAGAAGGGATATCCTTTAAATTTTATAATATTTTGTTTTATCCTTTTAGGAATTAATAGAGTAACTCCTAGGTTGATAAAGAGTTGAGTAAAGGAGGTAAATGTAAGTGAATATTTAAAATAACTAATTTAATCAATTTACCCTAAATAGGAAGTGTAAAGGAGAAAATCAACTTATCTAGAATAAAATGCACATCAGTGGGTGATGGTAATGTTAAAAAAGATCAGGGGAATACTCAAGAGTATCTTCATTATAAAATTGGAATTCCACCTATCTCAAGTCAATAGCATGGTCAATCAGACTACAGCAAGGTGCACTAATGGAAAAGGTCACCGTGCTATTGTCATTTATAGATAGGAGCCCTAGTGCTTTTAAGATGGTTGTGGGAGGTCTTTTAGGTTATGTATGTGTCCTCAGGAATTCTTGATCATCATTATTTTTTACTCTATGGATACTCCTCCTTAAAAACCCTAATAAATACTTGCACACATGAAATAATGAAATCAAATGCAAAAGGAAAGGGAAAAAAGAGGATGTGGGATATTATGATCAAACAACATAGAACCCATGTTATTCTGGTTATTGCCTATATTAACCCCAATGATAAGGGTCTCAAATCGAATGTAGTTCTCCTATAGGGAACATGCATAATCAACATGCATGGTATGCAAAAATGACTTTCACTTAAGCCCTTCTTTGATCAAGCATATAGATCTATGTGTGATGTTGAGTAAATATACAAAATGTTGAGCTATACTATTGACTAATTTTTTTGTAATTATGTATCAAAATCGTAATTGTTGTGTAGAATGCCTTGTGAATCTCCTTATATAGAATCAGATTTATTTTGAATGTGATACACTTGTCTGCAGGTTGATAAGGTACAAAAATAAATATAATCATAAGAGGATACCTAAAGGAGGGCAAGGACCAAAAATAAGTAAAAAACATGACTATTGTACAATAGTATTAAGGTGGATAATAGCATTGATTGCTCCTATTTAGGATCACACTATTGTCTTGTGTGAAAAAAATTGGGTTATAATTGAGACAAACAAGCCAGGGGCCATCCATCCCATGGCTAGAAAAGCCATGACATGAGACTACTAAGGGTGCAAACTAGGGAAAATAAGTCATAATAAGGACCATATTGGCATAAAAAAACCAAAGTGACACATGCAAATAAGACTCTTATTCATCATTAATAACTTCATGTGAAAGAGATACAAAAGACGTTGTACTTATGTTTGTTTGAACAAATTAGTGTGTCTACATTTGCCCCATTTTAATCTAGTAATGCAATGGAATGAAAGTACTAGAGTAAAAGAAAAGAAAATGTGTACCTATACTTACCTGTGTGATCAACCCATGTAGAGAATAGATGTGGTCTGACCTACCCCACTCCTTGGCTAGATAAGTGGATAAGAATTTGAATGATGTTTGTGAAGAGAAAATCCACAATGTGGATGTCCCCTGTACTAAATATGAGTAATTGACTAAATTTTGAAAAATAAAGCCATGTTTTACCCCACTTTAATATGTGAACTAAGTCTAAGAAGTAATTTTTAAATGTGGAGAAATAAGCAATGCTCACCCCCACTCTGATATGTAACTGAGCCCAAGAAGAGATGTGCTCAGAGGTCAAAATTATTGCTTGACTTTTATCCTACACAAACTAATGTAATATGGTCTAGTGAAAACTATGGATCAATCAATGAAGATGGATATATAACCCAATCTGGGCAAATCTTGGTGACATCCTAAGTTTAATTTGGTGATCTAAACATAGATAATGGTATAGTTTTCCATTTCATTTGTATAACCTATAGAAATCATGTGGGATCGAGAACATGTGCTTTGCATCACACTCCCAAACCTAATATATGAGGGATATCATTATGTAACTTTTGTATTAAATATAGATTCTGAATCAATAAACCACATGTGGTGTGACATACAATGTCATGTCTCATGTGAAAACTTGGAAGACCAAGAACAAGTGCCCTGCATCATGCCCAAAATTTGATATATGAATAATGTAGTTGTGTAACCTATGTGAAAAACTATATAAATAGGGATGTTGTACTATATATGTGCCCCCATAGTCATAATTTGAGTCTGGAACTATATCAAAATCTTGTGTAAAATTTGATAATTTGAACTGATATCTGACAAAATTGTGGAACCCTAAAAATTTGAGTCAAACTGTGTATCTGCTTATATGAATATATGAATGACTAAATAAAGAAGATATGTATCTGACCCTAAGCATCTACGTAAATCTATGTATGTATATATTTGAGTCCCTGTATTGGTGTGAATAGTGTATGTATGCCCCCTTTTAATGAGAAATCCAAAACTGGGGTAAGGATATCAAACCAAAATTGATTTTGGAAGGCATGTTAGTGAGTAGTCAGTGTTGATAAGATGATTATGGGATTGATTGTATAAATTAAGACTAATATAGACCTATGGTCTATAGGGAGCTTGTTAAGGAAATATGATTTTTGCCATCTATGGGGACAATTTGATTGGGATAGAAGTACAATTGATATGGTGCAAGGTATACCCTCATTGAGTTCCACACACAAGAAATAGATTGGTAATCAAAGATACAAGGCTTGAGATATAAAGACTAGAAAATTTTGGTAATAGTTGGATTAATGTGCATGTGGTTCCAAGCTTAGGTAGGTGGTATTTGCAATAACAAGGTTTAAATAGGTTGGATTGATTGAGTTTAAAATCATTTGAATTTTTAGATTTTGAGATAATTATTGTTCTAAGCCAACAATCATGTCGAGGAGATGAAGTGCTAGCATTACATGTTATGAGGAGGTAGAGGTGCTAATTCAAGTCAGTGAGGAGGTTGGAATAGTAAGGATTCTATCATTTTCTATGGATTTGAACCTTTGATTGAATTTTTTATCATTTTTCATGGAAAATTTTACTAGATTAGGGTTTTTGGAGGGTCCATGACATCATCCTAAAGATAGTGCTAGTGTTTGGGGTTGCTCACTATTGTTTGAGGAATATGTTATTGTCTAGTGCTATAGTCTTATCAAAGCATAAACATCTAGTGTTACAGTCCTATTAGTAGTTTTTATCATGTTTTAGGCTAGAACAGTGAAATTTTCAATTTGAAATTTCATTTTGTGATTATTTTAGCATGTAGATTTGATATTTTGGAGATGCTAATGTCATATTTGGGGGATTTTGTAGGTAGGTGTATGTATGAGAGAGTTATATAGGGGTTGAATGATGGAGTGTCTACATGGGCTACCCCTGATGGATGATGAGAGAGTAGTAATAGATAGGGCTAGTTTAGGTTGTGTGGCATCACTAACATTGATGCCATGGGATTATCACATTATGACAACACTATGTGAATAGTGGGATGACTACACATGTACCTTTTGACTACCGACTAGAGATTTGATGATTAATTTGGAGGATATGTTTAGGATATTGAGGATACCTATTACTATTCAGTGAGTTGTATTGTATGAGGCAATTGGATAGAGAGCCATAGATTGGGTGATGTATTTTGCATCTATGCCTGCAAGGATGCATCATTGGGGGAGTAGTAGTGATGTGTTATTGTCTATGATTTTGAAAGTTTTTGGTAGTGTTATTATCTTCATTTGTTATGGTTGATGGTAGCAGTGTGTCCATTGAATATAGGATGCATAGTATTATTCAAGATATAGAGGAGCACAAAACCATATACTCATGGGGTAATACCATGTTGTCTCACCTATATTGGTATTTTTACTGGTTCACTCAATAATTATGTAGTGGTGGAATTGGGTCATTGACATTATTACATTGTTAGGCTTATGAGCATATTACAATGGCTAGACTAGAGGGTTTTCCATGTATAAATTATGCATACCCCTAAGTATTTATAGAGAGGTGGATGGGCACGACCCCCATGTGATCGAGGAGCATGATGTACTATCAATAGGTTTTGGATCAAGTCATAGTTGGGGATTTTATTTAGAGACCATATAGAGCATTTCAAAGATAGCCTGAGGATGGGGTTCCACTTGAGGTAGATTTGGGTGAGTTTTTGGCTACATGATCGATGGACCACTATTTTTGAGAGATTCTAATATGAGTAGGTTACACAATAATTCAGTGTGATGCAAGATGTGCTCCCTACACCATGGGTGTGGGTGAGGAGTGTTCGGTCCCCGGTGAGGTCGGGTAGTAGAGTGAACCCTATGGCAGTCAAGTTGACTCTGATTCTAGTGACAGAGAGAGATGCAATGATAGAGATACCAAACATGGATGATGTGGGGGCCACATACACATACATATTATAGTGGGGACAACATAGATGGGTGGCACTATTTTTGGGAGATGGGGCCATTATAGAGGATGTGTTAGATCTAGATCCCATTAGAGCAGTTTCAAGTATGTTGTTATTGTAGATTGGTATACTTGGTTTATTTTTATTTGCTTATCAAGTAGATTTCTAATATATTGTGTTGGTGTGCATAAGTGCAGGAGATGATAACTACTAGGATATTATCATCAAGGCAACATTGTGAGAGCTTACATGGCACATTCTTGATGATGCCATGAACGATGGGTTGGTGGAGAAGGCTACAGAGGTTATAGGTATCCATGCATATTTGTTTGATCGAGTGGCTATTTCCACTACAACATATAGGTAGGTAGTAGCAGACAGAGATGAGGCATGTGTAGATTTGGGGAGGTGAGCTAGGCCTCAACTTCATATTTAAGGTGGGGTAGCTGATAGGATAGTAGATGATTATATTCATCTTTAGCATGAGCATGCAGAAGTGATGCCTAAGTTAGTAGTGTTGCAAGATATATATCATAGCCATAGGTCTTGATCTAGGTCTAGAGGGAAGCATCAATCTCTAGTGTGTTTATAGAGGAGAGTGAGGGTGATGAGGTTGGTCATGGTGACCAAACTCCTATTATTGAGTGATTATGTAGCATTGTATTAAAAAAATTTCAAGTTATATATATAAATGGACTTGTTGATATATGGACATCATGTTATGTGATATTTTGATTGTGGTATTCTTTATTTGAGTAGATGTTTGATTATATCTATGGCCTATGTGTTGATATGGAAATGTGTTCTTTGAATGGAAATGTGTATGATTGATTAGATAATGATAATTTACTTTATTTGTATATACATGTTGAGTGGATATTGATATTGGATTTGAAATGTTAGTTTTTAGAATTGATGACATGGAAGTATTGTATTATACATTAGTATTGATCATGTGATTGTGGTGTGCATTATCTGAATCTTGATGGAAGAGTAAACAAGTGACCATACTACTCATGCTATGTAAGTGTTGAAATAGACTCAGGAACTGATACTAATCATGGTGTACTAGTGGTAACTAAATTTTTAGACTCTATAGTGAATAACTTAATCAACTGTCATACTAAAATTATGCTTTATTGTGCATTATCTCTTGCAAATATCTTAATTGGTTGTCATATTGATACTATGCTCTAACATATATGATCTCTGTCAAATATATTAAATAGTTTTTGAACTAAAACTGGTGGTTGAGTTTTTTTCCCTTCTATCATCGTGCTACTATAAATAGGTTGATCTCTTTGAATTGGCTTCCATCTATGTTGAATCTATGGTGCATGAGATCTCGCATAAATAGGTGTTTTAGAAACCACATGGCCATATGATAAGAAGTAAATGGTTCCTTATAATGTCCTAAGATAACTTACTCATAGAGGAATGTAATCTAAGAGAATGTGGAGAAGGAGATCTCATTTTCCCCTTGTGTGAATGTTATAATGCCTCAGTCGACATACTAGTCAAGATAATCTCTGAGTGCACAATAGTTATTATCCCAATGTCCATTGATTTGATGATAATTACAATATGGTTTATTTCTTATTCTATGCGAATGATGTGCTGGACAATGATGGTTAAGAGGAAGTGTGATCATCCTCCTGTCTAATAATGTAAATAAGATATCATAAGGCCTATATTTGTCTGAGTCAAAGTGTATAGGCCCTTTGTTGGTGTATTGTGCTCTACTCATTGTGAGAGATGCTCTATGAAGTGGCCCTTTGCCTTTTTTGAGTATCTTGACTGGTGGTTTTTGTTCCACTTTTTTCTTGGGCATAGGTGGATTAGGTGCTTGGACCAGATTGAATGACTATGACTGTGAAAGATCTAAATCAAAATCTGCCTCTAAATGTATCTTAACTACTCCCAACTTCTTCTCTAATGTCTTAGTTGTATGGCATAGATGCCAAAATGATTTGGATGTCTCATATAACAATTTCCCCTTAAGAGGGAGAATGAGTCCTTTAATAAATATGTATTTTACCTCTAAATTTGTCAGCTAGTAGATCAACTACCGCATACATGATTTGAATCATAAAATGTAATTGCTTATCAGTTCTGACTTACCCTAGTGTAGTGAATACAACCTCTCATATGTGACTCAAGGTCCCTTATTCTAGAAATAATACATGAGAAAAACATATTTTAACTTATCGTATGTATGTAGTGAACCACTATGGAGTGAATGATGGAACCAATTTAATGCCTCATCCTCTAGAATCTTGGGAAATAACTGTAGAAGAATCAAACTACCAGTGGTATGTGCCATATCCTTTCTATAAGCTATAAGATGCAAGTATGGATCTCCATGTCCATTGAACTTAGGTAATATTGATATATAAAACTTATTTGGTAGTGATGCATTGATGATTATGTGCGGGAGAGGATTGTCACGGATAGCATTGGAATCAACCCAAGAGTAATATGTTTTACTTTCCAAGGTGAGTTGATGCATTTGTTGTTATAAAGTTCCTACGGCATGCATCAAGGAGATTACCTCTTGAGAAGGTATATTAACATCATTAATCGATTCATTTAAACACTGATCTTTATTGTTAATTTTAGCCATTGGTACACTATTTTGTGGAACATCGTTAGATATATTGGGTTGGTTCACCATAACCTTTGGAGGGGTGATAGCATGGAATTGGTGAGAGGGAAATTGGCTATCACCCACATGGAGGTTAGGATGAGAAATAGGCTATACTGTAGGAGGGTGTAGGAGATTTATTGGTATCTCTTATGTTTTTAATTGGTAAAGAAGTATCATATGCTAATGGAATAGAAGACATATCATTATCATGCAAATATAAACTATGTAAACTAGGAATATGAGTATAAGTTTACACATTTTTATCTGAAGACATATTATTATTTGAATTAGTATGTAATAAGCAATCAATTTTGGCATGAGAGATGGGTGAAGTAGAGAGAGGACTAAAAGGACTAAACTCAATTTCTTCTTCACTAAAATCATAATAATCATTGTTATTCCAAGTTTCATCAAAATCAGAACTAATTTCACATGTAGAGTTAGGAAATATGGAATTATCATTTTCATACTTAGGAAGAGGAGTAGAAGAAGATTTCAACTTTTTACTACTATGCAACATATCATCATGTGTAGGTGAAATGCAACACATATCTTCACTAGCTATGAGTGGAATGCACATGTTATCATGATTTTCAATAATAGAATCAAGGGAAGAAGGAATAGAAATCATATTTTTATTTGGCACATTATGACATGTAGGAGAAGGGTTAGAGGTATTTGAATTATCTATATTTAGCATGAAATCAATATGTTGAGCTTGAAAGGTAAAAAAAAGGTGACAACATAATATCATCTACTTTAGTTTATAAATATATAAAAGGTGTAATATCAGTTGTACATGTTTTTTTTAATTGAATTGAGAAAGGTGAAGAAAATGCATTTTCATTTTCTATGTTACGAACATCATGTGAAGAAATAATATTACTTGAATCATGCAAAAGTAGATTGATTTTATTGTTCTTATATTGTTTTAATTTGAATAAAGATGTGGCAAAATTGGTTGATAAGCTAGGATCGCGTTCAAACAAAGCATCACCTATAAGGATCTCTTTTGGCCTTATGTTGTTCATTTGATTTTGAGAAGTGGGGGAGGAGAGAGGAGTAGGAGAAGAAGATGCATCAAATCTATCCTCATTATCAATTGCATTATCATGCTCATAGTAATCATCATATCCATCATTACAACAATAATCAGCATCGTCGTTATAAGTGAAATCATGTTCATTATCATATGCTAGTGTACAATTCTAAAAATTGGTCCATTCATTTGTATAATTATGAGAAAAGTTTAAAAATTGATCAAGTGCGTGAAGGAGAAGAGGTGAGAATGTAAAGAATGAAAAATAAACAAATAATGGGTAGGAGACAATCCAACATAAATGAATTTGAAAATATGCTAAATATTCAACCCAATGTATAAAAAATTAGAAGTTGACTTGAAACCCTAAGGGCTAATATTTGGATGTGTGAGAACCTAGTATGCAGATCTAGGGTTTGAAGGGTTTTTAGACAAAATTTAAAATATTAAATCAATGATAGTCCTAATAGAGGGTTAATATGAATCAGTTAGGATGTGCAAAAAAATCAAGAAAAATCAAAATTTAATAAACCCTAATTTATTACACAAAAATGGAGAAGGCAAGTCCTACGAGGGAATTAGGGTTGTTAGGCAATATTCAAAGTAAGTCAGGTTCATTAGCTATTTTATCTTTTTAGGAATTAATAGAGAAACTCCTAGGTTCAGAAAGAGTTGAGTAAAGGGAGTAAATGTAGGTGAATATTGCAAATAACTAATTTGATCGATTTACCCTAAATAAGAAGTGTAAAGGAGAAAATCAACTTATCTAGAATAAAATATGCATCATTGGGTGATGGTAATGCTGAAAAGGATTAAGGGAACAGTCATGAGTACCTTTGTTTTGAAATTGGAATTTCACTTGTCCTAGGTCAATAGCGTGGTCAGTTAGACTATGGCACGGTACATTAATGACAAAGCACATTGTGTTCTTATCCTTTTGTGGATAGGAGTCCTGACACTTCTAGGATGGTTGTGGGAGGTCTTTTGGGTTATGTATGTGTCCTAGGAATTCTCGATCATCATTATGTGTCGATCTATGGCTACTTCAAAACTCTAATAAATACCTGCACAGATGAAACAAGAACGAAATCAAATGCAAAAGGAAGGGGGGAAAGGTGGGTTGTGGGATGTTATGATCAAATAATGCAAAATCCATGTTGTTCTAGTTGTTGCCTACATTAACCCCAATGATATGGGTCTCAAATCAAATGTAGTTCTCCCTTAGGGAATGTGCATAATCAATGTGCACGATATGCAAGAATGACTTTCGCTTAGGCCTTTCTTTGATTAAGCATGCAAATCTATGTGTGATGCTAAGTAAATATGCAATGTTGAGCTATATTATTGACTAATTTTTTTATAGTTATATGCCAAAATCGTAAGTGTTATGTAGAATGCCTTGTGAAGCTATTTATATAAAAGAAATTTTATTTTGAATGTGAAACACTTGTTCGCAAGGCGACAAGGTAAAAATATAAATAGAATCATAAGAGGAGACCCAAAGGAGGGTAAGGACCCGAAAGAAGTTAGAAACATAACTGTTGGACAATAGCACTGAGGTGGACAATAGCATTGGGCACTCCTATCTAGGACCGTGTTATTGTCTTGTGTGAAAAAATGGGTTATAATTGAGACAAACAGGCCAGGGCCCTTGTGGGAAAAAAAAGGCAGGGCATGAGACTATTGAGGGTGCAAACTAGGGAAAATAAGTCATAATTAGGACCATAATAACATCAAAAGACCAAAGTGACATGTGCGAACAAGACTCTTATTTGTCATTAAGAACTTCCTATGAAAGAACTACAAAAGATAGTACTTGTGTTTGTTTGACCAAATTAGGGTGTGTACAGAGTTATGGCCATAAGCATGTTTACTGAGTATATATTATGAATGTATTATTCCATGTTCCTGTTCACTATCAAGATTTGTATTTGTTGCATGGAGCTAGCTGCAATATGACTTGTATACAAATTGTTCTCTTCCTTGTTATTAGTTTCGTATCTACCTTTTTTGTGAATGGTAGGACCACTTTTGGTGGACAAGAGATGTGTGATAGATTCAAAAGGCTATGTGGTTGGAGGTAAAGCTTTTGATGATGTTGTCCCTCTTCTTGTATAGTTCTCAACTACAATGATGATCTTTTTGTGTGGATTGCTCTTGTGAAAACTTAATCTTTTATATGTTTATCATGGACATATGATTGTAATCTATTGTATTATTATTTAGAAAAAAATGGAATCGTATAAATTGGTGATGATATTTAATATGTACTAGAAATGAAATATTATGTGGATATATTATATCTTTGAATGCTTAGGTTTTGTTTTATGTAAATGTATAAACTCTAATAATAATGTAATCATGTGATCAAGATGTTGGTATGAAATTAAACTTTTGATTTAATGAAAGAGAAATATGGATTTATTATGTTTAGTCGCTTTATTTATAAATGAATGCATACTTTGATTTTGTAAAATAAATGTATGATAAAAATATATATTTGAATTATATAATGAAATAAAACTGGAAGAATTTATAAAATTTAAATCTATAAACATGAATGATTTGAGAATGAAAATTTACTTTTATGATTATGTACTTGTATATATAATAGTTATATTATTTTATTTTTGAAAAAAAGGTTAACATTAGTTAAAAAAGCTTTTGGAATAATGACTTGGAATCGCACGAGAAAAAATTCCAAAGCATTTTTATCGTATCTTTCATACATAAAGAGACATCCATTTGACTCCTTTCCCTGTTAGAGTTGCACATTAAATCTATTCCACAATCTTCACTCCCTTCAACACTTCACTACCCAACATATGACTATCGTACACTTTGAAAAATTTAAGATGAACAAAATGGTGGAGAATAATATCATTGATTTTCTCATTTGTACATTCCACTTCATTACATTCTTTGGTGTATAACCAGCAAGAATGGAAGTAATTCGTAGAGAAATTCATATGTGGAAAGTTTGTCCAAAGAAATCTTCATTGAGTGGTGAGGATAAAACAGATAGAGGAGTCAATGGCTTCTCTCAAGCTCTCTGGTAGATCGCTCAACTTATCAACATCCATAGTTGTCTTTAAGCTTGAATCCAAATCCTCTTTTACCTATGATCTTGTATAATTTTGAAGAGATTTAAAAGCAAGAAGTAGTAAACCGCGATTGTAAACCATTAAAAAAAAAATCAAACTTAAATAATATGATACTAGAAAATGAAGGCTTTAACTATAATGGATTTTTTATGGAGTTTCCTTTGGTTATTGTGAGCATGCTGCTTTTTAAGGCTGTGGATAATAAATATTAGTTGCTTTGTAATCATAATAAAAGATTAATAATTATATGTTGCAAGCATTATGTTAAATGTATAAAAATATATTTGGGTAATTGTAACACCCATTAATAGTTTCAGTGACAACTATTTACTCTTACTAAAAAATAGTTAGACTTATAACTCCAGTTAAAAACATTTACCCTTAACAAAAAATAAATAATAATAATTAAGCTTATCACTTCAGTCAAAAATGTTTACCTTTTACAAAAATAAACAAATGAATGATTAGACGTAATTTAATTTTCCTTATAAATTTAAAAAGAAAGTGCTATGTACCAAATGACAAGACCCATGTTTAAGAAAGGATATATAATTATAAAGTCCACTAACTATGACCATTCTCTTTCCAAGCAGACTAAGTGAAAAATGATAAAATAATAATAAAGTCAAATAAAAGTGCCTAATACACTTCTGAACAAAAGCTTGTATTTAATTTCTTTATAGAAATAAAATGAAAATCTAAATAATGGCTTTTCAAAGAGTGGGAAGGCATTAAAGATATTTTTAGAAAAACTATGTTAGCTCACAGAATCATTAAATAGCCAAATTAACTCTATTGATTTTCAATATTTGGTCACTTATATCACATCTAGACTCAACTCGAATCTCCCAGTTTCAGAGTGGAAGGAATTGCAATTGCAATATGGTAATCTTATAAACAATGCCAAAACTTGATTGAATCTACAGAAATTTTAAGAGTACCAAAAGACGTTCTTCTACAGATTTTGTATGTTCCCATTGAATTGCTCTGCATTGATTGAAAGCTAATCAATTTTTCATATCTATCTAATCATATCCCTTGAAAGATTTGACTTTAGGCACTGCCATGAAGTATCTTATTTCTATCTAGGCTATTTCTAGAGAGAAAAGTGTTTAACCTTAGCAAAATAAATAAATAAATGTTTAGGCTTTGTTAAGCCGGAGGCTTTATACAGCGGGAAGGCCCTACAGATTCGTCTCACATACGATGAAATAGGAGAATATTTGGTTGGGCTATTTGATAGTTGGTATGCGGGTTTGGTTTTTGCAGACTGCATTGAAATATGAATTGGTGTGGGAAGGGGTGATGGAGCAGGGGAATCTGTTCGTAATGGTGTGTCTGCCCCTTTTGTTGGTGACGGTGCATTGGTTGTCTGTGGTGGAGAGGCCCAAGTTATCGCTGCCTCGGTCGGAGCAATGCTCATGATTTTGTTTTTGCCAATCGACCTGTAAGTGGTGTCAGAAATGCAACCCGGGCTATCAGTGCAACTCGGGCTTCCTCACTAGATTTACAAAAACAAATGCAGTGAAATTGAGCGACGCTTATCAAATGTTTAACAGAAGTAACAATTATTTGCACGTCTTCTCTCGAATTGCCACAAACCTTAAGTTTCCCAGAGGGCAAAAGTTTCGCTGAAGAGACACCTGTGGATTTGGTGTTCAGATATACAATTCACAGTGGCCTAATTTAAACCCACCAATCTTAGACGCTTTAATCGTAATTAATGGCCTACGCACCTTAGAAATATTGGGAGCCGTAAATGAGCCGAACAATTTTAACTAATTGTTGAAGTTTTTTGTTTATTATTCGTACATGTATAATAAATTCCATATGCTACAGCCATCAAGTTTGCTAATAAAATATTGTTTGATATAACATAAAATATAATATAATATAATAATATATGCTATAATATTTTAAAATTTAAATTATAACTATATAATAAAATAGAATTATTTTTTTTTTTTCTCATTTTATAGTAAGGGTTTGTGGCTTCTGCTATATTCCAATTGACGGTGAGGTGGTTGGGATTAGACATTCCAACACCAATGAGCAGGTTGGCGGGAACATGTCGGGAATTTACACTCAATAAAGGAAAATGCCTTGGCATTGTTGGTGCACATGAAGAAAATAGAAGCAAGATCGGATCGTATTATGTTGACTACCGTTCTCTCAGCGTGTGCTAAATTGGCTACTCTAGATCTGGGGGCTGAGATTCATCAAGGTATAACTCAGAGTAGGTTTGAGTCTGATGTCGATTTCGACAATACTCTTGTGGATATGAATGCAAAGGGTAGGAGTTTAGAAAAGACATGAAAACTATTTGATAAAATGCATCACCGAAACACATTTTTGTGGACATCAATGATTGGGGATGAGAAGGAAAATGTGCAAAGAATGATGAAAGAAAGAGGAGTAAAAGAAACACCTAGAGATATTCCTGTAGGCATGAGATTAGTGGTTAACAAGATAGGAAGGCAGACAACTTCAAGATTCTTCCCCTTTGTCTTTCTATAATATAGGAAAGGACACATCTATCATCATGACCTCAGGGTTGTGTGGTGGAGCTACAGGATTGGGACAACCTTCTTCCAAACCAGTGTCTTTCAAGGAAGCACTTCAAACCTCTGCCTCCAAATCAAATGTTTTGAAGCCACTTCCTCCCACAGGTGCCTATTTTGTAGAGCAAGCAGAAGAGGTGCCAACTGTGGAAATCTCCAATAAGGATGTGATTCAATATCAAACCAATTTATCAGCTGAAGCAGTCATTTGCAAATTTAATGGGCTTTGGCCAACTACTTCGGCATTATATTAGTGGGTTTATTCAACTTGGTCAAAGCACTGTGAGATATCCCTCTATTCCAAAAGATTTTTTTATTGTTCATTTCTATGCTCAAGAGGACTATCATCGGATTTTTGAGGAAGGCCCCTAGTTTTGGGGCACTGTAGGCTTGTACACTACTGCTTGGTTTTCAAAATTCGATCCAAATACTCATTCAATTTCCAAGATGCCAATTTGGGTTTGGCTCCTAAATATGCCATTACACTTCTTGTATGTGTCCCAAGAAATTGGAAATGCCTTGGGCACATTTATTAAAAACGATAAGAGTGAGAACTACAGCAGGTTTATGCACATATGCCTGAATATGCGTGGAGATTAATCTCAGCAAAGGATTACCGGATACAATGATACTCAGATATGGGCAAACACAACACATTCAGGGTTTGAATTATGAGACTACTACATTCAGATGTTGAAATTGCAAGCTACCAAGGCATCTCCAAGCTACTTGCCCTCAAGGTCGAGCACCATTCCACAAGAGAAAAGGGATGAAATATATATATATTTTTTTTAAATGGAGTACTTTATCATTGTAGTAAACCAAATATGAACTACTTTTATCTAATCTTTGGCTTTTCTTGCACCATGGGGGCAACTGCTAGTTTAGTCTCAATGATTAGACATATGTTTAAGAAAGGATATATAATTATAAAGACCATCGACTATGCTTATTTGCTTTCCAAGAAGAAGTGTAAGAAGATAAAATAATAATAAAGTCAAATAAAACTAAGTGCCTAATCCACTTCCCAAAAAAAAGTTTGTGTTTAATTTCTTTATGGAAATTAAATGGAAATCTAAATTCATGGCTTTTCTAAGGCATTAAAGATATTTTTAGCAAAACATTTGTTAGCTCACAAAATCGTAAAAATGTCCATATTGACTCAACTTATTTTCAATATTTAGTCATTTAATATCACATAAAAACTCACCTCGAATCTATGAGTTCCTCGGTGGCCTAGTTTCAGAGTGGCAGGAATTGCAATTGCAGTGTGCCAATGTTATAAACAATGCCAAAACTTGATTGAATATGCAGAAATTTTAAGAGTAAAAAAATACGTTCTTCTACGGATTTTGTATGTTCCCATCAAATTGCTTTGTACTGGTTGAAAGCTAGTCACTTATTCATATCTATCTGATCATATCACCTGAAGGATTTGAGTTAATGCACTGCCATGAGTATCTTATTTCTATCTGGGCTATTTCTCGAGAGAAAAGTAAGAAAAGCTATGAACATGGCTGGAGCAGAAACTCAAAAGCCCCAAGTAGCCGGTGTTGTCCTGAACCCACAGTATCAGCATAAGAGCAATTACAGTCACTTAAATTCGGACAGCCTGTGGAAAATATTTTTCTTTTACATCTTGCATCCATTTTGTAAGACATTCTTTAGGTTTTGGTCAAGTCGTCGTATCTTTGTTTTTAAAATTTCATGTAACCAACAAAGCCATTCTGATAGATGATATGCATCTTTGGCTTATATCTTCAACATAGCTTGCATGGACAATTGCTTGGTGGGAATCATCTTAGTCTTGCATAGTTATCAAATTTAAGATACGTCTAGTTGCTAAACTATGAAAATGTCATACTGATTGGCACCTGAGACCAAGTTGATCTGTTAACACCTGTGTTCCTCTACCTCCCACCCCCCCGGGGTCCTTACGGTTGGTCAGCACTTTGAAGGTGAAAGATAAGGGATCACCAATCCAATTGATCGTTTTAAAAATGTGTGTATATTCCAAACGTTTTGGCGTATGAGGATTTTGACATGTTTTATTTGGTAGTGTAGATGGACGAGGATTGTGGTCAGATGGAAACAGACCAAGCATCTTGTTTTCTGAAATTTAATTATGGGTGTTGGCCGCATGAATTTCTATATCAACGGTGGTACTTACAGTAATTCAGATCACAGAAAAGACATTTTGGCAGCAAGTTTTGATAGAACAAAAAGCATTATCCCATATTTGTTGAGTAAGTTCCTAGGTCAATTTATATAAATCCTCTTTTCCTATGTTAGTATAGAAGTTGAAATGAGCAGGTTACAGGTGGTCTGTGACTTGATAAAAAATTGAAATAGAGTTAATAAAGTTACAGTGGAGCCAACTTCAAATATCGGTAATCACCCATTGAGATGCAGCATGCTTCAAGGGGATCTATATGGGTCTTAGGTCTTAATCCCCAATCGGTGATGACCAGTCTATCACTCCTCGGCAGATTAGACCTAAGACCGAATAAAGAATTGGTTGCAAGAATTGCAATGAATGAAATTTGATGCTGAAAGAGGATCTATAAGCTCATCGTTAACTGAGATATGAGATCAACATCCTTTGAAGTGAGTATATCGGTTCCTGACAGCCAATTGGCACTAAAAGATTATTTCTTATTGACGATAAGGGGAAGATGCCATCAATCGTCGATGGCTCATAGAGATCACAAATAGCAAAAGGGAGAATATGAGTTCGGTTGAGTAAGCAAGCAAGGTGTTGTCGCGTCTGGATTGGCATGAAATAAAGAAGTTGAAGCCACATAAAAAAATAAATCCACTAAATGAAAAGTAATTCAATGTTTTTGGCAGTCATTTTTTTAATTTTTGAGATCAAATGAAGTGTAATTAATGCTTATGAAATAATTTGAGTTCAAGGTTTGCCTAATTAAGAAAAACGGGAGATTGTCTTCACGTTACCATTGATCTTCCAGGTTGCTCTATTTAACAGAAGTATTTGGTGCTTAGTTTGAATTTGTTTACGGTCATCTAGTTTCAAAATTATCATGGGGAAATCCAAAACTCACAAAAATAAAACTTATCAGGTTGGATTAAATTCAAGTAGAAAAGAAGAATCTATGGTCTTAAATTTCTACTGTTATGTTCATGATGCTTAGGTCTCACTTTCAATGAAATACAATATCAGTGACACAAGTCATTTTCATTGCCAATGGATAATGTATGGGGCAACCATCTTGGTCAAATTCTGGTGCCAGAGACATATCTTGTCCATGAGATTCCTGAATGGGTGTCTCAATGCTATAACCTAGCAAATCAACAAATCAGGTCCACAAGTGCTAACTTTCAGGTAACTCTGAGCCCAGAAAAAAATTCTAACATGATGAAGGTTGAAATGGAAGGCATCGAAATTACTATAGATAATGAATGGGATTAATATAGGGACATGACTGCTTCATATAGTAACTCTTTCCTCAAGTGTTCTTGTACAAAGGAAGGAAAAGGTGGTAGATTTCCCAGCAAAAAGTCGAGGTTCAATGACCCTCTCAATTGATTAATGGCTGTGGTAGCCTGGGCCTTGGGAGAGCTGAATCATCATGTGCTCCAAGATTATATGATCACTCTAGTATTTCCTTTGTTGAGAAATTTCAACACAATTACTTTTTATCGGGTCACTTACATACCTGACAAAATGTGTTATCAGTTGGAAAAATTTAGCAATGAACAAGTGTTCTCATACTCTCCCTTGTTGATTCGCGTATTATTGTAAAGTGCGAATTTTTATGTGGGATTCTCCAGGGATTGAAGGAATCATTTGCCCATTCAAGAGTGGACTGATAGGACCAGATATAGAGAGGACTTCTCTAATTATGTCTATGATAAAATTGTTGGACCTCTCTACCATGGTTTGATCCGGAGCCAAACAAAGTTTTTCCCAGTTCCCAACAATGTGTCAGATTTTGTACTAGTGGAGCCTAGGGGAGATTGGTTTTTTGAGAAGACTTATTGCTATGTCAAGATAGATGGATTTCAAGGAAAACCTTATAGGTTACCTGCATTTGTTCTTGATCGGTTTTCACTTTGGAGGTTTTAAGATAAATGGATACGAGACTTTTTAGGTCTAGAGGGAAGAATTCTGTCATGCACAAAATCCCACAAAAAATTTGGAGGTTTTAATTTCCAGAATGGAGGAGGGTTTGATATTCGTACAAAAACTGTTTCCTTTGAAGTTCAGAAAACTGCCCAAAATATACTATGATCCTAGAGGTTTCATCAAGCATTTGGTTGATTCCATGTGGTCTTGCTTCCCCTGATCATCAACCTGCCATAAATGAGGATCCATGGGCAAGTCCTGCAACATGGGTCCAATTTTATAGGCATAGGGAAGCAAATATGTCACCAATTGGAATAAGGGCCACGTCCATGATACACATTAAGTAGGAAGGAGATTCAAGAACACGGAATGAATAAGGCATGCCTAAAAATAAAGATGTAGTCTCTTTTAGAGATGTTGCTCCAAGTGAGCCTATTAATCTTGATTAAGAGACAATCATGCATAAGCAGTCTGTTATTGGTCAAACAAAAGTAATTGCTCTTGATTCACCAATCCATTCACCAGTCATAGACTCATTTGTTGAGAATCTGAGGCGATCTCTTCTGAATTACAAAATTGGTCTCAATTAGATACATTGCCATCTTCTACTGTCGTTGATCAGAGTTTAGATCCTTTGATTGAAAAAGGAAATGTGGCAGTTGCTAATACATTTGATCAACATACAAAAGCACCTGAGCAGACTAAGGACTCAAGAGAAGCTGGTCCTTCAAGTCATAACGATCCTTCTGCAAATAATCCCGCTCAAGGTCATATCAGTTCTTCAAGTGGAGCTAGAGGCATTATTGATGATGAAGGCAATAAAGAGAATATGAAGAGGTCAAGAGGTTCTGTGATATGCCACACCAAGCGGTATAAAATGCTATTATTATTTTTTCTTGAATTAACACCCTATTCACATGTAATCTAGCTTCTCCTAAGGAGCCTAAGGTTAATATATGATTTCCTCACATTTCACAGGTGCAATTACTTGTGCCACACAACTTTCATATTGCTCCCCGAGGCAAGAGGTGGCATGATCCTTGAGGTGGTAACCTCCCATCTGAGTATCCCTTTTCCAATTATGAGAAGAAAAGAAACCCACCCTGGCCTAACAGTAATACAACTGAGAAAAATAAATCATTTTCATAACTGCATAAGCAATCCAATGCATAAATTTAGATTATAGTTTTGCATTTATGGTGATTCCTTAGGTAATTCTTGCTAGATGTTCCTTAGTTTCTTTTTTAAAAAAGATTTATTACTTGTTGACCGTTATAAGTCCTAGTACTATTCAAGACTTGCATTGTCAACTCTAATGCACGAGTCAACCTATCACTCCTTGACATGAGTGCTCACCCAAGGCACAGTGCAAAGCACCAAATTCCCCTCTTGTGCACCATGAGATACCTATTAGATCCTATCTCTAGTTGGCTTGACATGAACATCAACACATACATATGTGTGAGTTCAAGCCGAAGCTAATGTAAAATAATCAAATCACCACCATGAACATACTACCTGCAGCTAGAAACCAATCATAAAAGAACATAACTCGAGACATACATGATGTGAGATTTAAGTAGAAGACCCTATAATCAACAAAATAGCATCACCAACACATCAAAGGAACTTGCATATGAAGAATACTAAGTTACAGTGGATATCCTCCTTCAATTAAGGCCCTGCTTTCCAAATCCAAAGATGATGAGTTGGAATAATGATGCCAACAATGAAGCACACAATTCAATCAGTAGATGGTTCCAACCTTAGGAAATGCTCAAATCACTCCAATAATGGGTTTGCAGCCATACAACCCTTGAACCACCCATCCAAAAAAGTCTACAAGGATGTGGTGATGTTGGCCAAAGTGTTGAATCTATGTGTGAATCAAACACCACGCCAATCACCAAGATCTCCTAACCATGTGCATAATCTCCCCACAATTGAATGATCTAATTATCTATGCCCTATATCATAAGCAAAGTACCAAACACCTGCCAACATCCAAGATAAGTATGGCCAAATGCTGAAGCCACCCATAACCCAACCACCAAGTGTATCACCATATGCTACCAGCCATGTACATCTGCTCCCAAAATTTACACAATCCAATGATGTGTGCCATAGCCCTGGAAAAATGCACAAAACATACCATCCACACTAGTATCAGTTTATAAACTTCATTATGCACAATTCTTTACTACCATATACATGCAATTACAATGTAATTTAAATTGTAATTTTACTTCTACATGTGCAAATTCTATTCTCATCTCTAACATCAATATTTAAACCTCATCATGCAAGTTTTTCAAGCATCATACATGTATGCCAAATGTAATATAATAAAAATTGTAATTTTACTTCTGCGTATATAAATTCTAATAATTTATTTAATTAGTTATAACTAAAAACAAACCTATTGAAATCAAATTAAATCGATAAAAATTAAAAAAATTGTGAGTTCACAAACATAGTAGGTCTCCTAGAAAGCAAAGGGACATGGAGCAACATTAGAAATCTTTAACCATAAATAAGACCAAATTCACCTGAACATATATAAATCTGCATACATAATCTGGTATGTGTAATTCAATCCCAAATGGCAGACTTGACATAGGCACAAGATGATACAAGAAATCTAAACAAAGGGACCATTAAAAATGACATAGGTTGGAGTAAAGAACCATCAAGAGATGCTCTCCCCTACATCTCCAAGCAATTGTTTGGGTGTGAACCCTTCTCTCACATTTTCTGCTGGCCAAGCATCTTTCCATTTCCTTCATGTGTTCCTCTCCTTTCACTTTTATCCATTCTCCAGCTTTTCATCCCAGAGAAGTGCAGGCTTCCTGAAAAACAGTTCAATGTCATGACATCTCCATGGTATTATAAAACAGGGGTTTAACAAATATCCTGACAGTATCATAGGCAGTGATGCACGTTGCATACTATACATTTTATGTTATGTAGTCAACAGCATGGTCTAGATCTCCAAACACCTTTAAAAAAACACTTTTTAGAAACTGAAAATAAAACCTGATCCCTTCTTATCACTGCAGGTCTGACACAATGCACCGTGTTATGGTGCAAACCTATCTTCACAGATTGCTTCACTTTGCATCACCAATAATCTCCACAAGAACAATGTCCTTGTTTGAAATGATGGGAACGGTTTGCATCGCTCACAACAATGTTTCTTGCAACAATCTTGGAGATAAATTTGGTTGCATTGTGGCAGTCAACACACACTCGAAGGTTCTTGACAACTGTAATAGTTGTTCCAAGGGGTGTGTTTAACAATCCAAATGCAATAGCCAACTTTTCACTATGGTGGAAGAGGAATAATTCTTTTTCCTCCTCCTCCACATCATTCAGTACATGTCTTGAATCTGATATATACCCTGCTGCCTTCATCTCCCAAGACAATTTCTCCAACTTTGCATAGATCTCCTGTGTCTGTGGATGTGATCTGTCTCCTACACAAAAAGCATGTACCACTTTATGGACTTCAATCCAGCTACATCCAGGTATCTTTTTAATTCCCCTATCTTTGATCAATCTCCTTACCTTTTGAACCTCACCCCACCTGCCCACTTCTGCATAGATGTTCGACAAAAGAACATAAGGCGCAGCATTCTTAGGATCCAGCTCAAAAAGGAAAGTTGCCGTAAATATTCCTAACCCTATATTCTTGTGTGATCTAAAAGAGCCAAGCAAACACATCCACACAACCACCACAGGTTTAATTGGCATTTTGATGATAAATTTTAGTGTTTCCTCAAGGTAAGCAGCACGACCAAGGTGGTCAACCATGCACACATAATGATCAATTGTAGGTGTAATGCAATAAGAGTTACTCATGTCATTGAAGTATTTACAACCCTCATCCACAAAACCTGCATGGCTGCATGCAAATAAAACACAAGCAAAGCTTACATGGTTAGGGGACGTTCGAGAGTGCTTCATTAGTTCAAAGAGTTTGAGGGCATCCTTGCAAAAGCCATTTTGTGCATATGCTGCTGTCATAGCATTCCATGAGCCAACATCCGGTTGAGACATTTTTTCAAACACTTCACATGCCTTCTGTATGTTTCCACATTTTGCATACATGTCTATCAGGGCATTTGCAACTATGGCATCCGACAAAAATCTGTTTTCGATTATGCTTTGATGGATGTCCATACCCTGTTCCAAAGCTCCCATTTTGGCACAGGCAGGGAGGATGCTGGCAAAGGTTGTGGAGTTTGGCTTTACACTTACCAATTGCATTTGCTTAAAAGTTTTCAGGGCCTCTTCAACAAACCCATTCTGGGCAAATCCTGAAATCATTGCAGTCCATGAGACCACATCTCGTTGAGGCATTTTGTAAAACAGCTCACGTGCCTTGTGTAGGTTTCCACATTTTGCATACATGTCTATCAGGGCATTCACAACTACAACGTCTGACAAACATCTGCTTTCGATTATGATTTGATGAATGTTCATACCCTGTTCCAAAGCTCTCATTTTGGCACAGGCTGGGAGGATGCTGGCAAAGGTTGTGGGGTTTGGCTTTACACCTGCCAATGGCATTTGCTTAATAGTTTCCAAGGCCTCTTCAACAAGCCCATTTTGTGCATATCCTGCAACCAGGACATTCCATGAGACTACATTTCTTTGGGGCATTTCTTTGAAAAGCCTTAAAGCCTCCTCAAGAACACCATTTTGAGCATATCCTGCAATCATGGCATTCCACGAGGCCACATTTCTCTGAGGCATTTCTTTAAAAAGCCTTAAAGCCTCATCAAGAACACCATTCTGTGCATATCCTGTAATCATTCCATTCCATGAGACCACATTTCTTTGAAAATTCTTAAAGCCTCATGAAGAACACCATTTTGTGCATATCCTGCAACCATAGCATTCCATGAGATCACATTTCTTTGAGGCATTGTGTCAAACAATTCACACGCCTTCTGTATGCTTCCCCATTTTGCATACATGTCTACCAGAGCACTTGCAACTACAACATCTGACAAAAAAACTCTTTCCATTATGCTTTGATGGAGGTCCATACCCTGTGGCAAAGCCTTTATTTTGGCACAGGCTGCAAGGATGCTGGAAAAGGTGAAGTGATCAGGTTGGACACATGTTTGTTGCATTTGGTGAAACAGTGCCAATGCTTCGTGAGGATACCCATATCTTCCCTAAGCTGCAATGATCAGATTCCATGAGAAGGCGTCTCGTTCTGTCATTTCGTCAAACACTTTACGTGCATATACTAAATTCCCGCATTTGACATACAAGTTGATAAGCTTACTTTGAAAAAATGGGCGTGTAGAACATGCAAGTCGCTTGTCAGTGATGAAAGAGTGAATCTTCTTACCATCCCTAGATAATACCGTGAGATAGAGATGGCCAGTGGATGGCATTGGCATTCTACTAGTATAGTATGCATTGTCATTCAACTAGTATAGTATGCATTGTCATTCAATCTACTTCTACCACAACGATAATGAAACACTCACCTTCGCCGTCCTCAAAAGTGGTATTTGGTTAGTAGTCCCGGAGGGAGGGACTATTGGCTTCATTCTCCCTTAACGTGTGATTAAACTTTATTTTCTCACCCAATCAGAGTACATTGATCACTGTGTAAGAAGTATGTAAACATTTTGACAAAGGAAGTTGTAAGAAGTTTAATACAGTTATAAAATAATATTATTTTCTATGCCTCGATTGGCTATTAATATGAGATGTTATTTCTACCTTCATGCAAATGGAGGCAGGTTTGGGTGTCGTAATCGATTGCAGTCATAATTGCTCTGCAAAATTGATTTAATCCATCAGTTTTTGAACCGCCATTTGCAATTAAATTGACACTCCGCTCCCACAGGCTGACAACTGTTTATAAAATATTCTAATCCAGGTTCCTTTGCCCATGCTGCGTGGCAGCTGTCTTACCGAGGTGCGCGAACCAGGCTACAACAGATTTATGGATACCCATTTGTTTGGCGGTGTAATTGAGAATGAGGTGTGATATGATATAGAAGCTCTGGATCCACCACAGTTGCTGGACTTATATGGCGTATGTCAAAGAGAATGCATTTTGTGCTTCCAAAGTCACCACGTCTTGGACTTCAGCTGTTGTTTCAACTCAAGCGGAACCACATTCCATTTCAGTCAAGGATTTCAACGGAGTCAGAAAGCCCCTCTGCGCTTTCAACAGACTACAAATATGCATTTATCTCCATGTCTGGACATGGCATATATATAATGTATATTATGTATTGTGGGCGTTTTTCTTTCTGGGAGTGCGACCTGCTTCACGTATATATCCTGCGTTTATTGCAAAAGCCTTTCAAACTGGAAAGATAGAAGCTACTGAGAAGGGCTTAACTGATCTTGTTGGTTTTACTCCAGTTGTGCCACAATACATATCACCATATCTGATCTACAAGCTTCTATATTTGAGTGACAAGTGTGTCTGTTTGTTGGCCTCTTCGAGTACAATTCGCTTTAGGAAATGAAGCGATTGATGTTAAGGCAATTTTTTTTTTGATAGCAGGTGACGATATTGCAGAAACGGACAATGCATAGATGGAGTATTGCAGAAATGGGTATATGTGAGAGCTATATATATATATATATATATATTTCCAAGCAGTTGCATAAAACCAATATATGTTAATTTGCGATAAAGAAGAGGAAAAGGTAGCGGTGGCAAAAACAATCAGGCATTCCCTCTTATTGGCCTCAAATACAGAAGAACAAAATACAATAAAATACCTTCGATGAGGCTCTAATGGTGTCTGACCTCCTTCAAAATAGGCAGTGATTATATGAAGAAATGTATATAACTGAATGGCAAAAGAGGCCGCCTGAGACTCGATCCAGTGGTGTTCGGGTTTCAAGGTTTGGAAATGCATCTCTCTGTTTTGTTTTGCCACTTTTTTGAGACGGTGCAACATCCAAATTTGTAATTGAACCATGGTGGTATTGCATTCATAATTTGGAGTTTTTAAATCTTAAGATTAGTTAAACAAAATCTTCATAACATTTTTAAAAGTGACAGCACACAATGCCACCATTGACAAAAATGAGGTGGTGAAGAGTCTGCATGTACTCCTACTGGTAAGCAACGTTTGTTTTCCCCTCAATACAAAAGTTGAAAGAATTAACAGCGGGGGAGCAACAATTAGTGCCGAGCGAGTCTAGACAATCTTCGAGCATTTTATCGGTGGGTTAAAAACTAAATAACAAAAAAACTGGGGACAATGAGAGTTTTAATGTATTAGGTTTGTTACAGATAAAATCAAAACAACGCACTTAATCAAAGTAGTTATATCTTAATTATGGACACCGCATATTCTGGATTGTTAGGCATGCGCTTGCGTTATTTATATCTTAATTATGGTTGACATGGATATAAATCTTAGTTAATGGCGGTTACAATCTTTCCACGTCATAATGCATATCAGCGTGGATGGAATTATTTAATATTTTACTTTCCATCGGTGCAAACATCACTGCAAGTGGAAGGGATTCGTGGCTATTTAAGTCGTATGGACTTGTATGGATAAACTCCCACGACGTAATCAAGAACTCAAACTCTATTTCGGTTGCAGAGCTCGGAATGGCTTTGATGAGATATCTGCTTTCTAGTTTTGACAATGCTGTTTCTTGTTAGCGTCTCATCATTTCAGCCAGCAATGTCCCGTGGTTGTGGGAGATCAACTAGAAAGAGTATTGACAGAAATTTTTTTTCCCTGCTTCCTACAATTTAGAATTTGAAATTTATAATGTGTTTTAGTTTAATTTTTTTTCCTATGATATTAAAGTGCAGTTACTAAGTATGGGATTCTTACAATTGAAATAAGTTTGGATATTTAGTATTTTAGTAAGTGGTCCTTGTCTATATTTTTTTATTTATTGTTATGTTAGTTTCTTTATTTTGACACGGCTTCTTTGTCTTGTGTTTTTTGCAATGAGCAGCTAGCAAGGAGAGGCAAGCAGTGGTATTCTATGGTTTTTTATATTTTAAATGTGGATGATCTCTGCAACCTACCTTGCCTATTTTGTAATGTGTTTTTTTTTAATTTATGCCTGTTATAGATTTGTATTTGTATTGCCCTGGATCCCCTCTTGACAACCATTTGGCTAAAGCTTACATCCTTGACAGCAACCCCTTTGGCTTGCACCGTTTGATTGCAGCTCTTGGCTCGCTTGCATTTTTGACAGCAGCGCTATCTCATTATTTTTATTATGTCAAACCTAGGGCTTCTATTTTTTTCTTTCACCCTAGGCATAAATAGTAATTTTTCATGTTTGTTAACCATCATATTTCAAGAGCAGTTTAAGGCAATCTCTCGCAAATCTGAGTATGTGTTTCAAACATTATTTTAATGCAATAAGCCATTCAAGATGATGTTTTTTTTCATGTAACATAATAAAGTTCCTTGTAGGGTAATGGTTGTTTCTGGTAGCTCATAAATCTTCTTTTTGGTTTGCATCTGTTGGCTCTATACTTGAAGCACTGATGCGAGGACTGAGCTAACCGGGAAGCAAGCAACCTGTGCACCTCACTGCGCTTTTTCAACCTAGCTTTTGTCTATTGTTCGCTCTTTGAGGCTAGGGAATATTTCAGGGGGGAGGCTTTTATCTTTTTTTATTTCTATGTGTACATAGACCTTATGAGGATATCTTGTTCCACTAATTTCTATGTATAGATGTATAGTGATACTGTTATGTGGTATCACTATCAAAATGTCAAAACTTAACTATCCACTTCTACTCAACCATCATATCAATCCTCTGCCACCTACAGGGGCTTGGTGCTATGCGCCCTTATTTATTTATCTGGGAATGATATTGTCAAGGCTAGCACAGGGTCAAATCATACCCTGACTTCCCAAAAATGGCAATGATATTGAGTGAGGTGATATCAATGTGGGGAAGCAAATTTCACTCTTAATGTTGAATTTCAACTCCATTTTTTCATTTTCAAAGCTCTTGCAAAAGCCCTTCATTGGAAGAACATCATAGACGATATTACCGTGGGGTTGAAAACCTAAGCTTTTATTTTGGTTTTGGGCTTTAGAAGTTCCAACATTGTCTCATCATGGTTAGAGGTTTGGTAGCCCCCGCCTCTCTATCCTATGATTAACGTCTCTATCATTATCTTATTATGGTTAGGGGTTCGATCAAACCTTTCCTTGGTAAATTTGTTTAAATTAATTAATTTCGGTAATTCTATTCTCTTTTTGATAGATCCTAGGGTGTAGGTTTCTAACCACCAACCTCAAATTGGTGGACACTCAACAAATATCAATCAATCTACTCACCACACCCTCAAGAGAAAGTCTCAAATTAATGTGTTTGCATCCTCCTCTCCAATACTAATATCTCTTGTTGATTTCTAGTACTCCTTTTTTAAGACTCCTTACTCATGTGTATCACATGAGCCTCCTCTACCCTTTAGTTGTTCCATATGATTGTAATTTACAAGCATAGAGTTGCAAATAGCTTTATCTTTTGTGTTTATCAATGAAAACAAAAGAAAACTAATGCACTAGGGAAATATACTATTCAATAATGTAAAATAGTAATATCAGAATGCTTCAGTGGTTAAAAATAATAAATATGTAAATAGAAAAATATTAAATTAAAAATTAAACTTGAAAAGAGAGAAAAGAAGATGAATTGATCACACATTGATGTTTCATAGATTACTGAGAGTGGATTTGGATTGTGCATATTTATGTCTATCTTTGTGTCAAATTTGGGCCTTTTACTATCCAAAGATGGGAACAGTGCCTGCATAGTTCTTGCCTTAGGCAAGATCATCTATCACCTAAGTTCACTAACAATTTTATCATGTTGCACCATACTTGTCCCATGTTGACTTTCAAATTCCAAATTCTTTTATGCATATGCACCATTAAATGTTTTACCTTATTGGATTTGTGCTTACCTAATTTGATGGGTAGAAATGCATAAATGGTGCCTTCTCTCTTATCTTTACCTAGCTTTCCATCATCTCACAACAAAACAAACTTATGGGTTGGGCAATCACTGTGGGAGTTGCAACTAAGTATCTTACACGCCAAAATCGGACCTCAACATAGTTGTGTGTAGTGTGAATGGAATCTCAAGTGAGCATTTTTAACCTCATCTTCCTAGATGTCTAGATGCAACTACATGCAATATATCTAAACCTTTTTTTGGTACAAGAGGGTGATGCACAAAGATAACTCTATAAAAAATGTGGGAATAGCTATAATGAGGGTTGGCACTAACTTGAATTATGGAGTAGAATAATAGACATTTGATTCCTCTCTTCCTTAGGTTTTTCTCTCCCATGCATGGATAATGACTTGGGATGACTTGGTATAAATAGGATGTTTTAAGACATGCTTCGCACTTAGGCCAACTTAGGAAATAGTAAGAAGTGACAATTAAGGCACATGGAGTTCAACCAAAGGCAAAAGGGCCCACAAAAAGATGAAAATCATGATTAGTAGGCCCACCAACCCTACCCAATGCATAAATGATAAGATTCATAATCCCATCCCAGTAAAAATTATAATGGAAGGTTCGAGTATTAGCATAAGAATGTGTACAAATAGGCTCAAGGCTGAGACCAATATATTTAGAGAAGTATTAGATGCATTTGGAAGGCTTGGGACCAAATGAGGGGTATTGTGGAGTAGGAGAAGTCATAGAAACAAACAATTACACATAAGTGTGAAAAGTACAACAAAACGTGGGAAAGACACTTGGAAAATAGTCTTGTACAAAAATCAGGTGTCTACATAATGCCCCTACATTAATGTGTGTATGTGAGTGAATGCATGTGTTTATCAAAGTATATAAATAATTGAAGTATGCACATTCACCTACCTAGAGAATAGTGGAAGGACTTAATGATGCTCAAGATAGGTTCCATCCACACTAAATTTTGTTGACGCACCTAGAAACAATTTTTAATTGTTACAAGTAGTCAACATTTCAATAAGTAACTTGAACTTTGAAATTTGAAATGGAAAAATGAAATTTAAATTGAAGAGAGCATAGGAACAAATATCCCTGCTCTATATGGAACCAAAAGCTATCATAATATAAATTTAATGTTCCTATTTTGAATATTCAAATTGAATTTTTTTCTAGCAAGTCCTAGACATAGCCACCACTTCTCTAGGAATTTTATGAACCCTATGCCTACTCAATCAGGGAAGTAGATGATGATTTGCTCTAAGTAATTTTTCTCAATAATATCTACAAATTTCTCATGTCTAACTAAAAATTCTTTGATATATGCACTCTTTTGAAGTGAGGGATTGAATAACATATACATGCAATCACTCGTCTCAAAATAAAGAGTTACAATCACAATGTGTAATAAAATTGTATATATTTGATATCATTTTAAATTTGCATAAAATATATTTAATTATTGTAAAAAATTACATGCAAAGCTCCATAGTAAGATAGATAGGTAACTAATCATGCCCTAAGTGTCATATCGCATAAGACATACAAAATTATGTAAAAATCAATTCCCAATATGCAATTCTAAGGAATATAAGAGTCATATAGAAGTTGTTTTACTCATTTTTTTATTATTGTGATCTAAACGAAATAAAATTATGAATATTCATATAACCTAAAATAGAAAATAATCATATAAATCTGAAGTAAAAAGGTAGATTGATATTACACTTGGATAATTATAAAATGAAAAAAAAACTGACGGTGAAATTCATTTAATTTATTCTAATTTTATGTTGCTCACTATTTTCATCATTTATTTAAAAAATGCTAGGTATTTTCTTTGTAATTATTCAAATCAGGAAATAGGAGCTCAAATGCTTCATATATGTTGCAAGTGAAAATTAGACCCATGTGGTGATCAATATTGTCCAGGTCCTACCAATATTTTATTTGTTGACTATCCAGGTCTATGACATCTCAAATTAATATGTATGTGCATGTAGTTGTTTCTTGTATGTGTGCTCACCTCCAGTCCTATATGCTAATCTATGTTTTCCTTCTCCTTTATTTGAATACCTAGTTCAAAATTTGACCACAAGATGATGCTTAGATATCCCTAATCACTCCCCACTAAGTTACTAAGTGTTGTATACATTACAATACTTTGAGGAGAATCAAACCATAATTAGTTATTCCACCTAGGTGTGTGTGTGCACCAGCATGATTGATGAGCAAAATCAACTACCCAATTAAACTAACACAAGACCAATCTCTCACGTTCAACCTAACGGACCTCTTTCGAAGGGAAACAACTTGGTTTATCAATTCTACTACTTTCATTAATTATCAACCATGGTGTGTTAAACTTGGTAAGATGTTGACACTATAAGTGTAGCACTAGACTCTCTTAAAGTTTGGGGTATTAATCATTGCGTAATTGAAACACACTTGCATAAAGTAAATTGCAAGAATTGAAAGTAGGAAATGAAATCACACTTGCAAGAAAGTAAATAACATAAAAGAAATCTAATCTAACTCAGAATTGAAATACAAATGTTAGGTTGGAAGCTTCTTAAATTTCATGGATTAAATGTACATAATGAAATATGCTTATATAGAAAACCACACATGAAATCAAATCATATGCATTATAACAATTCAATAGAAGATAAGAAATACATACAAATAATGCATAAATAATACTAAGTTAATGTTGACCAATTTTTGGTCCTATAGGCCAAAATTGGGCACCCCCTCCTTTTTCTTTGCAAAGAGTCTTTCACATCCATGATTTGGCTAAGTCATCCCTTAGCTACTTTGTGCAAAATACCCCCTCTCAGACCTATTCCATGAAAAAGCCAAGTGTTTTGTCATTTTGCTTAGCCAAGTGCATTTCGGGTTTGTCAAGTGCAATTACTTCACCTACAGTAGTGCATTTTAGGTTTTACAAATAACTTAACTTATGAAATTTTCATAAGCTAAGTCACTTGCAAAACTCGATTTGGTCTTCACATACCAAATTGGGTTTTACAAATGACTTTACTTATGAAAATTTTATAAGTTGCATTGCTTAATAAACCCAATTTGGTCCTTGTAGTGTAATTCAAACTTTGAAAATGTCTTTATTTATAAAGGTTTATAAGTAAAGACACTTGCAAAACCTGATTTGGTCTTGGCAGACCAAATCGGGTTTTCCAAGTGTCTTTACATGTTTGTTTTATGAGTCAAAGTTGATGTAAAACCCAAAGTAAGAGCTCATGAGAAGTCCAAAATGGCTTATCTAGTGCAATTCAAGTTTGTGCAGGTGTATTACTTGTCAGCTTTAATAAGTAAAAGCAAGTGAAAAACTTGATTTGGTCTATGCAGCTCACTAAAGGCACAAATTTTCTTTGGAGGGCACATAAGCAAAGGAAGTGGACTTTCACTTTTTCAAAGGACAATTGAAGAAAGGCCAAAGGGTATGTAGGCAGAATAGACCTTGCGGAGGGATTTTCATCAACAAGAAGACCTCTTCACTTTTCTAAAGGGTCGTTACAAGATTCCTGAAGGGTATGTACCCTTACAGAGGGCACTTAGGTGGTGTACAGGACACTTACAATTCTTTCAAAAGGCAACTTTGGACTCAAAGTGTCTTTGTGGAGGGCACTTTGGTCGATGACAGGACCAAATCAAAAGTTCTAAAGGGGCATTTTGAGGCATAAAGTGCTCTTACAGAGGGCACTTGTGTAGGAGAAGATACCATTACAATTTCCCTGAAGGGTAATTCAAGAAGCCAAGTGCCCTTGTGGAGGGCACCAGGAGGAAGTGAAGAACAAAGACAAAAGGCATGAGGGGCACGTGCCCTTTGGGAAAAGAATAAATCAAAAGAAAGAATTCCTTCAGACATTTTATCCAAAGGAAAGCATGAAAAAAATACCAAAACAAGGGAGAAGGAAAGGAAGAGACAAAACACGGGCAAAGTAAAGAGCAAAAAAGGACAAAGTGTAAAATAGTTCTAGTAGATGACAAGGTTAAAAGGCAGAATCAATGACCACTCAGACCAAGACAAGTGGCATGGACAACTCAGCAAGGAGAATTAATACATTTGGTGAAATATATCTATCAAAAACCAATAAAATAGATTGCTTTTCAAACTATAGAGGAGAGCAACCTGTGTTTTCATGCTTCACCATTAATGCACAACCAGTTGTGCCCAACAATGAAGAGAGTATGGTCTAGCCACAACAACTTGGGGATGGTTTTGTCAGTTGCTAGGAGTATCCCATGCTTTTACAGGCCCGAGATAGCAAGGGTAGCAATTTGGACATCTACAACATGGCTCTCTCATATGTAGTTTGAAGAGTATGACAACAATGTGGTCATTTGTCATGACCAAGTGTTTAACTCCAGCATGGGTCTCCATTCCTAAGGATTTGTCAGCATCTTGTTTCCATCTCTCTATATATTTGTAACTTCTCATTTAAGAGATCTCTCTACTTGTATGGTAAAGCCTTGAAGAAATTTACCTTGAATTAGAAAAGAATTTTTACCTCCATTTAAACTTGCACTTTTGCATATGTATATGGTTTTATCTTATGTTAAGTCATTTTCTTTCATGCTTTCACAGTTTGAATCCAACATATCTAGTGTATTGTGAGTTCTTCTCTTGCAGGTCAATAAGAAGTGTCCAAAATAGAGTATAGGCACATGTGAACAGGTTGTCCATAGTATGTCTTAGAACACTTCTAGTAGTTCTCCCTCCCTATATCTCCATAGGACCCCCTGTTGAAAACTGATGTAGGAAAGGTTCTCATTTGAATGAAGTTTATGCTTTCTTGTCTCTGGTGTAAAGTGTATGTCAAAGCTAAGTAGACCAAACATTTTGGTGCATCACCTCTTAGCTTAGGTCCCATTTTTAGTATTTTCTCTCCCTTTTCATCCCCCCCCCCCCATAATTAGTAGTAGGATATCTAGGGCCTCAAGGTGCATCAAGGGGAGCTAGCCCCTAATCTAGAGATTCATCCCTCACATTTGCCACCCACAACAAGAGGGACGTCTCCATAGTGTCACATGGATGAAGAGAATCAAGACTCCCTTCAGAGGGTGCAATCCACCATGTCAATAGTTTTTGGCATGCTTGGTGGGACAGTTTGTCCAAGGAGTTGAAGGATTTTTTGGTGTGTTATTCAACCAATCAACCTTTGGAGGCATTTTAACCAACACCAATGGTGACTCTAAGTTGCATCAACTGGTTAAGCAGTCTTGGTGCCATCAAGAAATCACTTTGGTATGTAAAATCCCATTGTTGAGCAACATGGGCCTTATGTTCCTTCATATAGTTTTGATCAAGCTCAGGTTGTTCATGGAGTCACCTCAAGCAGCTCTCATAGTTGCCCTTCACCTAGTGTAAGGGAAATAATGTTAGAGTTTGAGAAGCAAGTGATGGAGATAAATATATTGGAGGAGAAGAATAGATATCATCAAGAGCTTATGTACAAAGAGGAGTGCTTGTTTAGGCAAGCTCAAGCCTTGCAATCCATGAAGGAGGAAGTAGCAAAATGGAAGAGTCCATTCATTCAAGGAAATTAGCCTTGTGTGCCTTCTCCCATTCCAAATCAACCCACTCCTATTCTAAATAAATACCCCTCTTGTGCACCAAATCCTTTCTACCAAATAACACTTGCTCACTCTAGCTCATCTTATGCATTAACCACTCCTCTTAATCCCTTGCACCTAGATTTTCAACACCAAAGGACATTAGAGCAACCTCCCATAGAAATGAGCCTTCTCAATTCCTTAGATTGTGAATCCTCCTTTGAAGGGAATCATCCTATGCCTTTTGAGAAATAACATGTCTCTCTTCAAGAAACTCTTCTTGTGCATCAACAATCTCTTCCTAGTCTTCCTCAACCTCCTCAAGTATTTCAACATGATGTCAAGATTTGAAGTTGAAGGAGGGAATACCATGAACTATCTTAGGGCCTTGGAAATGATGAAGCTACTGCCTATTCTCAAGAGAATATTTTCAGCCCCAAGGTCATGAGTTGGAAGGAAACAATGGAATCATGGGGCAGGAAGGAGGAGGAGAAAGTTTTTGCTCAAAACCTTGAAGAAGGTGAAATTGCTCCTACTCATGGTGATCCTCATGATCTCCAAGAAAGGCTCTTCCAAGAGAATATAGCCAAGCACATTTTAGAGTTGGAGTATAGAATGAGGTTCCTCAGCTAAGGTGTGATGGATGGTTTAGACCAAACAATAGATTCCATGTCTGAACACACCCCATCTACACTCCTTCAAGAGAGATATCAAGCCACATCTGATGTAGATGAAGTGCTGGCCAAATGGAAGGAAAAGAATCATTAGATTCTATCTCAAGGATTGCCTCCTCTTGCACATGAGTCTATCCATCAACCCTCCACTCCATTCCTTCTCAAGGAGGAACCTATTTTGAAAGAGGCAAGTGAGTAAGAGAGGATCCAATTTACAGCTACCCAAGAGGCTATCATGAGTGAAAATTAGGATGGGATCATCATGGATGCTCCCTTTGAAGACATCATCAACAATGGAGAAGACATAGGTCATGCTTACATGCAGATGTTCCAATAATATGAAGAAGAGGTTGACAAACTTTATTTGTCAACAATGGATGATGAGGAATGTAAGCATGGTGAGCTCTCTCCTCCCTTGTTTGATGAACTTCCTTGTTGCTTTGATGAGGAGAATGACCATGCCATGGGACCCAAGTTTGAGGAGGATTAGGAGAATGTCTTTGAACAACTAGAGACTCTTGTTTTTTAGCAAGAAAAGGATAGGCTTGCCCATCTTGATGAAATCTTTTAAGAAGAGATCCTTGAGCAAGAAGGTGATGTTCTGTGGCATGAGCAAATAGTTTGTGATCTCATTTCAAACACCACAAAAGTCACCCTTCTTCAAGAAAGCCATGATGAAGTAGAAGATTAGTTTGACAGGCTCTTTAATGAGGTAGAAGGGAACAAGTCAATCCATGATGCATGTCAAGGGGGTTATGAGCTAGATGAGCCCTATGGTGATGAGCTAGCAGCCATTGACTTCTTGGTGAGATAAACTAGCATGAAGGGCTAACATGAGGCAATCTCTAAAGATCAAAGTAAATACATATATTTTGGAAGCATGTTTGACCCTGATTCATTTGGATACAATCCATTCAAAGTGGCAGGCAAGAAGAGCAAGTCACCAAGTCTCCATTCCATTCAGCTACTTGTTTGGCACCATAAGTTTTCTTACCATGAAGGAGACTTAAGAATTTTTCCCTTTGAACTAGGAGGGAGGCAAATGTATCTATTTAGTTGTACATAGTAGTTTGATTTCAATTGTGTGTCTTTCATTTCCCCTAAGTGATGTTTCACATATGTGTGTAGTTTTTTATCCTTTGTTGTGTGTGTTTTCCTTTGTGTTTGAGTTAAAATCTTTACTGGTTCATAGGTCCTTACAAGGTTGTTAACTTCTCCAAGATGCATCCTGACTCCATGCCGAATGGACTTAGAGGCTACCAGTCTTCCCAAGCATAGTAGGCATGCTTCGCATGTGAGTCACCAAATGTGTTGACCAATTTTTGGTCCTGCAAGCCAAAATTGGGCACCCCCTCCTTTTTATTTGCAAAGAGTCTTTCACATCCATGATTTGGCTAAGTCATCCCTCAACTACCTTGTGTAAAATACCCCCTGTCAAACTTGTTCCATGAAAAAGCCAAGTGTTTTGTCATTTTTCTTAGCCAAGTGCATTTTGGGTTTGTTAAGTGTAGTTACTTCACCTACAACAATGCATTTTGCGTTTTAAAAACAACTTAACTTATGAAATTTTCATAAGCTAAGTCACTTGCAAAACCCAATTTGGTCTTCATAGACCAAATCAGGTTTTCCAAATGACTTATGAAATTTTCATAAGTCAAGTTGCTTAATAAACCTGATTTGGTCCTTATATTGTAATTTAGACTTTGCAAAGGTCTTTATTTATAAAGGTTTATAAGTAAATACACTTGCAAAACTTGATTTGGTCTTGGTAGACCAAATCAGGTTTTCCAAGTGTCTTTACTTGTTTGTTTTATGAGTCAAATTTTATGCAAAACCCAAAGTAAGAGCTCATGAGAAGTCTAAAATGGTCTATCTAGTGCAATTCGAGTTTGTGCAGGTGTATTACTTGTCAGATTTTATAAGTAAAGGCAAGTGAAAAACTTGATTTGGTCTATGCAGCTCACCAAAGACACATATTTTCTTCAGAGAGAACATAATCAAAGGAAGTGGACTTTCACTTTTATGATGAACAATTGAAGAAAGGTTAAAGGGTATGTTTGAGGTAGAATGGACTTTGCAGAGGGCTTTTCATTGGCAAGAGGACCTATTCACTTTTTAAAATTTCATTGCAGTATTCTCGAAGGGTATGTACCCTTGTAGAGGGAACTTAGGTGGTGTATAGGACCTTTACAATTATTCTAAAAGGCAACTTTGGACTCAAAGTGTCCTTGTAGAAGGTACCTTGGTCAGTGGCAAGACCAAATCAAAAGTTTTGAAGGGGCATTTCAAGGCACAAATTGCCCTTATAGAGGGCACCTGGGTAGGTAAAGAGACCATTAAAATTTACCCAAAGGGTAATTTGGGAAGCCAAGTGCCCTTGCAGAGGGTACCAAGAGGAAGTGAAGAATGAAGACAAAAGGCTCGAGGGGCACGTGCTCTTCAGGAAAAGAAGCAATCAAAAGAAAGAATTCCTTCAAACAAAATGTTCAAAAGAATTCCTTTAGACATTTTGTCTGAAGGAAATCATGACAAAAAGCCTGAAACAAAAGAGAAGGCAAGGAAGAGACAAAATAAAGAGTGGAAAAAGACAAAGCACACAATAGTTTTAGTATCCGACAAGGTCCAAAGGTAGAATCAATGACCACTCAAACCAAGACTAGTGGCATAGACAACTCAGCAAGGAGAATTAATACATTTGATGAAATATATCTACCCAAAACCAATAAAATAGATTGGTTTTCCAACTATAGAGGAGAGTAGCCCATCTTTTCACACTTCACCATTAATGCACAACTAGTTACACCCAACATTAAAGAGAGCATGATCCAACCACAAAAACTTAGGGATGGCTTTGTCAGTTGCTAGGAGTATCCCATGCTTTTGTAGGCCCAAGACAACAAGGGTGGTGGCTTGGAAATCTACAACATGGCTCTCCCATATGAAGTTTGAATAATACGGTAGCAACATGTTCATTTGTCATGGCCAAGTGTTTAACTCCAACTTGGGTCTCCATTCTTAAGGATTTGTTAGCATCTTGTTTCTAGCTCTCTATATATTTGTAACTTCTCATTTGAGAAGAGATCTTTCAGATTGTATGTGTTAAGGTGTAGAGCCTAAAAGCTTCACCAAAGGAGTGCATTACCAAAGTTGTAGGTTTACACAGTTACCGGCGTCGGTCAGGATCGACCGACATCGGTCAGGTGCAGTTGAAGAGACGCCGACATCGGCAGGGGATCGATTGACGTCAGTCACAGGCAAGCAGACAGGAATCGGCATCGGTTACCTGTGCGTCCAAAAAGCTATTTCCGTGGATAGAACCGAGTGTTTGCATGATGAAGTCCACGTCTCTATTATTAGTAAGACTATTTTTAGAGCCCTTGTTCAAGAGGCTTAACTGTTGGTTGTAAGTGCATGCTCAAGTCTCCTAATTCTATATGTAGAATTAGATCTTCTTAGCTTATTGTAGTAGTTCATTGTATGTGAATGTTGAAAGAATAGTACAGAATTGTATAGGTGAATCAATCCAGGTTGTTAGAGTTGATTGTACTTGAGAGAGAGAGCTCTTGAGGGAAAGAGATCTAGAGAGAGATCTTGTACATCTGAGAGAGGTGTGGAAGAAAGAAGTTTCTTCAATTGTATTCCTTCTGTAAAGAGTTTAATATAAGTTTTTAGGGTGGTTTCTTGTATCTCTTGTTCTTTGTTATTATCTGATTCTAGTTACTTACCTATCTGATTTAATTTCGTGGTTTATTGCTTTCATAAGTGTAATCAAATTGTTGGTTGATCCCCAACAATATGGTGAAGCCCTAAAGGAATTTACCTTGAATTAGAAAAGTGATTCGGGAAACACTTTGGGTGATCACTCGAGTGGCAGAAATGATCTGGGCAACCATTTGGGTGACCATTCAGGTGACAGTCAATTCGTCGAATCTTGTATTGTTTTCATTCTTGGAAGTCACATTGTCAATGACAATCATTTCCTCGAGCCATTATGTCCTCGAGCACTGTACTGTTTTAATTCTATTATTTCTCTCGAGCCACTCATTCTTAAAAGGTCACCATTAATTCCTTGAGCCACTCAAGCTCCTGATGTTTTCAAAATATGTATATATGCATGGTAACCCGAAAAGGGAAGGTGGACATCTCTTCTTAGAGATAAGCGTATGTTTTGTATCTAATTTTTTTTTGATTCAACAAAAACATCTCTTTTCAGAGATAAGCCTATATTTGTATTGCAGTTGTTAAGTAATATAACATCTCTTCTCAGAGAATCCATTATTATTGTGTTATTTCTATGTTATTGAAATATTCATCAACTAGAACTTCTGAGTTTTGGATCAGTGGTATCAGAGCCATTTGTCTTGAGAGTGTATGTTCTCGAGGATGAGGTCAGGATATAGGAAACTTGGGTGGGAAGTGACAGAGCTTCCAAACGCTCCACCTATGCACCCCAAATGACCTCAAATGGCAAACGACACTGAGACATCTAATCCTTTCAAGGAAATGGTGAATGAAGCCCTCTAGTGGCAACAAACGTAGATGCTCTAACAATTTGCTCAAATTCTTTAAGCACTTTCGATGGAAAATTTTGGCTCCACGTATGGGCTCCTCATCGAGGGAGCTTCCTTTTAGTGCCCCAACACCCTTTAAGGTTTAGGTAAATTTTGATATTCCCACATTTGAAGGCAAAATCAATGCTGATGTAGTGGACAATTGGTTGGATCAACTGTCATCCTACTTCTCTGTAAATAATTTCACCGATGGAGAAAAGATCACTTTTGCTCTTTTGAAATCATCATTGCCTGTGAAAAACTAGTGGGAAGTGTACAAAAAGAGGTTCAGTATGGATATCATTGGCCTTGGGGTGGAACCCACCTGGGATGATTTTATGGAAGCAGTAAAAGAAGAATACTATCCCATCGATGCATATGATGATCTGTACATATAGTGGCAAAAACTTCACCAAGGCAAGGACCAATCTATGCAAGATTACACATACACTTTTCATTCTTTGTCTGCAAGATTGGGCATTCAAGAAAGTGAGAAACATAAAACTCTCAAATATCATGGTGGACTACAATGGTACATCTGGGGGGAAATGGAACTCTTCAATTTGGAAACCATCGTTGAGGCATACAAGTTCGCAGCAAAGATTGAGCAGAAGCATGGAAGAATGGATATAAAGAATTAGTCTTCAAAATGGAAAAGTGATAAAGAAGGTCAAACACGAGGCCAAAATTGGAAGCAAAAAGAAGGAAAGACCAGGAAGTGGTGTGGTTATCACAAATCTAGAACTCACTCCAAAGAAGAATGTCAAGCTATCAAATCACTGCTTTTTGAGTCACCATCCTCAACATCTACTGATCTACCTCATATAGCCCTGCATTCGAAGAGGTTGAAGAAGAAATTATAGATGCTGATCCTGAAGCCATTATAGCTTCATCACAGACACACGATGAGATGTTAGATGACAAGGAAACGTTTTTTCACTCTAAGTTATGGGTGAAAGGTAAGCCTCTGCATTTCATTCTTGATAGAGGAAGTCAAAAGAATTTAATCTCTACTAATGTTGTGAAAATCCTAAATCTGTCCATGAAGCCTCACCCAAAACCATACAATATTGGATGGTTGAGCCCAGGGAGAGACCTCTGTGTCACCCATCAATGTCTTTCTCATATGCAATACAACCTTTCCAAGATGAGGTCTTATCTGATGTGGTCAATCTAGATGTTTGTGATGTACTCTTTGGTCAGCCATTCATGTATGATCGACATGGTATATACGAATCAAGAACTAGATAGATCACTCTCACTCTTGGAAGACGGTGCTACGGGGTACCAAAAGTACCACCTTCCACATTTGTCTCTTTGCTTAGTGCCCAAAAATTTGTTTTCATGGTGGTCAAGCCACAAGAATCCAAAAGGGCCGATGTTATAGCCCTGACAACATAACAATAGAAGCAAATAGATATCGCGCTAAAGAAGTTCACAGCCTTCCATCCATAAACTGATGGTTAGATAGAAATGGTGAACAATCGGGCCCCACATAGTTCCATAAACCACAGTCCCTTCCAAGTGTGCATCGAGAATCAAATCAAGACACAACTACCACACCTGATGGGGAACAGTGATGCAATGGGGACCATTGCTTTTCAAGGAGGGAGGAATGATCTAGGCAACACGTTGGGTGACCACTCGGGTGGCAGAAATGATTCAGGCAACCATTTGGGTGACCATTTAGGTGACAGTCAATTCCTTGAATCTTGTATTGTTTTCATTTTTGGAAGTCACATTGTCAGTGATAGTTATTTCCTTGAGCCATTATGTCCTCGAGCGCTATACTAGTTTAATTCTGTTATTTCTCTCGAGCCACTCATTCTTAAAAGGTCACTGTTAATTCCTTGAGCCACTCAATCTGCCGATGTTTTCAAAATATGTATAAATGCATTGTAACCTAAAAAGGGAAGGTGGACATCTCTTCTTAGAGATAAGCGTATGTTTTGTATTTGCAATTTTTTTGATTCAACAAAAACATCTCTTTTTAGAGATAAGCCTATATTTGTATTGCGGTTGTTAAGTAATACGATGTCTCTTCTTAGAGAATCCATTGTTATTGTGTTATTTTTG
This sequence comes from Torreya grandis, assembly GCA_037957365.1. Taxonomy (NCBI): domain Eukaryota; kingdom Viridiplantae; phylum Streptophyta; class Pinopsida; order Cupressales; family Taxaceae; genus Torreya; species Torreya grandis. The sequence goes on from JARHVA010000625.1 coordinate 4,722,636, forward strand.
TGCTATTGAAATATTCATCAACCAAAACTTATGATTTTTGGATCAGAAAATCATTTTTACCTCCATTTGAACTTGCACTTTTACATATGTCTATGGTTTTATCTTTTTTTAAGTCATTTTCTTTCATTCTTTCATAGTTTGAATCCAACATATCTAGTGTATTGTGAGTTCTTCTCTTGGAGGTCAACAAGAAGTGTCCAAAGTAGAGTATAGGCACATGTGAATAGGCTATCCATAGTGTGTCTTAAAATACCTCTGGTAGTTCTCCCTCATTGTATCTCCATAGGACCCCTTGTTGAAACACTGATGTAGGAAAGGTTCTCATTTGAATGAAGTGTGTGCTTGCTTATCTTTGGTGTAAAGTGTATGTCAAAGTTGAGTAGACCAAACATTTTGGTGCATCTCCTCTTAGCTTAGGTCCCACTTTTAGTGTTTTCTCTCCCTTTTCATCCCCTCCATAATTATCAGTAGGAGATGCATCAAGGGGAGCTAGCCCCTAATCTAGAGATTCACCCCTCACGTTTGCCACCCACAGAAAGAGGATGTCTCCATTGTGTCATGTGGATAAAGAGAGTTGAGCCTCCCTTCAGAGGGTACAATCCACTGCATCAATAGTTAACTAATGATAAATTAGTCTACCAATCTATGAAAATGGGCCCTACCTTAGTTAGACTTGATTTTGACCCCTCTCCTTCTTAGGATAGATGAATTAATGCAACTTGAATTTATTCCATTAACAAGTCTGTTATAACAAAATTACAAAATGATTTTACTCATACTTTTAACTCTCCAATTATTTTATTGACTAAATTATTAATTAACTCTTGACTAACTCCTTTGTAACCTAATCTATTCATTTTATATAGGAGAGATAGGTTCATTATCTAGAGGATACAAAATGTAAGAGGTTTTAACTAAAAATCTACAGCTGCACCCAAATACAATATAACAATAGTAGTTGTGTTTATAAAAAAAATAATACATATGATAATAATATATGTAATGAGGAGAGATGGATTTGGTCAAGTGAATCATTCCTCTCTAGATTCAAGGCTTTGTAATTTCTCCATAAATCATGGAAGATATCTTTCTTTAAATCGTGAACTTGTTCCCAATGAAAAATAACTGCTATAGGAAATTTGTCTAGATGTTACAGGGTAGAACAAATGTTATAGGATGTCTGTCAGATGCTAAAAAAACATAACAAATGTTATATAATGTATAAATTGTTGGATGAATATTTTGTCATCAACTAATTGACAGAAAAATGGGTATATCAACCATAGCACAATGAGATTTATATGGCAAAATGGGTGTGGTTACCACAACATAATGAGATAAATCTCTCCTCTCAGCAAGGGGAGGTTCCCTATAAACTATAATATACTAATATAAACTGAAAATAGACTCAGGGGTGAAATCATACCATCCATCTCTCCTTTTTCAGAGATGTTGTTCACCAAATAAAGGAGAATTCTAGTGTAATTACTGAGGGCATTTCTCTTCTTTCAAAAATGGTGCTCAACAAACAGTAGGAATTCTTCTTGGGTAGTAACTGGATCCACAAGAAACCCACAAAAACACAAAGTCTTTCATTGTTTCTCCTACTGATTTAGGACAAAGTAATAGTAGAATGAAGTGCAACACAAAGTCTCCACTGAAAACCACAACAGAGTAAAATATTATGAAGGATAAAGGGAGCTCAAAGTCTCTCAAATATCTTGAAACATAAAACACACAGACTAAAGACAATTATGGCAGCACAAAGTCTCCCACAGTCAACTTCAGGACATCTTCTAGATTATTTCCACTTATTTTGCTTATTTGATTAAATAGATAAGACTGTATTTAGGAAAAGGATATAAGAATGATTTCTTAGATAACATAAGCTATTTCAATACAAAGTCTGAAAGGTCACTTGCTTTCTCATTCACTTGATAAAATATGATTAACAGTCTGAGCTCAAAGTCTCAGGAATGCCTTTCAATTTGGGTAGAGTTTCGCTTCTAACAACAGAGAGATCTCCCTTCTAAAAACTAAGAGATTACAATATATAGCCTCTAAAGAAAGACTTTGGCACTTATTTTCATAAAATGGCCCATGCTGCATTGAATGCATTGAAAAGAGGAAGTTTTGTGCAGGGGCCATGCTGGAGCTGTTTAAATCATATCAAATGTCCTCTCTAAAGCATGGGTTGCCATATCTTCTAAAAGGTAAGGCTGCTCCTCTTTATGATACTTACACAATTTTCCACTCATCTTTACTCAAATGAAGAAAAATAGGCCATGCCATTGAATGCTTGCACTCTCTAATATCCACTTAGTGGACTGATCCACCTACTGGAATAACTCTCTTGCAGATATTTTTGGATCCTTTGTAACTTTCTCTCTTTCCTTTCTATATTTTGTCTCTTCCTGGTGATCTAAGCTCCTGAGGCTATCTTCTCGCTTTCTGCTGGCTCCTTCAACTCCTTCCTTGGTTGATCGCTGAGTTTGTTCTCAAGTCTGCGCTATTTGAAAATCAATAATTATTTCATTACCCTGAATTAGACATCCATGGGGACGTCACTGGTCGCTTCCACTTTGAACCTTGAACCTTTCAAAGTTCACCGGTTCAATGGTTCAATGGGTCAAAGTTTGACGGTTTGGCAGTTCAGCATTTTGCAAAGAGCCGCGTTCACTTAGTCTTCTTTAGGAGTTCAATGTATCATTGAACCAACTGTTTGAACAATTTGGTTGAACCCTTCACTCGAACATTGCACTCTTTGAACCTTTTAGAGTTCACCGGTTCAATGGTGCAACGGTTCAATGGTTCATTCCATATCATTGAACCCCGCCGTTGAACCATTCTTACAATTATTTAGAAAATGCCTCGAGTGTTTTGAGATTTTTCTTTGCAAAAGCCCACATTTTGAACTTGCAATTTCCTTAGCTAAAAAAGGCTTGTTCAATTGAATAACTTGACTGCTCAGAACATTTTGAGAAAGAAAGAGACCATTTTAGCCTATAGGACCGAAATGGTTGACATGTTGTCCACAAAAACAAGTGACAAATTTTGGGAACAACATAAATCATACCAAATGTGACCTCCTTTTATTCCTACTAGTATCTCAGATGACCTTGAATTCCTCCATTAGCAAAACCATATCATAAAATCATTTAATTGGACTCTTTTATTCAAAAATCACTATTGTATATAATAATAGAAAACATGTGCAACATGGATATAAATAAGAATAAAGGCATGGTTTAAGGTTATAACAATGGTCAAAGTGGAATGATTTATAGAGGATAATGAGTATGACAAATGCCACTTCTTGGTCTCATCAGTAATCAATTTATAATGCAATGTAATGTTTGGCTTTTGACACTTGACACCAAGAAACTTTGACTTGTGTTTATATTCAGGCTTAGATCTAGGATTGCTCTTTTGAGATATATTAGATATTAATGTTTTTTTCATAATGTCTAAATAAAGTGCTAATTTATTTATCAAGCTTTCAAACGATTCTCAATGTAATAGCAAAGTCAATTTAATGTTAGGATTGATTTTCGTATTTATATCCCATTATTTGATATTTCCCATTATGACCAACCCATGAAACATGTCTACACTGACCTAATGAAGAATTTCCAACTTGAAAAATATTCATTTAGTATTTCTAGAAGCTTTTAATAGAGGTAGATACCTATATAAATACTACAACTGATTGACTATTTCCGGTATCTTCCTAGGAGTGAAAATTAGTGATTTGAGACATGGAAACAATCTATTTAGACTCTAGAATGTTCTTTCATAGACTATGATGATCCTAAAGATGTGTATCTAGTAAATTAGGTTGAATAAGGAAAAAAATGGGTAGACTAATAGGGGTGTGCCAAATTATGTTAAAGTGTTTTCAAAGTGTCTAACATCAAATTTAGGTGTCTACAGAAGTGTCATATAGCATAAGAAAGACATATTCATGTAAAAAACAATGTAAGGGTACAATCCCCCCTATGGAAGAGCAATCTATGGACAACCAACACGCTCTAAAGTAGAAAATATGCCACTTGTAGGATTAAATATATCAATGAGACACACTCATATGTATTGTATCCCCATAGATGCATGGTAAGTACCATGACAACATAAGCACCAAGAAAGTAGACTAAAATATATGTGCATGATATTGATCATGGAACCAATCATAGTATAATAATACACATGATAAACAACATGTCAGAAAACATAGAATATAGAAATCAAAGACACCCAAATTAGTACCGCACAAATTAGTGACCACACATAAGTTAGTATAAAAATACACAAGGACATGTGTTGACATTAATTTTGTTACTTGGGAAAGATAGTTTATGGGTTTATTAAGACCTCAATTAGAAATAATGTTACCCAAAGATTAGTATTGATGTTATTTCTTGTGGAATTGTGAAAAAATAAAGTTTAAAGTAGGGTTATCTTTATTTAGACATATACATACACAAAACACAAACATTTCCTACAATAGCTTCTCTTTATTCATATATAAACATATAATAAATTCCACTAGACTCTTTATTATATACCTATGATGTCTCACTTACAACACTTTGTTCTTAATCTAATTATTTATGCCACAATATCTCCCTTTTACATATATCTCATATAATCACTTATCAACTTCTATATTCACTTATATCAATTATAATACATATTTTACAACATTGTGGTATAAATAATGACTTGATACCTCTATTTAATTAATATACATGTCTTATAAAACATGCCCCTTATTCATGTGGTGACCTTGTGTTACTTTGAAATGTTGTACCATATCATGTTGCCCAAGAAGGTAGAGTCCTTAGTTTTTTCAATCCAAAGATATATTATTATTTTGTAGTAAGGATCAAGTTTCAACAACAATCTTATATGTGTTTATCTTTCTACTGAATAATCCTACCAATCTTTACCTAGATTTTATATCATTATCTTGTCCTTGAGACAAATCCAAATAATCTTGGTAGCTTCAATCCAAAACAACTTGTACCTCTATGTGCAAAATTGACACAAAAAATTTACTACAAAATGATAATATGATCAAGAAAAAAAAACTTAGATATCTAGTATAAGATACCACTATATCCTTTCTTAACTCACCTAGTTAGATTTATAAGATAGTGTCACCCATTATCTCAAAATAAACCTTCTTTGATTATTTTTACCCTTTCATGGGTATTTTTCCATAGTCTTGGAGAAGGTCGCCCAATTTAACAATGATGATTTTTCTACCTAAATTCTATGTTCAAATGTAGTGTTTTCCTTGGTTGCCTTTACTATATCCCATGGATAAAGTGTAGCCTCTAGAGTCTTCAAATAGGCCTCATGCTCCACTCTTTTCTATTGTACTCATTTGTTTGCTTAATAGCAAGCCTTAGTCATCCATCTCTTCAAAGGTAAGGATTTTTTTTGCTTGCTTTTCTTTGTAAGCACTCCCTAAATCAATTAATATATTTCACTCTTCTTTAGTGGGATTATTGTTATCATCATAGCTAGTAGAGGCTTCATTGAGTTGTCTCTCTAAATCATCCAACTCCTTTTTCTAAGTAAATATTGACCAACTAATGGAGTATGAAAATAAGGTTATGGCATCCCCATTGCTTTTTGAATATTTTCTACTTCTGCCTTATACTCATCCCTTCAAATTTTAATATCACCAAGGAGTATTCTTAGTAGTTTTGCCTCGTGCTACAATTTATTTTGACCTAAATGCTTTCTTGTCTACTACTTCAACATGAGTAATGATTTTTTCAACCATATCCTCCAACTAATGATCAATTGGAAAAGTTTTATTAGGGTCATACTGGTGTCTTGTAATTATTAGGAAATTCAATGCCCATTTCATTACTTATTCCATACTTACACACCTATTCATCCAGTCCACCCTAATACTCTTAAACAAAATTTCTCTAGAAGTCTATTTTTTAAAAGGTGTTAATTTATGTAATGCCACTCCAATCGAGCCTTCTAGCATAGGCTACAACAAGCTAGATGGTACTCTAATGTTAGAAGTTAATTGTTTGTGTTTAACCACCACTGCCTTTACTCATCTCAGAGGGTTTATTGTTGTCATTTAAGAGGATGAGATAGTTCCCAACACCTTTAATACACTAGATAATTTTAACTCTCCTACATTTTCTTTCTCCATAAATATTTTAGAGCTTATCTCCTATATCACTACTTTTTCATTTGTCCCCTTTTCCTCATTAGCTTGTCCTTTGTCTTGGTATTTATTTAGGCTTTCTTATTTTATTTTTTTTATCATTTTCCTCTTTCTCCTTCCATTTTTATTCTTCCCTCTTATTATTTTCATGATTCTCCTTATCTCCTTTCTCTTTATTTTATTTTTCTTCCTCTTGTCTTTCTCTGTCCTCCTCTTTCTCATGTTTTTCCTCTTCTTCATTTTTCTTATCCTCTTCTTTTTTAATTTTTATCTTCTTATTCCTTATCATTTGCCTCATTTTTATTTTCCTCTTATTTTTTATCATCTTCTTATTTTTGTTTCCTTTTTTCATCTGCTTTCACTTTTTTGCCTTTCCTTTTTCCCAAAGCCCATTGGGCTTGTTTGGTTTCCAACTTAGTTAACTATTACATCAGTTTCCTTTCAACATCTAATTAATTTTCAATTTCTTTCCTTTGTTGTGAAACTACATGTTCAATCTCCTTTAGTGTTAAAATCTATTTTTGTTAATCTCAAGTTTGTGCTAACAATTCAATCCATTGTATTGGCTATCACCCTATTTGTAGAATTTTTAGCAACCTCTCTTTATCTTCTAGAGACAATGGTGTCTCTCCTACCACTTTATCTAATGATTACTAATATTTATTAGTCACCATATTTGGTTCTTTATATTTATCTTATGCATAAATTTTTGCTTCATAGAACATAGGTTGGAACCCCTCTATTATATCATCTGATGTAATTGGACTTAACTCTACATAATCCATAAATTTTTTTACTACATTCTTACTTCCTTCCATATTTTCCCCATCATACATATTCCATACCCTCACTAATCCTCATTCCTTGATTCACTCTGACATTAGTGTATCAAATTGAGGAAGTGTATCTTTAACATCTTCTTCCTCACTTTCTTGCTCTACTCCAAGGTCTTCCTCTTTTAATGACTATGACTCTGAATAGGAACCTAGTGTTCCTTTCTACCTTCCTTATGTGATTTTATTTTATTTTATTTTTGCTTCTTCTTCCCATTTTTATCTTGGGGTGGTGAAGGACTATGTTTACTCTTTATGCCACTCATCTACAATAGAGCCTATCTAATGCCTATCATAAAACAAGTGGTAGATGACTTTGGCTACTTTTATGTTCTTATATTTCTTCTTGTAGCCCTAAATTTGTCTTCCCCATCTTGAATTATCTTCCTTTCCCTCAAGGAGTATGGAGGAGTACCTTTTTCATCCATCTATTATTTATCAAGAATTTTCTCCATGGTTGAGTTTTTAATCACATATATGGTAGCCTTCTCCTCATGAGTATGTAGTTTTAGTTTATTCCTTGAGATATATCTTTGAAATAATGATGATCTACATAGATTTTGTACCACTTTTCATGTGTCCATTGCTTATTTATTCTACTATTTCATGTATTCTACCATAATTGGTACATGTTGACAAATTCACCTCCTAGGCTAAATGTCAACCCTTATAATTCAAAAATTGACATATTGCATCATAATCCCTTCTAAATGAAGTATTTTGTAAGTATCTTAGTAGATTTTAATGTAATTTTGAGGATGTTAAAGTTTGTTTGTAAAGGTTAAGGTTGCTTGGTCCATGGTAAGAGCAATGAGGTGGTGAGATTACAATATAACATAGTGTTATGCAATGGATGATGGACCAAGAAGAAGAGTCAAGAAGATGAAATAAAGGCTATTTCAATCTTTTGGATAAGTTAAGGTATTTTTGGAAAGATTAAGGTATTCAAATTTTCTAATCTTATTACAAGTTCTAATGTTGTAAAAGGACTTGCTAGCAGACATCAAGTATAAAGGTCTTATATCATGTCAAGAAGTGAAAAAGGGGTATTTCAAGTCATTTGACACTTTTTGAATAGAGAATTGTACCTCTCTTGCTTGCACATCTTGGTCAAGGTGTCATGACACTCCTTTTCCAATGTTAACTCAATCTTGAATTACCTTAATAATAATTTATAACATCCAAACAAGGTATAATGAAGACATGGTAGGTAAATAACATGAGAATGATTCTTGGTATATTACTCTACCACCTTACAACTCAAGATAAGCTCCATTAGCACCCAATTCATAACTCCATTTGGATATTTTGGCAAAATATGTAGGTTTCTTATAGAAAAAGAGTCTATGGAGGTCCCTTTGAAATATTTTTTAGGTTAGATATGGTTCTATAAGCCTATATTAGGATTAATCCATATTCCCCAAGCTCAAACCTTGCTCAAGATGAATTTTCAGGTCAAAGAAAGATAAAGAACCACTCAAGTCTTCCATTGGGTCCTTAGCAGGATAAGAAGAGCCATTTTCACAAGCTTGTTTCAAACAAGAGAGAGAGAGATATTTAGGTAAAATTATATTAGGAAATGTTGAACACCCACATTCCCTTAAAAATCATGGCATTAGTTATGATTTTAAGATTTATAGCTCTATGAACAATCACTAAGAAGATAGGTGCTCTAAAACCCTTGTTAAACCCCACAATCATAGTTTTCCTCTTGAAATGACACGTACAAGCTTGGTGAATGAATGAAAATTATTTAAAAACATCTATTGGGGTTCCTATTATCTTTCAAATATCAAAATTGATGCGAGATCTTAGTGTTCATGGTTGTGCTAACAAGAAAATATTAGTGGTCCACTTGTTAGACCACTATAAAAGTAAGTGAAATAAAGTTGTTCATAGTGGATAAAACTTCCTTAAGCCCTATAAAATAATTTAAAGGTATCAATATTGCAATAAAATTCAAGAAAATAAGGTGTTTATGCATACACATATGGGTTGTGTGAGTTTACAAGCATAATTGAGATTATTCTTGGCAAATGTGTGTGTTTTGTCAATGGTGAAGATTCTTAGACAAGTAAAACTATCTCTACATTTTCTCCAAGATCAACCTTAAGGGTAATTTTTAGTTAGTATACTATGAGGGCCATTGGTCTTAGTGTGCTTCAACAAGGGTCTAAGTGTGAAGGAGTAAGTTGCAGGCCTATGACTAATGAATAAGTTTTCAATACATTATTGAAGTATTTATACTGATGATTAGGTCTAAAATTCATGATTGAAGTGTCTATTTAGTGATCAACCTCAACCAAGTCCTCAAACCCCTTTTCATGAGCATGTATGATCAAGAAAATAGTCACCAAATAGTCATATACCTAGTTTGACTATATAGGGCTACAAGAAGGTTTGAGAGATTGATAATTTTTGTGAAGTTTAATAGTTTAAAAGTCTTAAAAAAACTCAATTAGATCTCAAATTTCCTAAATAACCATTTGGAATCACCAAAGCAAGAGAGATCATCATATTTCAAATTGAGGCAAGTGTCAAACCTAAAATATGGACCTACAGGCTTGCCTACAAAATGAACTAAAAGAGGCAAGATTTAGTGTTGGGCAAGAAGGTTTGAAATTAACATAAGGTGTGATAGGAAAGTGGAGGTAAAGATTTTTGTGCATCACCCCTTTACTTTCATTTCTCTCTCTCTCCATTTTCCTTATCAGTTGAGTATGTTAGTGTTAGTTTTAGGTGTTGTATCAATGGAACCAACCCTCTCTGGAGCTTCTCTCTAGTGATAGGCCACTCATAGCCTTATAAAGATCCCATTGTGTTAGTTGAGTGAATAGGTCTTGAAACAAGCCTCTTCAAGGGTACCACTTAAATTTGATAATAGTTTTTGTCACACTTGATGGGACAAGTACTTCATCTATTGGAGATTTTTTTTTGTGTTTTTTAATATATTAGCCTTTAGAGGCATTCCTATCAAACATAAATGGTGACTCCAAGTTTGATCAACTATTTGTAGCATCCCATGTACCTATTTCAAGGAATTATTGATATTTTTTATTACTTTTGTTTGCCTCATGAATTTTGATGGCTGAATATGGAGGGAATTTTTGTTTTACACCTCATTATAAACAATATAATGATCCATTATAGCACCATGTTGAGCCATAACAATCCTATAATGACCCTATGTTATCTCTATATGGCCCTAGTTATCAGTATAAACAACCTTACCATCAAGAATACTATCCTTCCTTCCCTTCCCAACCACCTATTAAAACTAGCCCTTCCAATGAACTCTTGGATATAAAGAACCTTGTTCAAAACCTCAAAAATGAGTTGGCTACTCTTGGAGGGAAACAATACCAACTCTATTAGCCTATCCAACCTTTTCAAGTTACCCCTAGTTCCTCCAATGAGTGACATGAAATAGAAGAATGAATTCAAACCATTAGTAGTGGGTTATTGGCCTTAAAGGAGAAACAAACTCAATACAATTAGTATTATGAGCCTCATTTGGCCCCATGTCAACCTTATTGGATCAATTTTCCCATGCCAAATCAAAACTAAGAAGAGAGGAAGGTTATAGAGGCTAAATAAAAAAAATTCCAAGCTTCCAAATCTCCTCACCTCTTCCCCAAACTCAAATTGTCCATGAATGTCAAGGTATGCAAAGGGAGAAAGAGGTTGTGAGCACCAAGCTAAGGAATTTTCTAAGCATCTTATCTATTCCTCATGTGTCAATCCAAAATCAAGAAATGGATAAGATGGTAGAAACTCAATTAAAGAAGTTTCCTAGTTTATTGAATCCTTCAATCACCCCTCTAGCTAAATTTGTTCACGAAGACTATGGTATATCATAAGTTAATAGGAGATTGTTAATTGGAAAGATAATAATGGATCCTCTCTAGCATAGTTTTATTTTACTCCTTTCCAAGAATCATTGAATGAATCTACTACTTACAAACCTCAAATCTTTCTTAACACGTCTACCATCTCAAAACCAACTCAAGATTGTCTCATAATTACCTATGTTCCTACTCCACCATTTGGACATTATTGACCTCCCATCATCTCCCTTTAAAAAGGAGGACCTATTGAATGGAAGGAAAAATAAGAGCATCTCGTTGAGGGGGAGAGTTTATCAAGGGAGGATGATGAAGGCATGACTACATGGAAGCCTTATTGGACTAAGTACCCTAGTTATAAGATGCCAAACCTTTGTGCCACTAAAATGAAAGAAGATAAAGTTGTAATCCTTGAGAAAATTGATGAAGTGGTAGTCCATGAGAAGAAAAATCAAGTTGAAACTATAAGTGAATCACAAAAGGGCCATGATGAATATGTGGTGAGTATGATAAGGAAATCACCATTGGTAGTCCTCATTATACCATCATATTAGATTTTAAACAAATGAGAGAAAATCAATATTTTGAATGCATCCTGGAAGAAGAAGAAATTAGAGGTGTCCTTACAACATGTGATGAAGGTTTTGTCATCTCAAGCATTGGCAGTCTTAAAGGTGTCTATAAAGATATTCATGAAGATTTTATAATTGATCATATTACAATAGAACATGAGCAAGATCTAGAGAGTCTTGGTGACATATGGCAGTCCTACTTGGATATTTGCATAGAGTTTGAAGATCTCAATAGACATATATCACATGAGGAAGACAATGAGTGTGTCATAGAGGTTATTTCTCTCCTAAATGGAAAAGAAGATGAACATAATAAGTTAGAACAATAACATTATGATTTCATTGAAAAATTAGAGTGTAAGGCTCTTAGTAAATCAACATGTCCTACAAGTCATCAACAAGAGGTTCAATTTCATGTTGCAATAAACTTTGAAAGAGTTGACATTTATGAAAATGATCAATAAAAAGATCCAAATGAAGAGTTTGATAAACTTCCATCAGTGGAAAAATAAGATGACATCTCTCAAGATGTCATAGTAGACTAGGAATAGTATCTTAATGAACCATTGGAGATTGAGGCAGAAACTATTTCTACAAGTCAGGATATAATCACCTTAGATGACATCTTCAAGATGGAAGAGTAACATGAGGTAAACTTTGAACTACAAGAAGAGTTTGTGTTAATAGGAGATATGTTTGCTATTTTGGATGCTCTTAAAGATAAGCTAAAGAGATTTCCAATCAAGAAAAACATTGATAGATCAAGATCAATGTCCAAGCATCAGTTTGTTTATCAAATTTATCCACCATATGGAGAAAATTTTGAAAATTTTCCTTTTGATCCAAGTGGAATATAATTTTAAGGTCTTGTGCATAATAGGATAGTTTTGTTTCCTCTAAGTGCTTATATCATATGTTTGTTTGTCTAGTTGTTTGCTTCCTTGTATTCCCTAAATGCCTCTTGGCATAGTGTGGTTCCTTATTGTTTTTTGTTTATTATGTGTTATGTGTTTGAGAGGGTATTATTAGTTATTTCAACTTGTTCTTAGAGCCTAAAGTTAGTTTTCAAGGTCTAGGTCATGTTTTTCATTGAGGGATAAGTGATTCCATATCCCAATGGACTGATAAGGATACTATTATAGATGTTTAGTAGGATAAACATCCCTTGTGAGTCACCAAAAATGTTGATATTTTGGCCTCCAAGGCCAAATGTCAACCCCTATAATTCAAAACTTGATCTATTGCATCAAAATACCTTCTAAATGAATTAATTTGTAGGTAGTTTAGTAGATTTAAGGTAATTTGGGGAATGCTAAGGTTTGTTTGTAAATGTTAAGGTATCTTGATCCATGGTTAGAACATTGAGGTGGTGAGCTTGCAAGATGACATAGTGATATGCAGTGGATGATGGACCAAGAAGTAGAGTCAAGAAGAAAGAAGCATGGCCATTTTAAGCTTTTAAATAAGTTAAGATATTTTTGGAAATATTAAGGTATTCAATTGTTCTAGTCTTATTGCATGTTCTAATGATGTTAAAGGACTTGGTAGGATACATAAAGTATAAAGGTATTATATCATGTCAAGAAGTGAAAAAGGGATATTTTAAGTCATTTGACACTTGTTGAATAGCATATTTTACCTCTCTTGCCTATACATCTTGGTCAAGGTGTCATAACACTCCTTTTCCAATGTTAATTCACTCTTGAAATTGCCTTAATAATCATTTATAATGTCCAAAAAAGGCATAATGAAGATTTATCAAGTAAATAGCATGAGATTTCTTATTGGTATGTTACTCTACCACCATAAAAGCTCAAGATAGACTCCATTATCACCCAATTCATAGCTCCAACATGATATTTTGGTAGAATATATAGGTTTATTATAGAAAGAGAGTCTATGGAGGTCCATTTTAAATATTTTTATGTTGGATATGGTTTTATAAGCCTATCCTAGGCTTTATTCATCTTCCCCAAGCTTAAACCATGCTCAGTATGAAGTTTCGAGTCCAAGAAAGACAAATAACCACTCAAGTCTTCCATCGGGTCGGGTAAAATGATCTTATGATACATTGCCCGTATGCCCTTCAAAATCCTAGAATTAGTTTTGATTTTAAGAGGTAAAATGATCTTATGATATATTGCCTTTATTCCCTTCAAAATCCTATAATTAGTTTTGAGTTTAAGAGGTAGAGCTCTATGAACAATTACTAAGAAGATAGGTGCTATAAAATCCTTGTTAAACCCCACAGTCATGGTTTTCCTCTTGGAATGACCCTTCCAAGCTTGGTGAATGCATGTAAATTATTTAAAAAAATATCTTATGTGTCATTTAGTCTATTAAATATCAAACTTTATGCAATGTCCTAGTGTTTATGGTTGTACTAACAAGAAAATCTCAGTGGTCTGCTAGTTAAACATTATAGTCAAGGTTTGTGAGAGTTGTAAAATGTTTCTTTGCATAAAATTTATTCAAAGAAAGTTTTTCATAGTGGAAAAAACTTTATTAACCCCCATCATACATTTTTAAGGTATTAATAGGGCAATAAACTTCAATAAAATAAGGTGTTTATGCATGCAAAGGTTGGTTATGTGAGTCTATAAGCACAATTGAGATGATTCTTGGAAAATATGCATGTTTTCTCAATCATGAAAATTATTATACAAGTATAAATATATCCATATTGTCTCTAATATCACCCTTAAGGTTAATTTTTAGGTTGCAGACTATGAGGGCCATTGGTCTTAGTGTGCTTCAATAAGGGTCTATGTGTGAAGGAGCAAGTTACAGGCCTGTAACTATGAATAAGTTTTAAACACATTATTGAAGTATTTATACTAATGATCAGGTATTAAATTCATGATTTAAGTTATTATTTATTCCTCAAACCCCTTTTCATGAGCATGTATGATCAAGAAAACAATCACTAGACAGTCATACACTTAGTTTGACTGTGTAGGATTGCAAAAAGGTTTGATAGATTGATTACAACTTTTGTGAATTTTAATAGTTGAATAATTATTTAAAAAACCTCAATTAGACCTAAAATTTAATAAATAACCTTTTGGATCACCAAATCAAGAGAGATATTTATATGCAAAGTGAGGCAAGTGTCAAACCTAAAATAAGGACCTACATACCTGCTTATAAAATGAGTTAAAAGAGGCAAGATTTAGTGTTGGGAAAGAAGGTTTAAAAGTCACATAAGTTATGATATAAATTATAATAAGTATTTTAAGTGATTTTTATATAGGAGAGAATAATAAACCATGTAGGTTGAACCCTTTTCAAACCCTTGCAAGATGATAAGACTAAAGGAGAATATACAGGTATGCACTTAAAATATGAAAGGAATTTCAATTTTTGTGTTAAATATGAGGTCTAAAAGATCAAAAATATTGTATAAGACATGTATAAATCCTGAAATATTTATTTTATTCTTTGGAATAAGGATAATACCATTAGTTATAAGTCAAGACCAATTTGAGGAAAGGATTAGGCCTATTGAAGGACTAAAAGAGCATATTTTGCCTCTCAATTCAACTTTGAAGATACCAATAAAGAAAATAGGTTTATTGTTGATTATAATTTATGTTTAGTCTCTAAATAAATCCTTTTATAGTTTGACAAACCCAACACCAATCTCCTCTAAGGATAGGTCTGCAATGGTCTCAACTTTGCAATTGATCATCTATAGGCCTTCACACAAAAGATAAAGAATGATGCAAGTTTTGAGCCAAGTTTGAGATTTGAGAGATAATGATGAGTATAAATAACCATGGATAAGATTTAGAAGATAATTATACGTGTGGAAATAGGATAAAACATCACAGAAAGACAAAATCCATAGTTAGGTTGGAGACTATATGCTTAAACAAGTTTAAAACAAGCATGTACAAAAAGATATGAAGATAAAGTGCATATTTTATGTTGAATATGATGTTAAAAGGATTGAAATGAACATGAGGGACTATAGAGAAGTTTTCAATAGTAATGAGACCCTTTTTCATAAGGATAAGTCATCAACAAATGGCCATTAGGGCTAAGACAATCTAACTACCTACAAACCCTTGACACATGTCAATGAAAATTTTAGGAGGTTTTGATGGTCAAATGCATTAGATAACCCTATAAAGACATAATGGAAGGGATATTAGAACTCAAAGGAATATTTTAAACTAATAAACAAGCATTTGGAGTATTTTATGCCCAAAACACTCTGCTCGACCTTCCCACACAATCCTCCAAGCTTGAGAAGACAAATTTCATCACAAGGGAAGTCACATGAGTAAGTGCATGGATCCAAATGATTTTATGGAATGATGGAGAGGTCCCCATAATCCATTTTTTTAGAATTATTTATAAGATCAAGGATCTATTGTTTATGAACAATCCTTAACAAGTTTGACACCTTGAAACGTTGCTAGACCCCAAAAGGAGCTCGATAAAAGAGAAAATTTCTATAAGTGACTCCAATGGACTTGAGATGTTTTTTGAGCACCTAGATGCCATTTATACACATCCTGGGCACCTTGTAGGCCAACCATATTGTCACATGTGAAGAGGAAAGTACAAGAAAAAGGGATAAAACTACATGTTCTTGATTATTTATAGGGTGTTTGACTACTTTGAGCTCCTTAAACTATTGGAAGAGACTCTCCAGGGCTAGATAGAGATATTATGACCTTATATAATCCATTTAAGATATTTCATGATGCTACAATAGGTTTCTTGAGCCAAGAATCAAGCCTTGGTAGGGACTATTTTCACACTTGCATAAGAAGGTGAGTATGCAAACCTCTTTAAGGTCATCAATAAGTCTTGTCATGTATTTATTAGATTAGACATAATCTTGAAGGTTCATAAGAAGACTCAAAATTCCTACAGCATTGGTGTGGGGGTTATGGGACATGAACAAAGTTTCCAAATTATTCTCAAGCCTACATAGAGGATCTTATTACATGAATGTTTACAGTCTTCTTCAAATCTCCTATCAAGTACATTGTGAAGACTATTTTGAAGGTGGTTTATGAGCTATATCATAGATATTATGAATCCCCACAAGGCGTACATGAAGTAAAAAAGGAGGTAGAAATAGTCTTCAATCATGTCTAGGCTTTGAAGGAGAGATATATTTGTTTTCATTGTACTCTCTTGGTTCAAACAAGTTAGAACATGGAATTACATACCCTCATTATAGATAAGGTAAGTATGAAGAGGTATAATCTTAAATTTCATCATCACCAAGATGGAAAGGGTGTAGGAAGTTTTCATAGAAGTTTAAAAAGTCCATATATCAAGATAACTTGTAACTCCTTCTCAATCAAGAAAGGGTAGTTTCAAAAGAGGTTTGATGAGTCATCAAGCAAAACCAAGAACTCCTACAACACCTTTGAATATCATCATTATATCAAGCAACACATGTTAAATATAAGTGATAGGAATACTTTCTCACCTTCCACTTGGCATTGTAACTAATTTATGATGGATGATAATTGTCATATAATCTCTCCACATCTTCTCTCTCTCTCTCTCTCTCTCTCTCTCTCTCTCTCTCTCTCTCTCTCTCTCTCTCTCTCCTTATTTATATAAGTTGGCCTTGAATGGTATTGGAAAGCATCCTCAATCTGAGTATGGTAAATCCATACACAATTTAACACTTGTTCTTGCCTTTTAAGATGAATAATAAGCTAGTTTTAGCCTTCTTCAATCTTTCTTTTTAATGTATACTTGTGATTGTGCACAATTGATAGTGGTAGTGTTCTAACTCCCTCTCTTTTGTCATCTCACCCTTAACTCTTTTTAAGAAGGTTGGCTCTCTACAAGTCACATGAAGTGTTGTAGTTGGTAGCTTAGGGAATTAGATGTGGAAGTTTGCCATTAGTGTTGATTCAATTCACATCTTGGTTGTCCCTCCTAATTCATGCATCTTCCAAGACCTCCATGTTGAAATAATAATGTAAGGAGAGCCTTAATTTGGAGTTGTGTGGTTTCATTAGTCTTGATTCACTTCATAAGTGCATAGGCAATTAGAGGTGAAGATTTTGGTGCATCGCCCCTTTTAATTTCATGTTTCTCTCTCTCCCTTTTCCTTGTTAGTTGAGTATGTTAGTATTAGTTTTAGGTGTTGTATCAAGGGAGATAGTCCTCTATGGAAGTTTTCTCTAGTGATATGCCACCCAAAACCTTAGAGAGATCCCATTATGTCAGTTGAGTTAAGAGGTCCTAAAATAAGCCTCTTCAAGGGTACAACTTAAATTTGACAACAATACCTTTGTGTATTTTTCTTTAACTACTTCCAAAGTTCCCAAAACAATGGCCCCCTCTATTGTGATAATTTTCAATTATGGTATTATGGGTTCTAATGGTAGTGTCCTAGCTCCTAAAATGATGGTTTCAACTTGTTCATCTATCATTTCATAGGTAAGGATAGGGATAGGTTTTATTTTTTCCTCAAATGGTTCTATGTAGAGGTTGCAAGCATCTACTATGAACCTTACTTAAGTGTAATACTTATGTACTATCCTTATCGAGATCATATATCTCCTAGATACCATACTCATCATTTTATCCCATGATAAAATATATTCTATATAAACCTCCCTTTATTGGTGTGCATTTAAATAAGTCTTGATCTACTCATTAATGGTCTTAGCGAGATCCAATTGGGCTAGCCCCTTATGCCCTGGTATGGTTTTTGTGAATAACATTGTTAATACCATAATAAGGGAGCCATAGCAAAATTTATGGATACCTATTTTAATCTTGGTGAGGTTCTCCATGAGCTACTCCATTAATGTGGTGCAAAGGTCATAATTTATGTTACTCATCACCATGTCCCACACAATTTGAACACTCTCAAATATCACAGAGTCCTCTTAGTTGGTGTAGTACATGTTCTAATCAATATCATTTGTTACATATTAGGTCCTTAGACTTTGAATGTGTTGAATGAAGAGGGTTCATTCTCTAATATGTCTTTGTGAGGGTTGACACTAAATTTACACTCACCAAATTATTATTATTACTAGCATGATGTGATAGGGTTTTTATAAATATAACATGTCCTCATGTGTTTGGATCAGTAACACCTTAATTTTTCTTCTCATAATTCCAAAATAGGGAAATCTACTCTATACATCCAACTTTATATGCTTAATTATTATGCACTCCTCCTTATATTCCAAAAACTAGAGTTTAAGGGTTTGGTTGTACCATTGCAAGGCATTTTTGCTTCTCCATCAATTAGTGATATTTCTCTCATAACTTGGAATGAATATACCTCTTAGTGTCCTCGTAGTGGGATGCGAGATAAGGAACACTTTAAAATGCTTCATAGGGATTTGGCTACTTAGATTTCATCAAGTTATTTATATACTTGGACCATTTGATTTACTTAGCTTTAATAATTTGGTGATTTACCACCATGATTTATTATTTCCTTAATTTTTTCTCTCAACATTATCACTTAGTGACAATATTTAGTGGAGTTCCACTATTACAAATAATGTCATGTTTTCCATTTATGATACTTTATTATTTATAAAGTATCCCATCCCAACATTAAATCTACTAGGTAAAACAACTCTTTTTACCTACATTTATTGTATTTACCATTATATTTTCTTTCAATTTTCAATTTTATTCTTATATATCTATGTTTTCATCATTTACGTTATTATTCCTTTTTATCTCTCATATAATCCAATGTTTTGACATCTCATTTCCTTGCCATCCACTCATTTTTTCAATTTTAGTTGTCCCATAACTATTTCAACTAATCCACAAGATTTTAATTTGTGAAAAACAAATGTAATATTCACTTTCATTATGGGAAACATCATTTGACACTTTTCTCTCCCTCTCTTCACTAAGTTTTCATTTACCAGTTTTCAACATTAGTGGCAGAGTTCATTTTTTTATGGGGTTGATTTTTATATTTTTTCTAATGTTTTTATCTTTCCTTTTCTCCCCTTTTCTATGATTTTACCTAAAACTATTTTATCTTTAATATATTTTTTGCAAAAAATGTTTTTATTTTTTATTTTTCTCCCTTTTTAAAATTCTTTCATCTTTTCCACATTTTTTTCTAAAATTGTTTTATTATTTTATATTTTTTTAAATCTTTTCTATATTTTTTTCTTACCCCAATATTTTTACACTTTTTCCTATCACATTACTTCTCTATATAGTATTTTAATCTAGCCTCATTGGCATAGCCTTTCCTAGGTGTCCTTGATAATGTGTGCAATTTTATGGCCATTGACTCCAAAATTTATATCACTATATATGGACCTATCCATATAATCTTTAACATAACCAACTTTATATATTTAATATCATATAGTAATATCTTATCACCAATATGGAATTCCTTAATTTTTATGGCATGGTCATGCCACACCTTTTGTCTTCTTTCTCTTGAGTCTAATTATATGTGGCTATGAAATGTTTCTCATCTAATTTAGCTAGTTCTATTATTCTCCCCTTAAAGGAATCTTGACTAGTCATTCAGTACTTGAAAACTAATTATAAACTTGGCAAAATAAATTCCATGGGTATTATGGCTTCAATCCCATATACTAGTTGAAAGGGGAAATAATTAGTGAGCCTTTTGTATGTTGTGTAGTAAGCCCATAAAACCACATGGATATTAGTATCCCAATATGTTGTCTCTATATTTTTATATTTTACGAAATACATTCCCCAACACCTTATTGAAATTTTCAACTATGCCATCATCTAGCAAGTGATATGGGATACTCCTATTATGTGTGATCATAAAATGTCTTAGAAGTTATTCATTTGTTTTACTCACAAAGTGTTTCCCTTGGTCACTGGTAATGCTCTATGGGAATTTTTAGCCAATTTTGGCTACCATAGTTGAATCTCATCAAAAAATTTATAGTTATCTCATTTTAACTTTGTTGATAACCATTTAGGGTCTTCAAATAGCCATTTAGGATGGTCTCCCTTTTGTGTTTAACATAGTTTAAGGCTCTTTTGGAAAAGTTAAGGTAAAGATATTTATTAAGTGTTTAAGCCTTCTAGTTATTTCCTTGCACAATTAATTATTTTCAATATGAAATGGGGTCTATTGTGAGGTTTTAACATGTTTAAGAGGGTCCTTTGATGTCTTTTAAGTCTCATGCTATACCCAAGGCTAATGAGTCATTATGAACTATATATATGCATCACTAACATATCTAAACTTGTCAAAGACCATTCTAAACCGCTAAAAGGTAGAAATCACATAGAAAGGCACTTGGAAATGACTTATGATAAGGTTTATAACGTGAATTTTTTATGCATCTCATAATATGATAGTGTTAGATAGAAAAATGGGTCAATTATTGTAATTTCAATGCCAAAAGGAGGGTAGTCATTCACTTGTATCAATTTGGAGGGGTCATATTCAGGATGAAATGATTAAAAATGTGTTTATTCATCTACATGAATTAAATTCTAGGTTAAATAGGTTTTCATGGGTCCAAATCATGCAAAAAACACTTCCTTCCATTGAGCCCTTGGAAAGCTCACAATTGTTAGTTTCAGATGCTTGGTACAGATAGGAGAGAGAAGGTAAGGTCAAAATATATTGAAAAAATATTGGGGACATAATGAAATAAATTTTAAATTAATTATTCATTATTTTCATGGGATAGGATTTATGAACAAATGCTAATAAAGTAGGGTGGTCTAAAACCCTATAAAAACACCACTAGCTCAATTTTCTCCTTGAAATGGCATTTTGAAGCTTGTTGGAAGCATGAATGAAACTGGATAGTATATATAAGGTATGTTATATCCTTAAATATAAAATTTAAAGTTTAAATTGGAATGTGTGAGCTTAAAAGGGGAATAAATCTTCATTTTTGCATAGGTTGCAGGTTGAAAATAATGGTATTCTTGATGTTTTGGGGTGTTCAATAGTCGAGGGTATGTTGGTGAAGTTTTTAAAACACTTAAAAAATTATTGTATGATATAAAATTATATTAAATATTTATTCATGCCTTCATGGACAAAAATATCTTCTCAACATGATGGTAAACTACAATTTTCCACAAGTGCTCATCATTGATTAATGTGCAAGTAGAATCCTAGTAGTTTGAGAGTCTTGTATTGCATGAAAGACATGATAAGTGGATGTTGTTAAGTGGTTGATTCATTAAAACTAATTTATACCTCATAAAATCATGGTTACTATTAAAAAGGGAAAAAATATCATTTTATGATGTTCATCAACTAATTGTGCATTACATGTAGGTATGAAGGTCAACATGGTACAAAGGTCTAAAAATACAAGAAACCAATATGGTATTTGGTTTGAAATAATTAAAATTATAATATAGGCCTCCAATAAATCCAATATTATGTGTTATATCATCACCAAATCCTCCAATTAAACACACAATGATCTCAAGTTAGAAGACTGTGTGAAAGTCTGCCTACATAGGAATGAACCAAAGAGCCAAATTTTGCTTTACCTGAGAGATATGAAGGTATAAAACTTAATATATATTGTTTTGAATTAATGGATAGTTTTATTTAGGTTCAATATGATCATGTAATGCATCATTAAGGGATTAAAATGACAAAATGGAAGCCTACATGTCTGTAGATCTATAGGTCTCTTTTTTCAATAGAAATGCAATGAACCCTATATGGAAAGATGAAGTTTGAAGGCCAAATGAGTTATGGAATCCATGATAAATAAATTTTAGATTTATACATAATATTTACAAGAAATAATATGGTCCCCACAAAGTCTCAAGATGATTTAAGGTAGTGTAAAGGTCAGAAAGCTAAATGAGGTCTGGAAGCCTAAATCATCACCTACAGGTCTAAGTGTGTAAAGCTGAATAAACAAGCATGTTTGAAGTTTTTTTAGGGTTGGATAGGTCAGGTTGAGAGTATTATATGGTATATTACATTGTGTAAACTAATATATAATTGAATAAATAGTTTCAAAACCTAACATTCAAGAGAAACCTAGACAATGCAGACCTATAAGCCTAATTGAAGAGTTTTAAGTCTATCTTCAAAGGTGTGAAGAAAATATGAAATATTGCATTAAGAATTGGTTTTATATGATTATGAAAGGAATTAGGAATAATATTATTAATTTTTTTAAGGATTTGATCCTTTTAATGATTAATAAAATCCCAAACAAGGTCACTAGGGATTTGGCCTACAAACCCTCAAAATAGGAAAATCAAGGTATGGAACCTTTTGAAAAGAAAATTACCATTAGAAGTCATGAATAAAAATAATATAGGTTTTCACAGACCTATTTAATTTATTTATAAATAATAAAATACACTTTGATGGGGTTTAGGCCAATCTCTCTCTCTCTCTCTCTCTCTCTCTCTCTCTCTCTCTCTCTCTCTCTCTCTCTCTCTCTCTCTCACACACTCACTCACTCTCTCTCTCTCTCTCTCACACACACACACACACACACACACACACACACACACACACACACACACACACACACACACACACACACACACACACACACACACACACACACACACACACACACACACACACACACACACACACACACACACACACACACACACACACACACACACACACACACACACACACACACACACACACACACACACACACACACATCCTACTAGCTAAGAGACTATCTTTCTAGGTTCAAAACTCTATGGAGGTATTACATTGGTAAAATTGGTGTTTTTAGATGTTATATATGCTTAAAAATTTTCATATTATGGTATTTTTTCATGGATTAAGCCTCTCTTATCTATGAATCATCTTTAAGAAAGTAACCACCTCCCAAATCCTGTTTTGCACTATGAGAAGCTCGAGAAGGCTTAGTTTTGTGCTTGGATATTCCAAGAGAATTTGAATGGGACCCAAAGATATTATACATGTAAGGGGACCCATATGTTATATAAAATTATGTCATTGGTTTTGGTAGTGAGTCCCTCATCTTTATGAATCATCATTAAGATGATTGGCCACTTTAAACCCTCTCTAAACCCTTCTAAGAGCTCGATGGAGGTATAGGTCCTCCTAATGGATTGAAATTACATTGAATTGCCTAAAAACTAATTTAATGACATACACACACCTAACATAACCTAAATGAGTCACTATCTCACACATGTGGGAGGAAACGTATGGATATATGGCCAAAAAACTGCCTTTTAGAGATAGTTTACAAGGTTTTGAGGCTTGTAAGCCTTCCTAAAATTTGTAGGGTGTTTTTGAGAAAATATACAGGTATTTTAGCACTTAAAAATTCATTTTATAAATATTCATGATGATAGTACAATCTTAAAGAGGTTAACTAGGCCTAAGAGAAGAACGATGATCAATTTTGCACTAAGAAGGTTAAATTGTAGGTTCTTGGCAACATGAACAAGGTTGAAACTCAATTATTACTCTCCCAAGGTATAAAAGACATGGAATTGGCCTATAATGTCATTGGAGAGATAAAATAATCTTGATCAAGAATACGAAGTGTCAAACATAAGCTTGTAACTCTTATTTGGCCAAGAATATATAGTTTTAAATAAGGTTGATGAGTCATCTAGGGAGTTGAAGAGTCTCTTCTATGCCTTCCCTCTAGAATCTCATCATCAAGTAGCCAACACATGCCAAATAGATGGATTAAACTAATATTTTTATCTCCTCTTGGACTATAATTGACTTGGATAAATTGATACTTGTCATTGGAGTTACTCCTATGCCTCTCTTCTCTCTCTCCTTCATTTCTCCTATATATGCAGCCTTGAATGGCTTGTTATGGATCATTTTGATGAATATGGATAATACCTGATCAAATAAACACTTGTATTATGAATTTTAATGTTTAATAAACCTTATTATTACCTTAGCATATTCTTACAACTAGTGTACTCATGTGATTATTGATGAATGCTAGTAGTAGTGCTTTTACTCTCTCTCATTTATCCTCTCCTACCTCTTTACAAATGGATTACCTTATTCCAAGTTATATGGTGAGATTAAGGTAGATTTTTAATATTTTGGAAGTGTATTTCATTCATTAGTGTCTTTTTTGGGCCTCATTATTATCCCTATCATTCAATGCATTGTCTATGACCTTGATGTTGAAACACTCATGCTTGAAGGTCCTTATTGAGTAGTGTGATCAGATTCAGGCCTAATTCATGTTATTATTACATGATGGTCAAGTGAAGGGTGTTAATTTGGTGAATCAACTCATTATATTAGTTTGATTTCAATTTATTTTACCATTTTACCTTGGAAGCAATAGGTATAGTAGTAGTTCAGGGTGATAGTATCAAGGGAGCTAGCCCTATCTAGAAATTCACTTCACTGATTAGGCCACCCACAGCCTAAAGGGGTCTCCATGTTATCACTTAAGTGAGGAGGTTTGAAAAACCTCTTCAAGGGTGCAAATTTTAATGATATCAAGAATATAAACCTTGTAATAATATTGTCATAAAATAACCTGGTTGTAGTTTTGGTTGTGTAGTTTTTTGTAGCTACTTCCTCTGCCCATCTTGTTAAGTACTCAATTTAAGTAATGATAAACTTGACATTACTTATTCTGGATGATATATTTATTAGGCCTTATAAAATCAATTTCCCATTTTTTGAATTTAACTAAATCTAATATGGCTATAATGACATTTCATCTCTTGAGTTGGGTTTCCCTACTCTCTAACATGTGTCACATGTCTTGTCATACTTATGTGTATATTGAAATGAGGTTGACCACCATCATCCCAGAAACATAATTTTTTTTATAGTACCTTTTCCTAAATTGTGGCCTCTCACAATCCCATCATTTGAATATCTTATGATTTCTTCTCTTTCATGTTGTATTACTACTCCTCTTAACACCTCATCTCTTTCTTTTTTATATACCACCTATTCTATCAAGGTAACTGAAAATGCTTGATTTAGTAACTTCTTGTGTTTACTCTCTTCATATTCATCAAGAAACTCTCATATTTCTAAAAAATTATCAAAATTTTCCATATCTTAGGGTATAACTTCTATTTGGAATAAATGTGCTATAGGGAACTCATCATCAATTGCGTCTTTGTCCTCACATGTAGTTATCTTGGAAAAGTAATCAGGTCTATTTTTTGTTTTCATATATATTTTTTGTAATATTGAAATCAAAATCATGAAATAGTATTAGCCATTGACATATCATTCCTTACATTATTATCTAATTAATGGGGTACTTCAAAGGCTCATGATCCATATAAAACATAAAGGGTGCAGCCAATGGGTAGATCCTAAATTTTTAAGGCATATGCCATTACTAAAGCTTCCCTTCTAGTTTTTGTATAATTTATATCTACTTTGGATTACTTCTTACTTTCAAATTAAATTAGATGATCCATGTGTTGTTGAGGTTGTGTTAACACTACCCCTATTTCTAATCCTAATGAATCAAAATGGACATGGAATGAAAATTTCTAGTCTAGAAATATGATTATTGGCATATTAAATATATATTTATTCAAAATATTAAATGCTTACTGACATTATGGTGTCGAATAAATTGATTGATTGTTATTTATATTAAGTAAATATTCTATTAGAGAAATTTCAAATAAACCTATGGCAATATCTAGTGTATCCTCTTAGGGTTATCACATCTTTTTGTACTCTTGGTTGTGGAAAATTAATGGTTATTTCCATTTTTAGTGGATCTACCATCAATCCTTCCTTACATATGCTATGGCCTGGTAATTACCTAATTTTTTTTACAAAAACACACTTCTTCAGATTCATAGATATGTTTAATTTTTTGCATCTTTCAAACATTAATAAAAAATCTTGGACATGATCCTTTATTATCCCATATACCACCAAATCATCTAGATATATTTTTATAAATTCATGGATAAACTCTCTAAATGTGTTCACCATGATGTAGATGAATATTTTTGGTGCATCCTTCATCCCAAATAGCATTACCATATATATAAATTATCTCCACTCTATGGAAAAAATAGTTTTATATCTATCCTCCAGAGTTATCTTCACTTGATGGTATCTTGAGAATTCATCTGTGAATGAATACAATTTTTTTCAACAACATTCTCCAATATCTATTTTATGAATGGGGTAGGGAAAGGGTCATGTACACATGATTTTTTTAATTCCCTATAATCAATGTAGATTCTTTTTTTTATATCTGAGGATTTGAAGAAGATCCTCCATTAATGAAGGGTGACTTACTCCTTGTTCCTTGGTATTCACATCTACCCCTAAGCCTCGATGCATCATAGGTGCTCAACAAGAATTGAACTGAGACCTAGGTGACCAAATTCATTGATCCTATCCACTCAAGCCAACCCCTGGGGTTATAATCAATGTAGATTCTCATTTCCCATGATTTATTATTCTATAAACTATGGGATTGATCCACTCTAAATATTCAATGGGTGTTATTAATCATATAACTAACATTTTGTCTAATTCTATTTTCACTTTTATTTTGATATTTGGGTTTAGGTGGCAAGGTCATTTTTTTAGTAGTTTGGCCTCTTCTCATATTTTAATCCTCATCGTAATCACTTCTTATTTTATGCCTTTTATTTTAGTAAATGTTTTGAGGAATAGGTCCTCAAATTTCTCTTGTAGTTCAATCATTTTTTCTATTTCTTCTTTCACCAAGTAATATCTTATTTTGGATAGATTTTTATATCCTTTTGTAGCTATAGTTTCTTTTATAATTTTAAAAGGTTGGAAAAAATATTATGTTGTGTCCTCTTATATCTCAATAAAATCTCTTTCACCTTGTTCAATTTCTACTTTTAGATTCTCCGACCTATCTTCATCACCTTCAGGCTCTTCCTTAGTCATGTTTCTAAAAATTTACATCTCTTCTTTTATCTTTATCTTCAAAAAGTCTCTCCAAATACGATAGTAGATTGTTGGAAACTTTTACACCCTGAGTGATGAAACCAATAGGTTATCATTCATTAATATGACCCATCCAGTTATTTATCTTTCTAAATCAATATTTTATGGTATCATTAGGCATAAACAAGAATGTTTTTATCTTCCACAGTGATTTAAAAATTCTTATGTCAAAATCCCAAAAATTTAATGTTATACAAAAATAATATTTCATTTCATTTTAGTCCTTGATTCCTTTATACATTTCTTGATGCATATACTAGACTCTAGGTAAAGGTTATAGGGTTCAATAAAAAAATTGTACCCAAAGTCTTTTGTATTTTTATCCCTTTAGAGTATAGTGCCTCTCATAGTTTATAATGTGAAGTGTAGGAGTGTGTGTACTGGTGTACTTGATCATTTAAGTAAAATATCCCTTTTATTTGATATACTATGTCCTTAAGAGAATTTTGAAGGTTCTTCAATTTTGGCTGTTCTCTTTGTATGTGTTCTACCATCTTACAAAATTTATAGTCAGCATATCATTGATATATTTCATCCTTACCTTGTCACGTGGGAACACTTTTACAATTTGATTAATATATTTGACCATATTTCTAATATTTCTAAACTTTGGTAACTTCACATGTGATGTTTCATGTTTAATGTGATGTACTATCTTAATTTTTGGATGAAAAACCACATTATAATATATGGTCACATGTTCATGATAGATAAAAACACATCTACAAATGATATTTTACAATTCACCACTTTGTAAATTCATCATAAAGTTAACACAAACAATAGTGCTCCATAAAGACAAAGGCATAGGTCATGGCCATCCAAATCTAATGGCCTTGTCTAAGCAAATAAAAAATGGTCACATTAACATATCTAAAAGCATCCTAGTCAACCTAACATTCAATCATAGTCAACTATAGTCCTACATTTATAGATAACATATGAGTGATCAATCCTCTTAGGTATATTTGGATCAAAAACCTAATTACTTAACTATTCTCATATTACTAGAAATTTCCACAATAATCTCCTTATGTGGAAAATTTTATGTGCTCTTGTCTCAGGTTTACCATATAATGAAGATTTGATGTCCTCATCAGACTCTATCTCCATTTATTCACTTTATGTGGATATCTCCACATCTTCATTGGGTTAAAATTATTTATTAAGGTCCTTATTTGTTGATGGTGTATACCCCTAGTACTATTCATCATAATCACTCTCATCTTCATGTAGTCATAGTTCTTCTAACCAAACTATTTCTATCCCAATCTCAAGTAGAAAATAAGATACTAGCCAATTCCTTTTAAATATTATTTATTTTCCTTAGAGTTGAGGGTACCATTGTAATCAATAAACCAATCTAAATTGAGCAACATAGGGTATGAATTATCATAGGGGTCATTGGCCTCGAATTTTACTTTTATTTTTATCCCCATGAAGTTGATTGGTATATTATAGAGTGTTCTAATGGGTGAACTTGGAGTTCCATCTTCCATGAAAATGTCATATGTTTCTATATATAACTGCAGTTTCCATAATGACTCCATGTACTCCTTAGTAAAACATTTGTGTCTACTTGTAGATCTAAGAATGTATATTTGAATTCTTGTCCATTTATTTTGACATCCAATAGAATTGTTGTTTTCTTCTACTTCCTATTAGTTATAAACACATTATTTCTAGGATTCAGTTATTCTTTCTCCACTCTTTTTACCTTATAGTCTCATTCTTCTTTATTCCAATACTTACAAAATTGTGTCAAATTTTTAGCAATCCTTGTTCTTTCACTAGTCTCAACATTTGTTTAAATTGTCAACTTCCTCTTTATCAAAGTAAGTCAATTTTTTTATCTTTATATTATTTTTCCTAAATATTTTTCTTTATTTTTCAATTAAACTATCACATTCATGAGTATTTGGATAATATCCATCATTATCTTCTTTAGAGTCATTCTTACACTTAATCATTATATATTTGACTTTTCTATTAATGGTTTCGCTACATGTGGTCATCACAACTCTTGTTTTGGGCTCTTATATCACTATCCTAGGTTGTTTCTTCATAGGATTTTAATTATGTTCCTTCACTACTGCCTTACATTCTATTATTATTTCATAGTTAGATTATCTCTAGTTTGAAAATTCTTCTTCCTCCTTAACTTTGGTATATTTTTCATTCCTTCTTACCTCATTGCATCTTCCCTTAGGCTTATCTACTTTTGGGATTTTCTTATGTGTTTTTTTCCTTTTTGTGGAGGTGTTCTTACAAGCTCATATGTTTTAGTTCCTCCATTTTTATAGTAATTTCACACCTTCAGAAAAGAGAAAGCATCATGTGTTTCCTTCTCATGTTAAAATCCACACTCACTTATGGTTCCCATATGCAATTCCTCACAATATATCGTAACTTACCACATTTATAGCATATCTATGGTGGCCTCTCTTAGTTTTATCCTTAATCATACTCTTTACCCCTTTGGTATTTTCCTCTTACTCTATGGTATAACCATAAATTACCTCCTTGGTATCCCATTTTATAACCTCTATAGTTTTAGATTAAGGTAAAATGAGGTTTTGATGGGACCCCAAAACCCAAGTACAAGAAAGAAAGATAAAACCTCAACGACCACAGGCAGAACCTAAAAACTACTACAGAGAAGTAGCAAAAATAGGTTTTAGATGGACCTGAAACCACCAGAGAGACCTCCGGTCAAAACCCAGATTTAACAAAGATCTGGTTACACCATAGACAGAAGATTACAAAAAGAAACTAGAGAATAGGACCAGTAAACATAACCAACAAGAAGAACTAGACTATTCTTCCAGTTCCAAAATCATTTTCACTGTTTCTTTACCTTTCACAATAGTAGTGTCCTGAGTAGTAGTTGCCACCAACTTGGCTCCCTCTTGTGTAGCCTTCTTTCTAGAGCTTAGTCTCATCCTTTTGCTCGGCCCCTCCAAGGATTTGGTCTCCTCGTTTACTCTTTTTCCAATATTGACAACTGCAACACAAATATTGGACGTTACTTCCTCCATTTTTGTTCTGTTCTCCTCAATGAGTTCCCGAAGGTTATTCTCGTAATCTTTGAGCTTGATGGGGATATCTCTTATCTGATTTTCCATGATGTTAATTTTGTTCCATGCAACTTTTTGGTTATCTTCCATAATTTCCACTTTCCTTTTGAGATCCTTAATCTCCTTACACATCCAAGAATCAAATTGGAGAGAAGCCTCTGCTTTGCAATTAACCCAACTCATAGGTGTATGCATACCATTGTTCTGCCCCTTCTCTCTCCATTCCTTAGAATTCTTATTGGGACTATTCCCACCTTCTTCAAAGTGATCCTCTCGGCCCCTTTGATACTGTTCTTTGGTTCCAATTTGAATTTCCATGTCCATTTCTTGATTGTCATCCTGAATTGTATTTTCCTTTTCATTACTTGAAACTGGGTCCTCAACTGGGCCTTCCTGGACAATATCTTCCTCTGACATTTTCTGATTTTCCTCAGTTTCTTCTTTACTATTTTCAGATTCCTCCTCTTTTCTAACTTCTTCTTTCTCATTCTTCTCTTGACATTCTTCGTCCTCATTTGAATTTGTATTCCAGCTTTCAGTTCCTTCTTCTTCCACCAAATTTTCCTCCTTGGGTTTATCAATTCTCTGCCGCTCTGTATCTTCTTCTACATTCTGATTATTGGCACTATGGAACTTGGACCAAGGGAGGGTTTATCATTATAACCTCTATAGTTACTATTGTAGTACTGATTTGTTTTATCTTTGCAGTGCCACAGATTGGACCAAGGGAGGGTTATGGTATTGTTGCTATGGTGGGTATATCATACATTAAATTAGAGAAACTCTTCCTTATGGTAGGGGTGGTATTTATTTTAAACTTATACTCTTCCCCTAGACATGTATTTCAAATCATCCATTACATCATTCAATAGACAAGTGTGATTATAGTGTTTGAATCATCCACATGTCTTACAATACATTAGCTAAATTTTGGGTGGGGTTATTTCCACTAATGGGCACATGTTTTTTGGATGATATTAATAAAGGTGAAATATTCCAAAATATAGTCTCTCATCATAAATGGGTTTTTGGATTAAAGGTGTCATACCTTTTGATATCTATGTCATCCTTATTGATACAACCCTCTTCACCAATTATAGTGTAGACATTCTATTTGAGAGTGTCTTTTAGTATAAAATATTGTACAAGAAATCCTCAGTATACAAAACATTTCCTCTTGATCTTGAGGACATGCATTCTTATCCTTTCAAAGTGACTTCTTTATTTAATCTCATATACGCTAATTCTTGCTGAAATTTTCCATATTTTCTTTTAGAGATGAGTTTGTCTCTTTCCACCAAGATTGTGCTTATAGTCTTAAATCCATATCTAGAGCTTCAAAAAAAAATATATATATATTTCCATCCATGGATGCTCTAAAATACAACATAAGGTTAATAATAAACAACTCTACCCTTTGTTTCTCATTTAGTGGCTCCTCTAATTTACACACAACTCCTTAGACCTTTGATCATACTCTTTAACATTCTATTTTTATTTTTACAGTAACTCTCTCACTCTCATTCATTACATATGGGAAATATAAGTATAATTTAAATGTTTTTTCTAATCTTTCCATGAGTTATGATGATTAGGATTGGTCTTCATGTACCAATTTAATGCATCATCTCAGAGTGCATACAAAATCAAAGAGCAATATATTCTCAACAATGATACTGTGACTTCACCAATAGGAATCTAAAACAAAAAAATTATCGTTCACATCCTTATTCTCTTTTCCGAATAGTGGAAATTTCATCCTATTATATGTCATTTTAGAAGTAGTTCTTATTACTTGAGATATTACTATTCAACTACTTATACTTATTTCGCTAGAGCTAGTGGTTAGACTTCTTATCTAGTAGATTTTTATGATTTTAGTAAGGGTCATTTATCCCTTTATCTCTTTTCAACTCTCTATGAAAGTAATTTATACCCAATACTTCTACTCAATTATTATATAAACTCTCTTCTCTTCTTAATCTCTTCCCTGAATGTATTAAAGCATACTCTACTTCTTCTCCTAAATGTATCTTCTCTCATCTATTAAACATGTTTTTATCTTGATATGATGTGGCATGGGGGATGATGTTTGGTCTAAGGGATTCATATATTCATGGGGTCTCTTTCAATTTAGTTATCTAAATGGGGTGTCATTTCATATCTGTTCTTCATTATTTCTTATCTATATATTCTATCCTTCTATACTAATTCCATTAACTAGTTTCCTTCTCCAAGATTAACTTGTTCATTATATTCCTCTTCTACTTCCTCAAGGTTATCCTCCACACTAGCCTCTACTCCTATTCTATCATGACTTGTTACCACATTATCATATTTGGTGTGTATTTTAACATTATTTCTCTTTCTACTATTTCTTATTTATTGGACTTCATAGCCCTCTATTCCTCTATTGCAAGTGTATTTTTGGATCCTACATTTTATTATAGTGTTTCTTCTATTTTTATTAATAAATTAGATTATAATTACTCTTATACATTACTTCTTAAAATGGCTCCTCTATCCATATCTCATTTTCCTTCTATACCTTATTTTCCATGGGTAGTATTTATCTCCACCAACTAGGATTATGCTCCTAGGGATTTGAATAAATTTGGATTTCCCATTAGTGCAAAAAAGTCTTATATTTCATTCTTCACATCGTTCATCACCTTCTATGGTGTGAAATGTAGTATCTATTCTATTATAATTATTTCTCTCATCTATTTAGTATCTTCTATTGGTATTAGTGTTAACTAATTTTTCTAAGTTAGACCAATAATATCCAAATAGTCAATGGGAGGTCCACATTGGGGGAGGCATTTTTATGTTTTCATAATTTTTTTCAACAATATTTATTCTCATTCCTTCCATGATTTTTATTTCTTGGATTTTAACTTAGCCCTTTACTCTTCCATCTACTTTCTTTTGTCATCTTTTTCTTAACTTCCATTTCATCTTCTTAACACTTCTCTCCTAATATGATTAAACTAATCTCTCTAAATTTTTTTCTTGCCTTATCATATCATTTAATTGCCCTTAACCATTTATAATTTTTTTTTTGATAAGTTGTAATCAAGGATTTGTGTATTGGTGAGGTACAAGTAGTTTGTACTCATCAACCCAAGTTCTATTATTATTGAGCACATGAGGAGACTTTCAACAAGTGGCCACATGGACACCTTGAGGTAGGGGTCACACTTATCCATGTGGACTAAGTGGAACATAGTAGGGTGCTTTCGATGTGGATTTTTGTTTAGACATTATGGACCCAGGCCCACCCTCATGTCCTACTTTGAGAAGGTGATTCTGCATACCACTATTCTAATTCATAACTTTGGTATAATAAAAACATTTACCACCCAACATTAAAATTTATGCTCTAAATAAATATATTGGTCAAAGGAAATTATGGGAGGGGCTTTCTAATTTTAATAGTTCTTGTCAAAATCTAAGATGGATAATTATTGGGGATTTTAATACATCCCTCTTGCCCTTGGAGAAGAAGGGTGGAAAATAAGATTTTAGTAAGAGTATGGATGTGTTAGCATATTATTGTAAATACCTTAGGTTTATGACTATGGTATATTACCTATGCATTTGGTTATAGTGGTTTTAACCACTTGGGTAAATATGTTAGTTGGTTTGACAGGCCTAACTATTATACACTACCCGATGATTGTTGTTTCACCCACCTCCTATATTCTCGTGTGGTTCTTTTGTGTCTATTTAATAGGCTCCTCATGTATTGTTCATTACATTGGCTAATTGATTTATTAATCTCTTTTGATAAATATAATACAGTCTCTAAGCTTGCAGTGTAGGAAGTTTGGGAGGGAGCCTATGGAGCAAGAAGGGATAGACTTGTCAGGGAGGAGCATGAAATACCCAGTGGAGAACTGTGAGAGGAAGAAAATTGATTTTTTTTAATAGAACAAAATCCAAAAAAGTAGATAAAATAAGGATAAGGTTTATTAAGACCAAGATAGAGGGAGAGGAAGTCAAAGGAGTGGATTTAAAGCCTATTTTTTATTTTTTCCCTACCCCCACATGTTATACGACACTAAAAGGCACCATAGGAGAAGCTAAAAATTTATTTGTTGATTGTTTCTCCTATTTATTGTTGATGTAATTTTATCTTAGTTAGGATAAGCTTCATGGATCTAATGGCGTTCAATTTGGCTAAGAATTGCATTCATAATCAACCTTGAAAGTTTTGCATGTAGGCCATTTCTTTGCAAATGCACAAGTGTTTTTCTATTGGTGGATTTATTTCATGCAAGTATTTATCCTATGTTTTAATCCATATAATTAGAAATAAGGTGCATTTCATTTAAATTAAAAAATGGAAAAATCAATTCCCCTTTAAACTTTGGGAAAATTGATTTTTTGATAAATATTTGTTTGGAGGAACAAAATTAATTGTGTTGGGAGCAAATTGTAAAGCCAATTTGCTTGAAAATTTCACCATTTTATGGGTTTTTTTTGGATGTTTATGGAGATGTAATTTTTAAAATTAGAGTGATAGATATCCTGATTTAATAGTTTTTGTCCATTTTTTAGTGTTTTTAAAGATGAGAAATTTAAAATTTCCCAAACAGTGTTGATTTTTTTGCTAAAAGTAGGAGGCTTAGTATATATTATGATTTGAGTCTATGGGTAGGAGTAATTTTATGTAAAGTCATTATATTTTTTTTAGTTCATTCATTTTTTGGAAAAACTAGGTCAAAATGGCTAGTTTACACCACCTCTTATTGCTAGATTCATAAAAATTGATAGGCAAAATTGACAGATAATAATTTCAATTTATGGAGTCACAAGGTTTTGATAATATGTGAATATCAGAACATGGATAAAATAGTGATCGATAAAGAGCAAAAGCCTACCACTGATACTGATGACTATGATAAATGTCATCGACAGGATCTTATGTTGTCAAAACTAAAAATAACAAATAATCTAATCCTAGAGGTTAGAAATGTGATCAATGCATCAACCCTATGGGCTAATATTACTTATAAATATCAGGGTTCTAAAGCTGGTAGGATATTGTATTTGAAGAATTTATTATTTTCCACTAAGATGCAGGAAGGTGACTCTATTTCTAAGTTTTTGTTACAGATCAAGGACATTAGTGATTATTTGAATGCTGTGCATAAGCCTATTGAATCAAGATTTGATTGATTTGGTTATGAATACTTTTCCACCTTTATTTGTGTCATATATGGAGTCCTTATACATGATTGCTAAGATGCATACATTGGACTTTGAAAATTTTTTCACATTGCTATTGCAGAAGGAGAGATGGTAGGAGTAGGCAATTTTGTTTACATCTATGTTTACAGAGAGTTGATTCTTAATAAAGGGAATGGGTAAGAATTTTTATAAAGCTAATAATTATTCTACATAACCTTCATAAATAAGTGGTTCTAAATTCTAATAAGAGATCTAAGTGGAAATGTTTTTATTGTAAGCAACTTGGCCACCTTAAGAAAGATTAGAGGAAAAGACAATAGGATATGGCTAAACCCAAAAATAAAGCTCATCATATGAATATAGTTGAAGGTGAAATAGAGGAAACATCTCTAGATTTTGCATTCATGTTCTCCAATGGTAATTTTATGATGGATCAAGCCTAGAACTTTGATTCAAGGGCATCTCACCATTATACATGCCATAAGGACTGAGATGAGGATTTTTTTGAAAATAATAGTAGTAATGAATCTGTATCTTTGGGATATGTTAGAACTTATTTTTTGAAATGATATGGTAATGTTCAAATCATTTTCAATGGTAGTATCTAGTATACATTTTAGAATGTAAGGTATGTGCCTGATATGAACAAAATTCTACTTTTAATTAGTGAGATTACTACAAAATCTATTTTTTTTTGTTAAGTTTCAAGGACAAAAATGTTTAGTCACTACCAAAGATAATAATATTATTGCAATTAGGATTGGTGAGAAAGGCTTTATAAGCTTATAGATCCATAAAGGGTAAATAAAAGTGCACTTCCAGCAGTTGATAGAATAAGTTCACTATAGCATGAAAGGTATGGGAATTTAAATTTCTAGTATTTAAATACATTGAGAAAGACTAAGATGGTTAAGGGTATTCCTTCTATTCAAGATAGTCATCATGTATGTACTAGATGTCAATTAGGGAAGCAAGTTAGACATTCATTTAATGTTGGTAAAGCTTGGAGAGATAACAGAGTATTAGATCTGGTTCATGTGGATTTTCATGGTCTAATGTAGACACCTATTCCTGCTAGAGCCTATTATTTTATGTTATTAGTTGGTGATTTCTCTAAGAAAAAGTGGGTATACTTTCTAGTGAATAAATATGATTGCTTTTTTAATTTCACATCTTGGAAAGCTATGGTTGAAAAATAGGTGGGATAATCAATGAAATCTCTTTGAATGGATAACGGGGGTGAGTTCACCTCAAAATAGTTAAAGGATTTTTGTGCCACTGAAGGCATACACAAACATTATACTACCCCTTACACTCTATAATAAAACAAAGATGTGGAAAGGAGGAATAAGACATTGATAGACATGGCTCATTATATGGTTCAAAGCAAAAATGTCTCATATAAGTATTGGTAGAAGAAATGAATACAATAGTGTACATATTCAAAAAAAGTCATATAAAATCATTGGAGAATATGACTCTAGAGGAGGCTTGGTCAGGTCAAACTCTAGATGTAAGTGATTTTAGAATTTTTGGCTATGTATCTTTTGTAGTTATTCCTAGTCAAAAGAGAAGTAACTTGGATATGAAGAGCACAACATACATGTTTGTTGGATACAATGAGAAATCCAAGTCCTACATATTACTTTATGTTTCCACTAATAAATTTATGGTAAATAGAGATGTCATAGTAAATGAATAGATGCCATACTTCATAGCAACTGGTACAT
This sequence comes from Torreya grandis, assembly GCA_037957365.1. Classification (NCBI taxonomy): domain Eukaryota; kingdom Viridiplantae; phylum Streptophyta; class Pinopsida; order Cupressales; family Taxaceae; genus Torreya; species Torreya grandis. The sequence goes on from JARHVA010000625.1 coordinate 4,760,007, forward strand.
TTTAGATATTGAGTCATTATTTCCTTCTAATGATTCTATTATAAGTTATGATGTGAAATTTGAGAAGGATTATATTTCATCAATGGAATAAAATTATAGGGAGGGAATTTATATAGGTTATTGTGAGGTTATGTAGAACAAACAAAGAAGAATAAGTGGTACTCTACCATAATGGACACACTAAAGGAGGGAGACTTGCCATAAGGTGTGAAAGAAAGAAGATAGAGATCAAGAAAACAACTTGGTAATAGAGGTGAGCATGTTAATTTTGATTTAACAACTAAGGTTTCATAAGAATTTGAGCCTAATTACTTTTTAGAGGCTAAAGGGAATCCTAAGTGGAAATCATCGATGTAATTAGAATATGAATCCTTGATGAAAAACAAGTCTTGGGAGCTAACCGAGCTTTCACCAAGAAAGAAATCCATTGGTTGTAAATGGATTTATAGGTAAATTATAAGGTAGATGGTTCCTTGGACAAATATAAATTCATACTTGTTGCAAAAGGTTATGCACAAGAGGAAGGGGTTGACTATGAGGAGAATTTTTCTCCTAATACTAAGATGGTAACTTTTCATTTGATTATTGTTATTGGTGCTTAGTTTGGATGGTAGGTGTATGAAATGGATGTCAAGAGTTCCTTATTGAATGGTGATATATAGGAGGGGGTTTACATGTCAAAACCATAAAGGTTTTAGGTACTTGGTAAGGAATATCTTGTCTATAGTTTGATTAAGTCCTTTTATGGACTTAAGCAGGCTCCTCGAGCATGGTATATGAAAATAGATTTTTACCTTAGGGAGTCTGGTTTCAAAAGGTGTAATTCTAAACCAAATCTCTAATTAAGGTGTCTGGTGATGATATATTGATTCTCATTATATATGTTGATGATATAGCCATCATTGGGAGTAGTGTTAGTCTCATTCAATAGATGAAAGCTGGTATTTGTTGTACTTTTGACATGATAGACTTAAGACTACTAAAATACTATTTAGATGTAGAGTTTTGGCAAGGTAATTGTGCTATATTCATGTTAAAAAATAACTATGCCAAATCATTTATTGAAGGGTTTAGAATTATGGATTTTAATCCAACTCACACACCTATGGAAGTTAGAGTTGAACTTTCATTAGACACTGCTTCACCATCGATCAATGAAATAATGTATCGGCAACTATTGGGTAGTCTCATATATATCACTACCACTAGATTAAATATTTGTTTTGTAGTAAGTTTTCTATCTCACTTCATTTCTAAACCATAGGAAGTGCATTGGTTAGCTATAAAATAGGTATTAAGTTATGTCAAAGGTACATTCAACTTTTGGCATATTATATAAGAAGTATGTAAATTTTGAGCTTTTAGGATATTCTTACTATGATTGGGTAGGATCAATAGATTTAAGAAAATCTATAATAGGGTATATATCCACTCTTGGTTCAGGAGTTTTCTCATGGTAGAGAAAACTTCAAACTAAAATGGCATTATCTTTGATAAAAGTAGAGTATAAATCTATGGTTAGTACAGGTTGTGAAAGTATGTGGATACATAATATCTTAGAGGATCTTCAATTTGAGTCATCAAAGTCTACTCTAATTCTATGTGATAACCAGAGTGTTTTAAAGATGGTGAAGAATCTAGTATTCCATGCCAAGACCAAACACATTGAGATTCACCATCATTAAATCTAACAGTTGGTTACAAATGAAGACATCAATATCTTATACTACCCCACTATAGAGAAACTAGATGATATAATGACCAAACCACTTGGTTCAGACAAGTTCATAAAATTCAGGGATAAACTTGGTCTTGTTTTTGGTTTAGTCATTAAGGAAGGGTGTTAGCATACTATTGTAAATACCTTAGGTTTATGACTAAGGTATATTACCTATGCATTTGGTTATAGTGGTTTTAACCACTTGGGTAAATAAGTTGGTTTGATGGCTGTATCTATTATATGCTACCCGTCGCTGATTATTTTTTCACCCACCTCCTATATTCTCAGGTGGTTTTTTAATGCCTATTAAATAAGCTCCTCATGTATTTTTTAGTATGTTGTCTAATTGATTTCTTCATCTCTTTTGCTAAATCTAATAGGATGAGTTTACTAAGTTTATTTCTAAGAATAGTTTAATTGATATTGAACTAAGGGGTTTTGACTTTACTTGGTCAAACAAAAATCTTGGAGATTAGCTTATTCAAGTTCATCCTGATATATTTCTTATTTCTCCTAATTGGTGTTTTTACCATAATTTTTTTAATCTTTCTTCTCATCCTAGAATTGGATATGATCATAATTCGTTAGTGCTTAATATGAATGTTGATTCTAAGAGTAGTAAAACTCCTTTTCACTTTGAAAAAATGTGGTTCCTCCATCCTGATGTTGAGGATAGAATCAAGGAGTGGTGGGAGTTTCAAATCAATGGATCTGCCATGTTTTGATTTTTTAGGAAACTAAATAATGTGAAAATTCAAATTAAAAAATGGAATAGAGAGGTTTTTGGGAATATTTTTTAAAGGAAAAAGAGTATCAAAGAAGAACTAGATTTTATTCAAAAGTATATAGAGGCTAATGGTATGAACCAAGACACTTATTAGAGGGAAAATTATTTGATTTATGAGTTTCATTCTCACAGTGCTAAGGAGGAAAATTTTTGGTGCCATAAATCTATACCATTATGGCTTAAAGAAGGAGATAATAATACTAATTTCTTTCATTTGTACACACTTAAACACCATATCTCTAATAATATTATTGAAATCCAAAAAGATAATGGGGACTTAATTTTTGATCTTTCATCCATTGGCAATGAAGCCATTTCTTTTTTTAAGAACCTTTTTGGTAAGGATGATACTCTTATTTTTTACTAGAGTTCTAAGCTTTTAGATTCTATCCCTAATATCATTAATCCAACAAATAACCTTATTCTCTCTAAATCTATTTCTATTGATGAGGTGGGTTTTGTGGTTTCCTCTATGGAAGGGGATAAAGTTCCTGACCTTGATGGATTTTTGGCCAATAGTTTTGGGAACTGGTTAAATGGATGTTACTGTTGTTGTGGATGAATTTTTAACCTCTAAAAAAATGCTAAGATAAATTAATAAAACTTTAATTGCTCTCATTCCTAAGTTATCTGATGCTAAGTATCTTAAGATCTTTCATCCTATAAATTTATGTGATACGGTGTATAATATTTTTTTCTAAAGATCTTGCTTTGAGATTGCAACCTCTTCTTCCTTCCATAATTTATAAACAATAAGGAGGATTTGTGGTTGGTAAACAAATTCAAGATGGAATTATTTTAGTCCATTAAATGATACATTATATGGGTAAAAGTAATAAATAAGGAACAATATTAAAGCTTGATATGAATAGAGCTTATGATAAAGTTTCTTGAGATTTTGTTGACAAATTTTTGGAATGGTTTGGCTTTCATATTGCTTTTCAAAGGCTAATTGCAACATGTATTTCTAAAACAATGTTATATGTTATTATCAATGGATATACTATTAGATTTTTTCCAAGTGATTGAGGGATCATTCAAAGAGGCCCCCTTTATCCTTTTCTTTTTATTATCTTTATTGAAGCTCTTAGCAGATCTTTGTCCTTTGTTGTAACTAAAGGAATATTGAAGGGAATTAAAATGACCTCTAATATTGATGCTATAACTCATCATTTTTTTTAATGATATGATCATCATGGCCTAGGCCTTTATTAGAGAATCCAAGGTTTTAAAAAATCTCCTTAAGGAATATGATAATGCTTTAGGGTAAAAAATTAGTATGGATAAAAGTGAGTCATTTTTTGTCAATAATCATTTTATTAGGTAACATAGAATTACTAACATTCTTAGGTACAAGGTTAAATAACTTCATACATATTAACTAGGTATGCCTTTGTTTATGGATAAAATATTAGTTGGAATGTGGAATTCTGTATTAAATAGTTTTCAAAGAAAATTAGCTAGTTAGAAGGGTAAGTTGTTATCTCAAGATGGTAAATTATTGTTAATTAAAATCACCCTTCAAAATTTGCCAATCTATCTTATGTCTATTTTAAAAATTCCAAATACTATTGTAGAGTAAGTTGAAAGAATTCAAAATTAATTTCTTTGGTCAGGCTTTGAAGATAAAAGCAAATTTTCACTGGTTGCCTGGGACAAGGTTTGATGTTCATTTAATTAAGGTAGTTTGGGGATCCATAAGGTGAGGCCAATGAGGAAAGAACTTACTTCTAAATTAGGTTTGAGGTTCCTCAAAGAAACCAATTTATGGATTGAGTTATTAAAAGCTAAATATTTGACATGATGGGAAAATGTTGCTTAGCTTTAGGTTGACAATTTTCCCCAATGCTACTCCTAAAATTGGTTAATCAGATGTATACATATTATTTTAAAAGGCTCTAAATGAAAAATTGGTATAGGTTATAGAGTTCACTTTTGGGAGGATAAATAGATCCTCAAACTTCCTCTTGTTTAGGTGTACCATGGAATGATATTTTTGTTTAGATTAAAATGAAATATGGGAATATAATGCATGATTATGCTTTTGATTGTGGTTTTGGTAGAGATTGGAAGATGTTACATTTGGAGGCTTCTACTCCTAATAAGGCTAAAATAATATGTAATCTTAATTTTTTTAAAAAAATCTATTTCATTGGGATAAATTTGGGGGATGATGGGCTCATTTGGGTTGATTCATTAGATGGCCAATTATCAGTTAGATCAAGTTATCTTACGGTTATTGAAGTTAATCCTAATGGGTTCCCTTGGGAGAAATTATGGATTAAAAAGTTGATCCCAAAGGTTGATTTTTTTATTTTAATTGCCTATCCAAAAAAGAGGATTGGCAATTCCAAAATGTTGTGTTCTCTATGAAAATGATGCTAGAACTACTTCTCACATTATGTTGGATTATCCCTTCATGTTTCATCTCTTTGGTAACATTTTTATTAAGTTTTGGGTAGATTGGGTCTTATAATCTTCTCTTTTAGATCTCTAGAGTCAATTTAACTCTCCCTTCAGTAGAAAAAATATGAAAATGCTTTGGGCTATGGCTCTCCCTAATATTTTCTAGGGAGTTTGGAAAGAAAGAAACTCTAGAATTTTTAAAGGGGTTAAGAGTAAAATTGATATTGGTTCTCTAAAATATGATAATTTTCTAAAGGAGAACTTGGATGTTTGTAACTATTTAGAAATCCAAAAAATTTATGGTTATGAATCTAATTTGGCTACTAGTTGGGATATTATTTTGACTACTAATCATTCCTTGGATAAGAAAAGACAAGCTAGAAGTATGATAAAATGGATCTTATGCTCTCTTGGGTGGGTAAAATTGAATTTGTATGGATATTATAAAGTAAATATGTCTTAGTAGGCAATGAAAGGATTATAAGGGACAACATTGGTAATATCATTGTTGCCTTTATTAGGAATCTTGGTATCTAAACTAGTCACTTTACAAAATCTTTGGCAGTGATATGGAGTGTTAGATTAGCTAAGGAGGTGGGATTTAGAAACATTTGAATTGAAGGAGATTCTCATAATTTTATAAATTTTATTCTTAAGAGGAATTCTCCAAGTTTGAAAATTAGCAATATCATTTCAAAGATTCATAATATCATAGAAACTTTCTAGCAAACCTCAATTACACATACTCTGAGGGAGGGTAACAAGGCTGTAGACTAGTTTAAAAATATGGGGACTCAAATTTAGGATAATTCCAAGTGGTTTAATTAGTTTTATTTACCTATCCAAGCTCTCTAAATAATCAAGGATAATAAGTCTAGTATTTGATTTTAATTTTGGTAGGAACTGGGATCCTTACTTTAAGTATGTTGTGATGCATGTGACCTATTATTTATATAAGGGTGATAATTTAAGTAATGATACTTACATGGTTAGTATTTTTATTACTAATCATAGTTTCATAAATAATAGATTTTATTTGATTTTTGAGTTATTAACTTATCACTACAAAAATGGTAACATCAATATCAATAGCTATGTGAAGTCATTTTGATGTATGGGGATTGATAGAATATTATGGCAGTGTGTCTCCAAGCTTTGTGACAATCATATAAATTATGGAATTAGAATACGGGATATTGATGGAGTCATTATATCTCTTAATTTTTATAATTGTGCTTGGGTAATTGCTTACTATTATAAGTGTGGCAACAAGGACTATAATTTTACTTGTCTTTACCTACCTATTAGAAAAATGGGAGGGGACCTTTATCAAACTGAACTGCCTTTGGTGGGGCCTATGAATAAGAACAAAATTATCTAGAGTATCTTGGAGATGGGGGTTTAACCAACTACATGGAAATAATTTATGATACTGACACTCATATTTCCTTGGAATATATTATAGGATGGAATGCCCAAATAGTAATGATAAAAGATGTTACCATCATTGTCTCTAAAAAGATTATTTCCTAGGTCACAGGCATGAACACTCATGATCATAAGTATTACATGAATAAAAAAGATAATGATGATGGAATGCAAAAATTTCATAATCTCGATGAGGTGCCTATGTCATATCAAAGTGGTTATCTTCAGGAATCATTGCCTAATCCTTATCCTGAAGTAACTCGGCAAGTTATGAATTATATTACTATAGAAGGTAGGCATGGTGATATTTTTTCATATCATTTTACACTTTTAAAACATTTTAGACATAACATTATAGTTTCTATTCCCTTATACTTACTTATATATTTGGAATAATCTATGATTGAATTGCACCTTGGCAATGCCCCTCTCCCCCATCATAAAGCCCTCATTTTGATGTTTTATAATTATTTTAAATATATTTGTGTTGGTCCATCCTCTATTATTAGGATATTTTATCCCTTGGGTGTCATAAAATATATTTCTAAAGGTAAGGGGACAAATCTGGCCATAAAACCAATATTATAAAGATATCACCTAAATCCTCTATTTCTACTCCAACTAGAACTCTGTTAAGAAAACTAGGGATTTTATTGTTTTTGACTTTGATGATGAGTATGATAAAGCAACTGAGTTTGAATAAGAATAACATGAATTAGGTTTGTCTATTTACATTCCTAAGGAAGATTATGAGTTTTTGGCTAGGACTACTGAGTTGAAGGATGATGTTTTGCCTGCGAATACACATAGGGTGGGTAAAATGAAGATGGATGAAGTTGATGATGTTATTTCTACTGATATATAAGATAAGATTAATTATATAATTGTGTATTTTGTTCTTCATAATATTTTATTGGATTGCATTTTTAAGGATACAAATAAAACCAATATTAAGGTTGGTACTACTCGTTCTCATAACCATAAGGTTTTTGACGTAGGGTAAGGTAAGAGAATTCAAGCCCTAAAAACTAGGATGGAAATGCTACAAAGTGATACAAATTTCATAAAGGCAATATACAAAAACTGATACAAATGATTAATATGACCATATAAAATTGTATCTCTAACATAAATTTGCTTAGGGAATTTATCGAACCCGACAAATATTAATAGGTTGGTGTTAAGAGGACTAGAGGAACTGACAAAGCTAAATAAGTGGACACTAGAAACAAATACGGTGGATGATATAGAGATTATCTTTAGTAATATAGTCAAGGAATGGACACATGTCATTAATGACATAAATATGTAATATATGTTGTCTTCTATTTTTGAGTTGTGTTTTTATTGTTTCTTTGATGTATCTTTGTTGTCTTTACACAACTATTTTTTTGTGTTAAATATATCTATTTAATTTTGTTTCTCTCTAGCCTAGGGTCTAGTATTTTTAATGGGGTGGGACCAAATCAAAACTTTTACCTTTACCATAAATCATATTTTTTTATAAGTAACATATTTTTAGGATCCCCCCTCTTTCTATATGCCTAGGCCCCTAAAGGAATTGCTTACCACTCTTGGTTAGCCCCATCTCAAAATTGACTTCAAAATGAGGAGTGATACTCTTATTATAAATATTCCTCATGGTCTATCTAAAAAAATGATCTTGACAATGTCAAATCACGTCCAACCTTGTAGCACTTAGATGAACAAGATTGAATCAAGGTTAATATAGAACTAATAGTCAATTGCTCTAGTTCAAGGTTCATAAATATTCATAAGTGTGTCTAATTTATCTACAATCTAATTTATAGTCTTGTTATTCCAAATAATATAATTATTTAAGTGCTTAAAAAGTCTTAAGATCCAAGGCCACAACTATTGTCCAAATGTGACCGAAATATTATTTATCTCAAGATATAAATAAATTGGATTTGAATGTTTGTAATGATTCACCTATTCTCTTTTCCTCTATGTGGATTTTTTTTTAATAAATTTATCCCACCATTATTTTATCTAAGTTAGCGTAGGTTTCCAAAAAATAAGTGGATATCTTCCTATAGACATTAGTTACCCAAGGTTCATTTTACACCACCAAATGTTGACATAAAATTTATTACTTGGAAAAATAGTTTAAGGGTTCTTTAACTATTATATTTGAGCTAAATTATGTAGAGCTTACAAACTATGTTATTCCTTAGTGAATTATGAAAATATAAAATTTGAATTAAGGTTATCTTTATTCAGGCATACACGTACACAAAACATAGATATTTCGTACTCTAGCTTCTCTTTATTCATATATAAACATATGTCACATTTCACAAGACTCTTTAATATATACCTCAACTCTCTCACTTATAATAATTTTTTCTCAATCTAATTCTTTATGCCTCAATATCTCTCTTGTAAATATATATCAAATAATCACTTATCAACTTCTATATTCACTTATATCACTTATATTACATATTTTATAACACTACAGTATAAATAATGAATTGATAACTCTATTTAATCAATATACATGTCTTATATAATATTGCCCTTATTCATGCATTTTTACTTTTATTATCTCAATGTTTCATACCATACCGCTTTGCTTAGGAAGGTAGAATCCTTTGTTCTGTCAATCAGGATATGTATTTTATTATAACAATAAGGCTAAAGTTTCTATGATGATATTATATGTGTTTATATTTCTACTAAATAATCTTGAAAAAAATAGGACTCAAAAGACATGACAACACTAGGATTCTCTATGGATAAAGATTTACAAACATACACAAGCAAACACATGTGCACACAAACAAAGAATCACACCTAAGAGTCTTGATTAAACCAATATATTTATATATCCATATAATACACAAGATAGAAGTACTAGTAATATATACATAGTGTATATGAAGTAGCTCAATATGATAAATATATAGTCAGTAAAATTATCACTATGATATTCTATTATATGTAGATGCCTCTAGTGTAAGCGTGCCACCAATGTAACCATGCCCCTTAGGATGTTGACCATGTAACTATATGGCATATATTTATCCAATATAATATGTAACATGTATATTTTCATAGCAACCACTCAAATAAATACCAAAATAAGCACATGTTTAAGGATATGAAAAACCTCTAGCATAAGCAAATATGTAACCAATGATAAATAAATATTTTGTAGTTTAAATTTTAAATTTTAGAAAGTTTTTGAAATTTTACAATTTTATAGACTAATATATATGAAAAATAAGGCAAAAGGGCACAAAGTAAAAGGAGGGAACAAGGTCAACACAATAAAAAAATATAAACCAAAAGGCACAATGAAGAGAAATAAAATGAGGACAATTCTATGCAATTTTCAACTTCCCTCAAAACTCAATGTATTTTAGGAAATTAGGTCTCAATGTATATGTTATCATTATTGGGAAACTAATGAAACTGCTCAGATTAGGATAAAAAATCAGAAGGGCTAGGCCAAAACAACATACCTATCAACATAAACCAAGTGGATAGAAGAATGTCAATGCAATAGAAGACAAGTGCTAAAGTGCCAAATCTATAAGATAGACTAATGCAATCAAATTCTAGGGAGGAAAACACATGGAATGCAAAATATATAGAAGAAATAAGCTATATATGATAAGAAGGATATAATATAATAAATATATATCAATGAAGCTCAAGATGCAAGATAATAAGGATAACTATTAATCTAGTATATACCATCAAATTCATGATAATAGGAGTGTGATATCTCACTAGATGTATCTTTTGTAGGACTCGTCAACACATCTTTATCCTTGAGTGCATGTCCTAAGGAGTGTTCTAGGATCAGGATTAAGCCTTATAAAGGAAATTTTATGAATTATTATTATGATTTCCTATTATACCCATTTACACTCACTTTATTTCTATATGGTCATTCTAGCCTCCTCTTGTTCTCTTTTATCTACTTTCTATCTCTTTTGCCCAGTTTCATGACTTTTCTAGACTAACTCTCACATGTCAAGTTAGTTATATTTGGTACTCTATTTTATATTGTATAAACCATGGCCAAACTATCTTATTCCATCATGTGGTGCCTTTTGAAATATATTGGCCACACTTGATTTAGTTTTTTTAACTTTTATTCTAACTCAACATGGTTGATGTTGTACTATTTTTCCTCTAAATATTTATACTATATCAATCAAGATCAAGTTCATTGGAATATTTGATAGGTCAATTTTAGGAGTTATATTCATATATATGAGGATATTATATGTTTATTTTTTAGCAAACACACACCATTAATATCTAATTGCACATGCAAACCTACCTTTAGTAGAATAAGTAGAATTATAGTATATGAGCTTATACTTTTGGAGGTTTGTGTTTGCATAATTTTTTTGGAGTTCTTGAGAAATAATATGAAATAGATAATTATACCTATTATTTGAAGTAAAAAATTAAGGATACTTAAGTCTTCATCCTTGCATTTTGATCCTCTACTTATAACACTTCTCATATAGTGCCACTTAAGCTAGGGGGATTGATGCACCAAAAAATTAACCAAAGGTAATTATTTCTATCTCAATCCAAACACAAAATAATATGTTAGTAAAAAAAATGACTACATAAATACAAGAGATATAGTGGAAAAAATAAAATACTATATTAGAACTAGTGATATAGTTGAATTACACGAAAAAATAGATCTACATCAACATGGCCAAGTTCATTAGTTTAATTTGATTTTTCATATATTGAAGATTCATAAGGGACAAAGACTGAAAGTTGACCTAAAGGATATTCCTAAACAATTATGTAGGTTCTTTGAGGTGTTATAGGTTGAGTTTGAGTGTTTTTGGAAGTATCAACCAATAATGTACCTCATGCCATTTATGTCTGCCAATGTTTTTTGGATGAGTAGAAGCATTAGGGTTAATTGAAGCTTTTATGACATTATCAACTTGAGCTAAATGGGAGTGATTTATGGTCATAAATAGATATTATTTTGAGATTAATTTTTATTTATTTGAGAGTGAATCGAAAGAGTATTTTTATAGATCTACATGATTTGGCAAAAATAATTTCATTACAAGAGATGACACTACTAGGGTGACAAGCCTATAATATAGAAGAATGCAATCAAAATCTAGGGGAAAACACATGGAATGAACAAAATATATAATAAATAAGTTATGTATAGTAATAAGGCTATAGTATAATAAAGATGTGTCAATGAAGCTCAAGATGTTGGTTAATAGGGTTAATTAATAATTTGGTCTATATCATCAAATGCATAATGATAGGAGTTCGATATGTCACTAGATATATCTTTTGTAGTACTTGTTGGTGCATATTTTTCCTTGAGTGCACATCCTACAGAGTGCACAAGGATTGGGATTAGGTCACCTTATGGTAATTTATGAGATATTTTCATGTGAATTCTTATTATATTTATTTACACATGCTATCTTTATATCCAGTAATTTTAGCCTCCTCTAGTGCTCTATTCTCTTCTTTTAGCCATTTTTTCTTAGCTCGACGACTTTTCCTAACTAACTCACCCACATCAAGTTCATGAATTTTCTCAAATTTTATTAGCTGAAATAACATTATTCCTACTTTTAGTCCCTTTTAAACTATATTGACCCTGCTTGATATAGTTTATCCTTTTTATTCTAACTCAACATGGTTAACATACTACTATTTTTTCTCTATATTTTTATACTTTATCGATCCAAATCAAGTTCATCGACTTATTTAATAGGTTAATTTTAAGATTTGGATCCATATATATAGGGCTCATATATGCTATTTTTTATATGAAACACACACCATTATGCTTTGGTTGTTTAGAGAAACCTATTGTTAGTATAAGAAGATGAATCAAAGTATAGGAAGTTATATTTGTGGATAACAATGTTTACATAATGTACTTAGATTACTTGAAAAGGAAGCTGAACTAGAGAGGTACACTGAGTATTTAGAGTCCCCAATTGAGGATACTTAGACATTCATCCTCACCTTTTGATCCTCCACCCACATCTCTCAAAAGTTCCACTTGATCCAAGGGGGAGATTTATACATCAATAACTCAACCCAAGGTAAGTATCCCTATCTCTACCAAACATAAAAAATTATATCAAAACATACATAGATGAATGTATCAATAAAATAACTATAATGGGATAAAAAAAGACTATATTAACACTAAAAATGTAGTTAAATTAGTAGGAAAATTTTGAATTACATTACCAGGGGTTTATTCAATTTTATTTGATTTTTTAAATTCTAAAGATTTAGAATGAACATAGATTGAAAGTTGACCTATAGGATAGGACTGGACAACTATGTAAGATTTGGGAGGTGTCAAACATTAAGTTTGAGTGATTGGTGAAGAATCAATGTGAACAATAATATGCCTCATGTCTTTCATGCTAACCAAGTTTTTTGGATGATTGGAAGCATTAGGGTTAACTAAAGTTTTTGAGATTGGTGGATAGAGCTAATTGAAGTTGAATTCTTGGTTGCAAAGAGTGGTTATTGTTTTGAGGTTGATTTATATTTATTTGAGAGTGATTTAAAAGAGGATTTTGATAGATCCAAAGGTGAGCATTAGCTTGATTAAGTGCATCATGCTTGACCTTACCCTTATGAATTTTGGAAATATATCAAAGGCTAACACCCTCTTATCATAATATCATGGTCAAAGTTAATACCACAAATAAAATAATATAATAAGGTATGAAAAAAATTAATTTTTTTGTGAAAATGACCTCAATTAGAATGAAACCAAAAAAACTTTTCATTTTATTACCATTGAGGATGAAGTTACAAATTATCAAAAAAATAAGGTTGAGGCCTAAAAATTTTTAATCTAAGTTCATCAAGGCTAAGAAATTGAATATTATCTATGTTATTAATGTGATTATTGGAATGAGAGGGTGGTTGAAAAGAGATTCTCATAATAGGTTGGGATAGGGACACATTTATCAAACCACCAGACAAGATATCATGAATATTCCTCTTAGAACATGACTATGATCACATGTGTCACTAACAACATCATTTGTTGTATGATTGTTTTTTATGTCTCACGAGCATTCTAGTGTTTTTCTTAGGTTGAGGTGCTTCAAATTATCTCATGAGGTGATCTCAAATTTTAGTTTTATCAAAGGTTTATTCCAATGACTTAAGAGAGAAAAACCTAACTACATATTCAACTTTTGATGTTAATGTAGTTATGAAAAGTTTGAAGAGGTTATCTTTAGACATGTTATGTTAATCTTTGTTAGATAAGGATTTCTAATGTTTAATGAAGTCACATGTTGGTTCATTACACACTTATAATTAATAAAATTACCTAAGTTTTTTTCAAGTAAGCCACAATATTGGAATTATCCTACTAATGCATTCACTACACCATCTAAGTCGATGACAAAGATAGGATTGATTTGATTATAAAATTATAAAACATCACCTATTGGGGATTTTGCAATTAGTTTGGTAGCTGCAAAGGTGATAATTTTGATCCACTCCTTTTAGAGATTCCTAAAGGCTTTAAGATGCAAAGCGAGATCACTAGATCTATCATAGGAGATGGTGGGAGTGATTCCACCAATATCTATTATTGTAATGTGAGGAACTCATGGTTTATTTTGTAGGTGCTTAATTATTTTTTTATGAATTGGAGGTTAAGGGATAAGATTCAAAAAATGATTCTTAAGAGAGGTTGGGGGCACATTTATTAGGTAATCCCCACTAGATTTGTTAAAGTATATTGTTCATTTATATAATGCTATTTTAAATTAACATGAAATGAAGTTATTTGATTTCATATGATCCATTTGGTTCAAAACTTGCATAATTGCTTGAGTAGTGTTAGGTGTGTTTTTATTAGCTTGAGATACTTGAGTTGTATCTTGACTGATGTGAGAAGCTTGGGTATCACTAGATGCTTGATTAGTATTAGTGTTGAAATTAACACTTCAATTTGGGGCACTAAAATTAGGCCCAACCATACTCATTATTATGGTAGGTATAGCCAAAGAGGAAGAATTAGAGGAGGTCACATAATGTATTATCCTAAGCCCTATAGGGAAGCTATGTTTGTGTGAGTTTTCAAATAAATTATCAATCATGATTATTCAAGGGATTTTCCTTCATGTTCAACTTAAAGGTAAACATTCATCTCATGGGTATACCTAGGAAAAACTTTGGCTTACCCTCACAATCAAATTCATCACAAGAATTATTTCTATCCCTAAATCTTGTGTTATTAAGGTTAGGAAGAGCTTACCTTTTTTTTCATATCTATAATACAATCATTATAAGGATTTTATTTAGAATTGGAAAATTTTTATGCTAAAGGATTTTGATAATTATTGATAATGTTAGGCATGAAAATAACGTTAGGATTTTTACATTAATATCCTTGGAAACTGCCAAAGTCTTGATCGACTTAGATTTAGTCATGAATGAATTACATTATAGGAATGAAATTATAAACATTTGGGATGTTAAATAAAAATTAATTTGAAAAACAAATAATGCTTTAAAATTTGAGAGACTGAAGAAGATAGAAAGAAGGAAAAATAATAAAATGATCCAACATGGTGGTGGTGTAAGATTCATGTCAGGTTCACTATAATGTAATGAAGGTGAAGCTAATGTGAAGAGAAAAGGAAATTTGGGAATCAAAATATGCATGAAAAGCTAATAACATTAATAAGCTAAGAAAAATAAGTATGAAAATGACCCAAAAAATGGTGGAATAATATTTATGTTAGGTTCAATAGAATGTATATAGGGTGAATATGGTCAAAAATATAAATATATTTTAATACAGGAAAAGGTAGAAGACCATACTAGATCCAACATACATAAATTTGGTTACACTATAAAGTAGGGAAAAGGCAATGAGAAAGCTCTATCGGTAAAAATGAGAATAAAGGATATAGTTAGGGATTTTATGTGAGTAACTAAAAAACAATGACAACCTAGATCCAATATGTAAAAGAGGTAAAACAAATATAGAGAAATTTCATTAGGTGGTAACTAATAGGTATCTAAACTAATGATTGTAACCAATTGGTATCTAACTAGGAATATACTAATATGCAAAGGAAACATAATCTATGCTAATACTAAAGAAGAAGAAAAAACATACTACTCTAGTATATGCATATAAACCAAATAAAATAAAGAGTTTATAGATATGGATACTTACCTTGGGTTTAAGTTTTGCTGCATCAATCTCCCCCTTGGCTCAAGTGGTATTTTATGAGAGATGTTTTAAGTGGATGATCAAAATATAAGGATGAAGACATAAGTATCCTTATTTGGGGACTCCAAATACTAAGCATACCTCTATGGTTTAACTTCCTTCTCAATAACTCCAAAGACCTTATTTAAACATAAACCTTCATAAGTACAAGGTCCTATACTCTAACTACTCTTCTTATACTAAAGGTAGATTTTCATTTACAAGCAAAAAAAATGGTACATACATACATACATACATACATACACATACACATACACATACACATACACATACACATACACATACACATACACATACACATACACATACACATACACATACACATACACATACACATACACATACACATACACATACACATACACATACACATACACATACACATACAAATACACATACACATACACATACACATACACATACACATACACATACACATACACATACACATACACATACACACACACACACATACACATTATGTTTATATGTACACACACACACACACACACACACACACACACACACACACACACACACACACACACACATTTGGGAGTATTATATATACAGATCTAACTCCTAAAAGTGACCTATAAAATATGTTGATAGATTCAATGTAGATTGATATAGTATAAAGATCAAAACAAAAATAGTATTATGTTGGCCATGTCGAGTTATCACAAAAGGAAAAAAAATATCGAACAATGTCAATATAGTTGGAAAGGGACACATGCAGGAAAAGGGACTATGTTGTCAATGGCCGATATGATAAAAAAATACATGGATAAAAAAAAAAAACTAACTTAACATGAATGAGTTAGTCATGAAAATACATGAAACTGGGTAGAAGAGGTAAAACGTAGGGAAAAGAGCATCACAAGATGCTAAAATGACCAAATATCAATATAATGAGTGTAAATAGGTATAATAAGAATTCATATGACAATATCCCATAAAGTATCATGAACCAACATGACCTCAATCTTAATGCACCCCTTAGGAAGTACATTTAGGGATAAAAATACACCAATGATCCCTGTAAAAGGAATTTTTAGTTACTAAAAAATATAGGTGTATAATATAAGGATATAGTAAAATAAATATATATCAATGAAACTCAAGATGTAAGCTAATTGGGTTAACCAATAATCTGGTATATATCATCAAATGCATGATAATATGATTCTAATATATCACTAGATATATGTAAAAAATGTTTATAAGATGTGAAATAAATGTCATCATTCCAAGGAAGAATAGGTCTAATGGGCTTGAGTAGCCAATATAATATATGTAGGGATATATCATGGTAAAATAATTGCTTTGGGTTGTAAATCAACCCTAGTATGAGGATGAATAGGTGCAACATGTCTTAGAGTTATAAATGTTAGAATCAAATATCTAGGAGCTTCTATACTATATGGAGATATTCTAGTCTCAAATATATCATGTACCATATAATATTATGATGACATAAATGTAGGGATCTGTTGAGGATACATTATTTTCTTCTTTTAGCCTGCACTAGTTGGTCGTACATGTGATATTTGAGGTAAAATAGGTCTCTAATAAGTTGTGCCATGAATGGTATGTACTTATATATCATATAAAAATTTAAATAATTATGTAATGGGGAAGGTATCACTCTCATTTTATCACATTGAGTTATAAGTAATATATTGTATGATTATCCATTTGGTATAACATAAAACCAAATTAGAGTGGTATTAATACCAATTACAATTGGAAGAGTAATACCAACTAAATTTTTATTTGTATGACTCATAAATGTGTAATATCATTATTGTAATAAGTAAATATATTTTAGTATAACCTTGACTAAATAATAACGACACTGAAATAAGGTTAGCACTAGAACTTTTATTAATCATAATGCCATGTACAATATACAAATGATAGTCAATAAAACCATGTATGTATATAGGATCATTTATTGATGCATTGTTGGGTATCTTTTGTTCATTAAATGTAATAGAAGGCACACACATTTAATAACTTGAAACCATGTCAATAAATTTGTCAATATAATACTCAAGTATAAAATTAGAATGATGCATAGATGTTTCCATATGCATATTGTTTTTTAGGAATTGTGACTTGGTAGTGGACTACTAAAGATTTGTATGCACTAATTATGTTTTGAAACAAATTCATTTAATGTATAAATATGTCCATCAATGACAATATTTTTGTTATCAATTAGGTCTTGGATCTTATGTTGTAATTTGGAACATTTATTAGTCCCATGTCATGAAACTCGATAATATTAAAAAAATTGATTATGATCATAGTTTTTAGGTAATGATCTAGTTATATCCATTTTAATAAGGGTTTGATAAGGAAATTAAATTACATTCAAGTAATTTATTTAATATCACGTGTGGTGGGTCTGGTAATGTTGTAAATTACTACCTTTTCTTAGGAGTGGCAAATGTAAGATTATTAATTAGTTGTGAAACTACATTAATCATATTAGACTCATTCTTAGCTTAGGCACATTATTAGTCTTAGTTTTGAACATTATTTTCCCCTGATATTTACATGTAGTGAATGTAGAAGGAATAATTTTATACTTTAACATATTAATATACATAAACTTACCTTCAATGTTGCACATCACATGAAAAACTTCATCAAATTAATCATATATGTTAAACCTGACTTTATATTTGAGTAAGTTAGGAAAAATATTAGAGAATATACTTTGAATCTCACTATCAAGTGGTTGGTGTGACATTTTGGTAAGGATGGTTTTAAATTTAAGCACGTAGTCAACAATGTGTTCATTGGGTCCTTATTTGAATTGAGTAATTTGTGAAAATGTAAGATTTTGACTAATGTTTATTGAAAAATTAACCAATAAGAGGTTGAATAAATCATGTCATCTACAGATATATCCCATAGATAAGAAACAAAATATATCTATAGAACATCTTGTGAGACTACTAGGAAATAATTTTTTTATAAGCAATTGATCATGTTGAGAGCCAATATATGATGCAAATAAACATTTTATATTATAAGATGGATCCCCATTACTAATGGATGTTTTAAACTTAGGTAATCATAATGATGGAGACAAGGGGTGAACAAAAAATTCTTTAAACAAAGGGTTGTGTAATATTTCATAAGATGAAACCACATGGATAGGTTTGCTATATATTTGAGATAATTGTTAAATTTTCATCCTTATATCACCAAGTCATTATTGTATTGATGGATTAATACATGAACACTATGTTTAGGATTAACATGTGTCTGTAAAGGTACCTTAAGATAATTAACATTGGTATGTGAGGTGTGATGAGTGTTATTAAAATTAGAAAGGGTTACAAATCTATGTGGATAAACATATTCAACAATTTTAGATCATCATAAGTTTCTATGCCACTATTATATCAATGAGTAATAGGTTGGTCCTTAGAAACAACATCAACCATAAAAGGATTACCATAAGTAGTCGACATTGATAATGAATGCGAGATGCAAATATGAACAATGAGATTTGAAATAAGAGAACCAAACCCTAGGTAACCTCTAAATATATATGCAATCAAGGAACAAAGGTGTGCAAACCTAATTCTGAGGGTGGACATAATTTGTAAGAAAAAAAGGTAAATAGAAACTAGGGTTTGAAAAACATGTAAGAAAAGATTCAAATATGAAATCTGATCTAAAAAAAATAAAAAAATAGCCATGAAACCCTAAAAGGAAGGTATGAGCATTTGTAGAATGAAGGGGTTCAACAAATTTTTAATCATATATGTGTTCATCAATGAAAATAAGACAAAACTAATGCATTATGGAAATATATCATTCAACAATGTAGAATAATACTTTCAAAATTTCCCTAGTGGATTAAAATAGTAAACATATAGATGTAAAAATACTAAATTTACAAACAAAATTGAAAAGAGACAAAAGATCATGGAATGATCATACCTTGGTGTAATCTGGATTTATAATTGTATATACAAACTTATAATTTTGTGTTTACCTATGTCAAATTTGGACCTCAAATTAGGTAGGGACAAGATAAGTTCCTACATCATTCATGCCCTGGGAAGGATCATTGCTCACCTGTTTAGACCAACGATTATGTCCTACTACCTCATACTTGTCCTACATTGAATTTCAAAATTTGAATTATTCTATGACTATGTGTCATTAAATTTCATACCTATATGTATCTATACTTTCCTTATTTGATGGAAAGATATGAAAAAATGATGTCTTCTTTCTTCTTATTGACCTAAATTTATATCAACTCATATAAAAAATATGTGCTGAGAAACCAATCTAGAAGTTGTAGATACTATTCCACACACAAAAATTAGACCTCCACATATTTTTTTTGCAGTGTGAATAGAATTTGAGCAATGGTTTTGAACCTTCTCTTCATAGATATGAAGATTCAACTACATGAAATATGCCTAAACCTTATTTGAGTACAAGAAGGTGATGCATAGAGATAACTCATTTAAAAATGTAGTAATAAATATGACAAGGCCTGACACTAACTTGAATAATGGAGAAGAATAATAGACACTTAATTATTATCTTCCTTTGGATTTTCTCTCTCTCATGCACAAATAATGACTTGGTATAAATAGGATGCTCTAAGACATGATTTTCACTTAGGCTAACTCTAGAAATAGTAAAATGTGATAATTAAAGCACATAGAGCATGACCAAAGGTAAAAGGACCCAAAAAATGAGGAAATGCAAGATCGATAGGATTGGAAATCCCATCTTAGGTAAAATTATAGTTCAATGTAAGAGTAAAAGCTTATGAATGTGTAAAAATATGCTTGGGGCTAAGAAACGATTGATTTAGATAAGTATTAGACACATTGAAAGGCTTATGACCAAACGAGGGGTATTTTGGGGTAGGAGAAGTTTTAGAAACAAAAAATATACATATGTGAAACAAACATGAAAACACACATGAAATACACTACATAATGGGTTCTTGTACCAAGATCAAGTGTCTACATAAAAAAAAGTGGCATATCCATCTAGTTTAAGATTTTATTCCATTATAATACTCTTAACATGTATTATTTTCCATGATAGAAATAATTTGAATGACAATGTCTTTAACATGTATTATTGTAGTTGTTAATATAACAAATTTTGTACATAATATATGCAATATGAATTAATCCTCACATTGATGCAAGGATTTAACCTACAATAAGCATATAGGAACACACCATCATATTACCCATGATGGTTAAACATTAATATGCCAATCATTGACTATCAAAAAATCTTAAATAGGACAACATAGTTTGGCATTAAATATCTTCCAAAGTTAAATAACAATAATTTTTAGGGTTTTAATGACCATATTATACATGAAATGTAATACCTTTGTCCATTAATGTCAATATGCTTTTAATAGATATGAATGGTTATAATTTCATCTGGTTGTGAGTAAGATTTAAATCAATGCAACATTTATTCAACATATGCCACCTACAAATCCTTCTTTTTAATATTTAAAGTGCTATTAGTTTGCATATTATGAGCATTATAGTCTATGGGTGGTGTAGTGATATTTTAGCAAAGATTTTTGATAATGGTGAATGAATTAAAATGCCTCTTTAGCAATTACAATTTAAGGTTTTGCGCTTAATTGATGTGAAGAATAGGCATAATTCTATAAATATTCATGCCTTACATATCTATAATTTATGTTGGGAAAACTAAAAGTGGATAAATAGAAGGATAATATTGAAAAATATTACTTTAAAGGTAAAATCTCTCATTATTATTTATTTACAAGCCCCCAAGCTTATATAGGCTTTTCACAAGAGTTACATGGGACCTAACTAACTTATGTGTTCAAATACCATAAAACAACTAACTTAAAAAGTAACATTTAGTTCACTAGTATTAATACTAACATATTTATTAGTACCAACACTTATTATGAAGCTAACTTACTAACATAATATTAAACTAAAGGGGGTGTCTCATATAAGATACATGATCCATACAAACTAGCATAATGAACCAAAAATACTTTGGATCAAATGATCCAACAAACCTCCATTGATCCAAAAGTGTATAGAAGATGATCCATAGAGTATGATTGTAAAGTCATTAATAGTCTTTGCTCCACCCTAAAAAATGGCACACTTTACATCATGACATTGAGAAACTAATGTTCCTTCCTTTAGAGAAGTCCATTGCTTTATGTAAAATTGCTATAATACCTCATGAGTTGTAACCCTACTCTGATGTCACTTCCCTCTCCCAAAATACCACTGATTATGCAAAATATTGGTGATACCTCACAAGTTATAACATGAATGATGAACATCCTGATGGGTATGCTCATCCTATATGACTATTCTATATTATACTGCAATAGAACATGATAAAAGCCTACTTATTTACACTGATCCACATAGGGTCTCACACAAAAACTTGTCCAATGACTACCCATACTATGTATGACACATATCCATGATTCTCAATGATGTTGATGAACTTTTACCCAACACTATTAGGGCTAACAACTCACTTACCAACTTGTACAATCACCAATGACTGATTGAAGGCCATGTAGTGTCTTCCCCCTTATCAGGTGAGAGGTGAAAAGTTTTGGAAACTAAAATACTATACAAATAACTTTATCTACTCCTCATCAAGTATATCAAATAAATAAAGACCAAAATTGAACAAAAAAATAAAAAAACCAAAACTTAAATTTCTACTATAATACAACCCTATCTTTGAGTTAGAAACGTACTCAAGATAGGTGTGTCATTGGCTTTGTCATCCTGTCAGATCCCTAGGGACATGTAAACCCTAAGGTGAAACAAAATTATCCATAACATCATAATCAATGGAAAACAAATAAATTAATATAGAGTTGTGAGCACAACAAACAAAATAATGAATATTTCCTACACCATACTTTACATCATAACGCCCTCCATACAGTACAAATGTATGAAAACTAATTATGTCATTCTCAAATTTCATAAAAGGGTCATACATTCTAATTTTGAATAATTTTGAAGGTTTAAATGCCATACAATAGTAAAATCATGATCTAAATATCTTACAACTTCAAAAGTTTCTATTTTGGGACATCAACACGTTATATTACCATGTTTTTGGGTCATATAACTCATCTTTTGACTATAAAATTCCTTACACATCCCTATTTGTAGCCCTTAATTCTATACAAATTGAATTTTGATGCAAAAAATCTAATGTTTGAAGAGTTCAATGTAATTAAATACTTTTTAAATCTAATTTAGGGCATACAACAACATGCTAATGAGCCAAAATGCTATACAATTTCATTTTTATAAATTTTTGGCTGATAAAATTGCTTCTATCATACAAGATGATTTTGAATCAACTTCAATTTGAGATTTGGGGTTTAAAATTCAAACTTTTTCAAAAATATATTTTCTAGGTTTTTATTAAGTAAAAAATAATCAAAAAAATTCAAAGTAAAAAATGACGAATAATTTCTAAATCTTTCACGCGAAAATCTTCATGGCTCTTACATTTTTAATTTCTAAGGCCATTAACTAGGTTCTAATATCAATATTGAAACAACCACATGTGAATAAGTATAAGAGTAATATTAACAAAGCTATCTCATTATTATTTATTTATAAAATCCCAAGTTTATATAAATTTTCATGTAAATTACTTGGGACCCTAACTAACTTATAAATTCAATTCCATAAAATAATTAACTTAAAAACTAGCATTTATTTTCAACAACATTAATATAACATATATAATAGTACGAACATGTATTACCAAGCTATCTTACTAATATATTATTAAACTAAAAGTAGAATCTCATAAGAAATACATATTCCATACAAACTAACACAGTGAATCAAAAGTACTTTAAAACAAATGACCCAATTATATAATTGAAAAAAGTTTAATATTTTTTTTTAGTTCTTACAAATTAAATCACTCATGTATTGTTTTAGTTCTACCTAATACTCATCTTATTTTTAAAAAAAAAAATTACATCAATCATGGTAGTGTTTTATTTCTTCCTGAACTTCATCTTACTAAACAAAAGAAAAAATATATTATTTTCTATTATTAGATGCTACCAATTCTAACAAATTATTTTTGTTGGTTGCATTGTCATAGTCGTAGAAGGATGAAAATGAGATGCTCTCTTTTTGCAAGTTTAAAATGATGGATTTTTTAATATGTAGATGGTCATCTTTGGAGGGTTACCTTTGTACCTTATATTATACATTATAGATGGCATCGTAGATGGATCAATTTGAAGCTTTTATAAATTATTTATATTATACTTAGACACTACAACATTTTTGGAATACTAAGGCATGTTTTAAGTCAGACTTCAAAGTTTGTGGTAGATTTTGTGTCTAAAAAGTCATATTTTAAGTTAGACTTCAAGTTTGAGGTAGATTTTATGTCTAAATCGTATCCCGACATTAGATGGACTTTACTTTTGTGACTAAAGCATGACTTTAAGTGATAATTTAAGTTGGACTTTAATTAGTTGACTTTAACTTTGTGACTAAATCCTAACTTTAAGTGGCAACTTAAGCCTATCTTTAGTGGTGACTAAATCTCAACTTAACATTAAATTGATGAGTCTAGTTATTGTCACTCTTTAAAAGTGTATTTATATTATTATTATTATATGTTGGATTAAATTTGAACGTAACATTGAGATAATTTAATTTAAGTCAGCCCTAACATTATCATACATGTTTAACTCATTTAGAAGTATAAACATTTGAAAATTTTACTTGTGATAAAATATTAAAAATATGATAAAGGTGTAAAAGTAACTTAAATTTAAAACTATTAAACATTCGAAAATTTTACTTGTGATAAAATATTAAAAATATGATAAAAGTGTAAAAGTAACTTAAATTTAAAACTATTAAGGGTTAAGATGGATCTCAACCAATGGTTTCTTTCAATCGTTACCCTCTATTTAAAATAAAGCCTAATAATATTTGAGAATTAAACAAAAAACCTCTTCCTTTCCATTTCACACATTTGTTCATTACGTTTTGTAGGTGAAGTGAAGTGTTTTGGAAGGATATAGAAAATGTGGGGGAGGGAGTTCATTTCTTTCATGGAAAAATATTTATTTCTTTTAAATGAGTCATGGTGTGTATACATTTAATTTTAGGTTAGGGTAGTTTTAGATGTCGATTTATATTGATTAATGGTGATTTTTAGTTTATGTATTATTGATTTATATTAAGTTCTTATTGGTATGTTTTATTTATGTTTTGGGTTATATTTATTTCTCATGTATTTTGTTTTCTTTCTTTTTATTGTTTTTTTTGCTTCTCTTATATTTTTTGTTGTTTTCTAGATCTTACTTGTATGCACTTAAATTTGGTATTAAATATTTGAAAATATAAATTTTGGCACACCTTTGATAAACTTGAACTTTTGACATATATAAAACTCTTTTGACACATATAAAACTCTTTTGACACACATTTCCTCTTTATATTGGACCTTGTTAACATTTTCTTGCCTAATGTTTCCTTATAACTTAACATTGTGATCAATTTGGGTCAATGATAATATGTCCATTCAATCCAAATGCTTGGCCACAAAACTTGGACACTCTTAGTGTTTGTGCCCTCTTAAAATATATAAATTTAATTTATAAGTTTGGGAACATTCATTAGGTCAACTTAGACAAGTTTCATGGGTTGGCTATGCAATTAAATTGACAAAATGTCATCTATAAATATAAATAATCCCTAAGGTTGTCAATCACTTAGGAATCAACATTGTATTGATAATTTATCATAAAGGAATACACATAAAAAAAATCTAAAAGTACATTCTATAGAGGTAAGTGTATGCTTTTAATTTTGAGCTATGGATTTAAAATACTAAAAATAGTAATCTTAACCCAAAACTACAATAACATCAAAGGGAGAGAAATATAGGAAAAATAAACAATTAGAAATGACTTATTACCATCACCTTGATCCTAATAGCTTCCCTCCAAGATCTCCAAACCGATTTTACAATGCTATTTGACTTGTATGTAGATTGCTTGATAATGGCTTCAAGATGGATATAATGTATTCTTAGGATGCTAGAGAGGATGCAAGAGGGTATGAGTGCTTAGGATAGCTGGTATATGGATGTACGAATGGCTTATGAGATTTATAATGAGTCTAACCATGCTCCAAGCATGCTATTTATAGGTTGAAGGAGGAGGTTTTTGATAAATTTTCAATTCATTTAGAATTCTTTGGTTTAGAGATTTATAGAAAGATAGGGAGGTCTCTAGATATATAGGATTATAGATTAGACTAAGGGATAATAAAGAGTAGTTAGGGGTTTAGGGAGGTTTAAGGATTATAAGGGTGTAGGAGAGGCTAGGGATAGGTTGGTTAGGAGGGTGGTTGGAATATATATGTATTTTTAATTGGCAAGTGGGCTAGTGGCTAGTTAATGAGGTAGGATTAGTAGTTAAATGGGATGTTAGTGGTGTAATGAGGGGATTAATATGTCATGGGGGTGTAAAAATGTTAGTTGGATATAGGAAATATTTAATAGGAAATAGGATTTAATTAATTGGTTAGGATTATGGTTACAAAATTTAACTAGTAGAATTAGTGGGATAATAAGGGTGAGCAAGTTTAGGTGTATACATTTTGACCCTCTTTGAAATGATATTACAAGTGACAAGGTGAGGATTATTGGTCTTTCAAATAAAAACTATTGCATGGATGAGTTAGTAAAATGAGACTACATGATTCCCCATCGAGGGGCCATGCGAGGAGGAATGAATTGGATGGCCACTCAAAAAGATATCCTCGAGGTGGGTAGGAAATTGAGAAAATGAAGGGTTAGGATGCCCCACATTCTGATTGAGTTATGAAAGATAAGATTCCCCAAGATAAAATGCAAGGGGATAAGACTATAGGTGTAAAACTAGTCCCAAGGGGGGTCACACCTGAACAATAATGATTAGCCTTTTAAGACAAGTCCTAGGTAAAGATCAGTGCTGAGGAGAGAGGTGAGTGGATTCAAATGATAAGATTAATATTCCTAAGACAATGACATATGTTCAAGAAATAAATAGATAAATAAGGCTATAAGCTATTGATAGTTCCCAGGCAAGGGATAATTATATGCTGATAAATGATATGCAATAAGTGATTGGTGATAATGAATGAATTTGATATAATGATCATAGCTCAACATTACTTAATATATTTGAGTGAATTGAAAGGGATGGGATAGGGATTCAATATTAGTAGTGGCCAAGCTATCCTTGGGCACCAAAATGTGGCCAAGTGCTACCTACATAGTCTGAAGAGACCTTAGGCTAATGTAGTTTTGATTTGAGATATTGGATTAGGAGTGGGGTAATAGAAGGCCAAACCCCCAAAAATGATTAAAATGATCTGGGGATATATAATAATGACTAGAAATGGGATTAAATATGATATTGAGACATATAAAGGGATATGGGGGTTAGAATTAATTGGTTAGGTAGGAAGATAAGGTTAATGGAGACTAAACAGGGTGAAGGGGTAAAAGAATAGGGTTATTGGGAAGTAAAATAGAAAGGGGGTAAAAAAAGTCATTTTCACTCTTTATCTTTTGTGATTTGAGCTCTAGAGAGAAGAACTGTGGATCACATCCCACTAGCATCTCACTGTAGAGTGAGAGTTTGGGAGTATTAGAGAGCAAACAATGTAGGACCACTGGTGAGTACCCCATCTGTGCTTAGTCATTTTTATCATTAAGAAATTAATTTATTGCATTTATTAGGGGTATGAATCAAGAATGAAATATCACAACTAGGGGTATTGCCCCTAGTTACAGTTTTATGGTCGTAAGAGGTGAGAATTCCCTTGCAAAATGTGATTTTACAAAATTGAATGTGAAAAATGTGGTTTTACAATACTACAATGAGTGATTTGTGGTATCATAATACTACACAGGGGGATATGCAATCTTTTAAAATTATAAGTATCGATATGTATTTTTGAAAAAACCATGGATTAGGGTTAAGGGTAAATGTGATATTGATGAAAATTAGTTTGGAGGGTTAGTTAGGTAAGGGGATGGGAATGGGATGGGTAGATGGGATTAATAATTTAGATAGGAGTGTTTTATTAGAGTGGTTGGATATATAGGATGGATGGGGTAGATATAAAAAATGGATGGATTGATTGGTTGAATAGGATAGGTAGGTAAGGTAGGAAAGATATATAGGATAGGTTGATAGGTTAGGTAGGATAATTTTGATTGATAGATAAGGTTGATTGAGATGGATATGTAGGATTAACTAGTTAGTAGTAATAAAGGGATAATAGGTTTTATTGTGTTGAAAGAGGAGTTATGAGTATTAGTTTCCAAACTATAGTGACCATTGGTCTTTCATGAGATGCATAGGTTGACTCCAATGGAGTATGGAGTCCTAGAGATGACTGGCCTATATTACATTGTGATGATGCCAGTTATTCAGATAGATAGGGCTCTCATCATAACATTAGTGGAGCAGTGGCACTCTGAGACCAACATAATCCATTTTTTATATGAGAGATGATTGTCATTATGGATGACTTATTACACATCTTCTAACTACCAACAAGAGGAGATTTGATTTACTGCAATTATAGACACTTAGTGCCACTATGTAGATGTTATGCAGGCATTAATGGATGGGAGTATGAGATGTGAGGATTGATATAGATAGGGCATTTAGATATGAGTTGATTGGTATACTAACCCTAGTTTTCATGTCTCTTGTCACTGAGATACTATTTCTAGACAAGAGTGGGCAGTGGTTTCATTGGGACATGGGAGATGTGGTTACTGATATGGTTTAGGACTACTGTGTATTTTCCTAGGGTCCCATAGTATTGGGACATTTGTATGGGGATTTTAACATAAATATGTAAAGAGGGGTAACTAGATTTGCTCCTTCATTACTACTTCAAATTTGGAGTTGGGAGCACATATCTATTGAGATAGCATTGGGTACATGGAGAGGTAGCGAACTTAATCAACCCCTAGTTTTTTATTGGTATATTAATTTTGGAAAATAGAGAGCATATGCTAGAGACATGAAATTTTATAGATATACTTTAGATAGTTTGAGGTCTGATCATATCACATGGATACCCTAAAGGTAGGTCTAGTGGGGATGGGCAAATGATGTAGATGTCATGAGGTTTATGTGGACAAAGTGCTACCTAATTGGGCATAGAGATTATATTATTGATAAATATCATCCTAACAAGGTTCCAAGATAGTTTAGACAGTAGTAGGATGTGCTAGGGAAGAGTACCTCTTTGTTAGGAGTGATAGGGAAAGGGCCTAGTGGGGCTAGATAATGGACATGTTTATAATGAGGGTTGACTATGCTAGCATTTCTCTAGGTGTATGGGATTACTAGACACCTATAATAGATCCAAGAGTCATGAAAAATTATACAAGGTGTGGCTTTAGAGATGACCCTTAATATTATTGAGACCTCTACAAGGAATAAAGAGGAGAGGAATGATATGAAGGCTAGTATAGGCATATGTCTATTTGAAGAGATGGCAGGCTCATACACCATAACCTTAAGATCATGATGGGAAAGATGGATAGGATGGACATGATGGGGGTGATCAGGTGTTGATGATCATTGATGGTGGGGATTAAGGAGTTAGAGGGGGAGACTAGGCCGTAGGTGGAGGAGACCAGACAATGAAAGGAGTAGATCTAGGTGTAGCAGGGCCCTTTAGGACACCTATTAGTGTAGAAGATCAAGCTTATATGGATAGTTTGAGAGAGGAGGTATGGACTAGGGATATAAAATTGGTAGGGATTAATTTAGAATAGGATAGGTACATGTTATAGGTTATAGACTTATAATGTTAGATCATACATAGGGATAATCAGATGGGGTTTGTATTGGGTCAACTTACAAGTTTATTGGGACAATCTAGAATAAAAGATGCATATATTACATCCTTATAGGTTTAGTTGAGGTAGATCCAGGCCCAAGATGGATAGATAACTATCCTATAGAGGTAGATTCAGACATGAGATGCATAGATAGTGGATTTGTAGGTGCAAATTGGGTAGATCCAGGTGAGGTTGAGATAGAGAGAGGTAGAGTTTTAGGTGGTTGAGAGGGTCAGGGAGGAGGGCGGACAATTTTTACAAAGGTAGGGTCTAATGTATATTAATAGGTTGATATCCTAATTGATGTGTGAGGCACAACATTATAGATATCAACATGAGGGTGCAATGCTAGTAGACCAACATGCAATATCTTATAGGGCCAACACTTCCTCTCATTTAGTGCATCAACCAGTGAGGAGGCCTCTAGGATAGTCATGATCTATATTTTTGTGAGACATGATGTATATTTTGGACATGTATTGTTATTTTTATCACATGGATGGCCATGGGGTCCATATTGTATTTATATATTTTGAATGGACTTTATGGACATTTATGTTATAATGAGATTTGACATTGTAATTATATTTTGATCGTGTGTTGGATGATGTATTGATTATATTAGACATTGGATGTTTATTGATTAGATGAGATGTTTAGACATGGATGTATGATTGGAGTGTTTTAATTATATGATGGTGATGTATGTATTAAATTAGATGGTTTATTCATTATTATTGATGATATGATGGATAATGTGATTATTGATGTTCTTTTTTTTATCATGATGTGAATAATCTTCTTTATTATATGATGTGTATGACATGATTTAGAGATAAATGATGTATTTTTTTCATGGGATAATGTGATGTTACAATGAAATGGAAAATGTTGTAACTTATGATATGTGCTAGGATATAGATAGATAGTCCTTTGATTTTAATCATATATCTCACAAATTGATATTGGGTAAAATCCTTCTGCACCAAGGAGGTGGGGGGGGAGGGTTTAGTTAGTAGGCTAACGTGATAGCTAAAAGTTTAGGGGGGGGGATGGATATGAATTTTGGGGGCTTTAAGCCATTAAAAATGTAGGCAATCCAATTTTACTATTGCATTGTGATTATAAGTGTACTATGTCATTTGGATAGTCGTGGTCACATTAATTTAGAGTGCATATGGACTTGAAGTGGGAACTCCGTTAATGACATTCCAAATTATCATAATTGGTAGTCATTTAAAATCCATCCTCATTCCCAATAAAAAGACAAACTAAAAAGTAATACTTAAAAGGACAAAAATAACAAGATAATGACAAAAAGGATTATGACAACTTTAACAATAGATATTACAATAAAAATATTTACATGACAATATTAACAAGACAACCTAATGAAAGTATTTACATGTGGATTAAAAGACTATATATATATATATATATATATTGACTACTAACAAGATGATTTAATAAAAAGTTTAAAAGTGCTTTAAATGATTTCTATTGTCAAAACATAACCTAAAAAAGGAAACTAAACAATGTAAAATAAAAGGAATAATGATGATAACTATTTACAAAATGGTGTAAATACCTAAAATGAAATTATAAGGAAAGATTTATAGCTAAATGGTTATTTATAATGTTTGTTGACAAAATGGATTATTGCCAAATCAAGTGCCCAATAACTTTTGTGATAATTAAAACAAGGATCAAGCTGGTTATAACAATAATACTAGGATCTATAATGAACTTTTAGGATTTAGTTGTGTACAAAATGTATCATATATCCTGGAGGAAAAATATTTTATAACCCTTATTAAATAATGAAGTTAGTGGGTACTCATGGACATATACTTAAGGAATCAATGGGGATGGACAAAGTTTGGTGCAATTGAGGCCAATAAAAAGAAGAGTCATATAGGAGGTATCTCTTGATTTTCCAATGCATATATTTTATACCCATTATTAAGATCAGTGTCATATCAGAGGTGAACTAACAAGATGGAAGGTTGGGAGAAGAAGGATGATGGAATGGTGATGGATGGACATGCCCCCAAGTATGGGGTCCTATAGATGGAGTATTTTTGGGCCCTCTAGGTATAAAACCATTTCAAGTGCATAATGATCATGGGATCATCAATCTCATCATGATTTGGAGTGGCCAATTTATAGGCTCCTAATCTAAATTTGGAAATAATAACATAGTGATCAAGGGCATTTTGATGCTTCTCATCTAACAACTCTAACTCCTGTATCCACTCATGTCTATAGTTATCATTTGTTATCATGCTCCATAGAGATATTCATAATGAGGGGGGAATCAACTTCAACATGCAAGATTACTTCTAATCCATATACTAAAGAGTACGAATTAGCTCTAGTAGGTGTTTAGATGCTAGTTCTATAGGACCAAATTATTGGATATAGCTATAGATGCCATTTTATACCATTGTTAATAATTTTGTTAAGAATCTTGATAAGCATTTTATTTTTCACCTCTGCTTGTCCATTACCCTAGGGATAGTAAGGTGTAGATAAATATTGTTCAATGTGATAGCGATTGCATAGGTTTTCTAGTTCCTAATTTTTGAATAATTTGTCATTATTTAATATGATTTTAGTGGGGATCCAAAGTGGAAAATAATTTGATTCAAAATGAACTTAGATATTTGTATACCTATGGTGTATATAAGTGATATTTCTTCCAACCATTTAGTGAAATACTCCATGGTGGTAATAATGAATGTATGTACATCTGATGATGTAAGATTACTCTTTCCGATAAGATCTAGTCCCCATAATGAAAATTGCCATGAGCTCATTATAGGTTGTATCTCTTATGTGAGGGCATGTATTAGATTCCTATGCTTATGGCAAGCTACACACTTACATAGATAATGGCAAGCATAATGATCTATTGTTGGTCAATAATATCTAGTTCAGAGTAAATTTTTGGCCAATGCCATCCACTAACATGGCTTCCATAAATACCATCATGGACCTCCTTGATTAAGAGTATAGCCTCCTCTGATGTCATGCATATTAACAATATCCCATTATAGCCTCACTAATAGAGCATGTTTCCAAGGATGGTATAATGGGATCTATGTTTAATGAAGGCTTTATGCTAATGATGATTGAGGTTTGGTGGTAGGATATTATCATGGAGGTAGGTGTAGATGTCATGGTACTAGGGTTGAATGGGATCAAGTATGGCACAAATTTTATAATGAGCCAATCGTTGATGGGTAGGAAATAATAATTATTTGACTAAAGAATATCCTTCAATAACATCCTCTAGAAGATCTATTAAAGAACCAATAGTGGCCATTGCATCAACAACTTTGTTATTTCCTTTAGGTGCTTGCTCAAAAGTTATGAAATAAATTTTTTGTTTCAATTAGTCAACCATTTGATTATAGGGAAGTAAATTCTCATCCTTAAATTGGAACTCTTCATTCACTTATTTTATAATTAACTGAGAATCCCCAAAGACTTTTAGTTTTTTAATATTCCACTGGATAACAAGTTGCAACGTAACAAGCAATGCCTCATATTCAACAATGTTATTTGTGCATGGGAAATATATACAGAAGGATTTAGGGATTAGGTCACATTATGGGGTTACCAAAAGGATTCCCACTCCCAACCCATGAATAGTGAAACATCCATCAAAATAATATTTCTAATTAGGTGATTCCTCAGTTGCTAATATAGATTCATTGGGGAAGGCTGTGATTAATGGTCTTATGTTTGCCACGGGTGCTGTTATGAGTTGATATATGATAACTTTCCATTTTATGGCTTTTTGATTTATATAATCAATATTTAATTAACTCAATAACATGGTCCATTTGGCCATTCTTCTAGTTAGGGCTGACTTAGATAACATATATTTAAGTGGGTCAAGTTTTGCTATTAGCTTGACCTAGTTATTTAACATATCATGCCTAAGTTTTTGTGAGGTGAAAACCATGATCAAGCAAGATTTCTCTATAGGGGTGTAATTGAGATCATTTGAAATTAAAGTTATAATTAGATAATAAACATCTCTTTATTTTCCTTCATTATTATGCTAATATAAGAGATCCCATATAACACATGGTGTAGGAGAGATATATAAGAGCAATGACCTTCTTGATATAGGTGGTGATAGGACTGGTGGTTTTACTATATATTACTACATATTATCAAATTCATTTTGACATTACAAGTTTTATTTAAACTAAGCTCCGTTATTTAAAATATGAGTAAAGAGATGACATTTATCTACCAATTGAGACATGGATTGTTGAATGGCCTGTAACTTCCCTTAAAGGATCCTTAGTTGCTTCAAGTTTTTTTTGGGGAGGCATTTCAACAATAGATTTTACCTTAGAAGGGTACACCTCAATACCTCATAAACAGACTATGAATCCTAAGATATTTTCTAAAGTGATTTTGAACACACATTTCTTGGGGTTCAATTTGAATTTATATTCTGTGAGCCTTTCAAAAATCCATTTGAAGACCATTGGATGTTCTGATATGAGATTAAAATTTCCTAGGATGTCATCTACATAATATTACATAATATCATGCATCATGTTATGTAATATGACTATCATGTCCCTTTGATAAGTGGATCCCATGTTTTTTAAACCAAAAGGCATTAATTGATAGCAGAAGGTCCCCCATGGAGTGATGAATTTAGTCTTATGTTGATCTTTGGGAGTAATTTTAATTTGATTATATCTAAAAAAACCATTCATGAGGGAAAACATTTCATATCCTATGGTAGAATCCATAACCATGTTGATATTAGGTAAAGGAAATTCATCTTTAGGGCATGCCTTGTTTATGTCTCAAAATTTGGTGCAGATCCGTATCCCTCCTTATGGTTTGGTGATAGGGATGATATTAGAGATCCACTCAGAGTAGTCAATGGGTCAAATAAATCCAACTTTTTAGAATTTATATAACTCTTCCTTGACCAATAATGCTAGTTCGGGGTGAATTTTGTAGATCTTCTATTTAATTGGTTTAGCATTCATATGGACCACTAAATGATGTACCACCAGGTATGATCTAACCTAGACATGTTATAATATCTCCATGAAAATACATCTAGAAACTCTTTAAGAAGCTCAATGAGAATTTGTTGTTCCTCAGATGTGAGAATTTCCCCTAGTTTAATAATTTTAAGATTTTCATCTATTCCAATATTTACTTAAATTACCTCCTTAATGAGAGAAGGAGACTGATCTTGAAGATAGGCTGGGAGTGGTGGTAATTCTTCCCTTGAAGCAAACTCATATAGAGTCTCCATGTCTAGTCCTTGATAGGACTCTTGTTCATTAGGATTTAATTGGATTTATTATATATTTGGAGAGGGATCATTTTTTTCATATTCTTATTCTTCTATTTTATTTAATGAGTCTTGTTGTTTCCCAAAATATGCAAATTCATTTAGATTGATAGTGAATCCTCTCTTTTGGTCTCCTGATGGCATGAAATCTTGAGATTTCAAGAATTCAATGATAGCCTCATCATTTTGGAATACATCAAAAGATGGCTCATTCTTCTAATCCCAATTTATAAGTTGAGGGTAGTAGAGGAATATATTGATGGTGGAAATGATGGTGTCATAGAAGAGGTTCGTGGTAGCTAGATTTTCATAGAGGCTTTATACATAACCTGTCTCAACTTTTTAATCATAAGTAGACTCTTTAGTAATCAAATAAGTATCCATGGCGATGATGTTTATGTCAATGCCTAGCAGTTTATACCTTAGGCCAAGACATTTTGGATGTTCTTGAACCTTAATAGGTTTCATTTTGCCTTATTATTTTTGACCTAGTCCTTGGCCCTTATATTTCATGTTTTGAAGAATTTTTTAAAGCTAGGGATATTTTTCCAGTGAAACTCTAGGGCCTCATTTTTAAGAATGATCCAAGAATCATCATGTTCTTCAAAATATTCATTTGATAACTTCCATATGCTTATGAAGGATATTGAACCAAACTATTAGATAACTAGTTTATCTTGCCTCATAGTTGGGGACCCATAGCTACATGGGGATAATGGAAGGTTTCCAACATAGAGAGTTCTGTATTCATATTTACCATAGCCCTTGGAAATTATTTTGATGCAAGTGATATATGGGGATTAAAATGAAGTGGGTGATATATTATTAGGGTGAACATATTTCATAACTTTAAGATTATAAGAGGAACTTTGGGTGCTTGGGCAATAGAAATCATGATTTGATTAGTCCATTTGAAAACTATGAAAATGTTGAATTTCCCCTAGGATTGTGACCTCCATTCCTAAGTGTGGGAATTTTAAAAATTTGTGGAGGGTAATGATTTCATCTCATGGATCTAAGGACATCCCAAAAGTAGATTATAGGGGAGATCTACGTCTACTACATGGATTAAAGTTTAGTAGACTATGGGCCACACAACTATAGGAAGATATATTATCCCTGTGGATGGCTTTTCATTATCATCATATACCTTAATCATTATTAGAGTGGGCCTTAAAAAAGATTAAAAATACCCCAAATTCTTAATAAAGTTAATACTACATAAATTCAAGGCTGATCCTCCATTTATAAGCACCCATGGGATTTTATTATTAGTGATGGAGATTTCAATGAATAATGGATAATTATGGTAAGGGCCTATGTGTAGCATATCTTGGGAAATAAAAGTGATTTGTTATGAAGGGGATAAAGGACCAACCAAGGATTGAATTTGATTGGTGTCAATATCCCTAGGAGCTTTTAATTCATTTAAGACTTGATTTAGTGTCTCTTGATGTACATACATATTGAGAAGATCCATAAGAGAGATTTGGATAGGGGTATTCTCAAGTTATTAAATGATATCATCTAGTTTATCGAAATAAATTGATACTTTCTTAGGGATGTGACTTTATGAGATGAGGATGCATGTGGGTCCTTTGGAGGTGCTCTAGGAACTATGATTTTGCCATGTTGTGTAGTATCTACACATTCAATTGTTTCCCTATTGATTTTGAGGATTAGGGATGGTGGATGTGCAAGATCTTGGGGGCCTCATATTTTGATGGTATTAATGTAATGGTATGAGATGGAGAGATAGTAAATTTGATTGGAGGTGGAAGCTTGACCTTGATCCCTCTATGGTTTCTTTTAACTTTGATCTTGCTTAGGTAAATAGTCCTGAAATATACGTAATTGATAAATTTTAGATTAACTTGTTGGACTCTTCACTTCAACTTCTATTTATCCTTTTTCTATTAAATCTTGGATAAAATGTCTTAATGGCATACATCTTTCAGTATCATGCCTTTTGACTTGATGGTATTAGTAAAATTCATCTTCTTGGTACCAATTAGGGCATGGATTTTTATCATCCAATGGTCAAATTTATAGTGGAGTGATCATATTAACAACAATTAATTATTGTAAGACCATTTATAAAAGTATGCCAAGATGAGTTATATGAATTTTACCATTCTATCCTTTAGTTTTCCTTCTGATATAGTTATACTAGAGATATTTTGGCTTGTGGTAGTAGGGGTTATTTTACACACTATCTGTATGTGCTTGGAATCAGTGACACCATCCACTACTAAACTCTTATTCTTGTTGAAGGATTTTGGTAATTTGATTGTCCCTCTTTTAATGAGTTATTTTTAAATATGAATACCCTTCTCTATAGTTTCATCAAATGATTTGGCTCACTATATTTTTAACTGGTATTTCAATTCTATATTTAGATTATCGATAAATATATTGGCCAATTCTTTCTCGAGGACCATGCATCAAAAATGGCTATCAAAGCTTCTCCATCATTGTAAAAATGATGTTAGGATCTCCCCCTTACTCTATTTAGTTTTGTATAGATCAATTAGGGAGATGTAATGTTCTATAAAAAAGGTAAATGTCTCATAAATTTCTCTATTAGTTCTTCAAAAATAGTGATGGATCACTTTGCTAGATACATGAACCATTCAAATGCAGGTCTTGTGAGACTTTTAGAGAAGAGCCTAAGTATATAAGCAACATTATACATGAAATAATGACATGCCACATATAAATTATACACATGGTCATGTGGGTCCCCTCTCCCTTTATATTTGACAAACTTTGGAATTTCAAAGTGTGCCATAAAGGGTATTTGTAAAATGCTCATATCTAATGGGGATGTCTAGAACTCTTCATATCTATATCTCATTGATTGAGTGTAAGGGTTAATATAATAAAGGGTTTACTTCATCATCTTCCACTCTTGGGAAAATGAGGGATCCATTAAGGGATTAGAGGTGTGTGTTTGGCTTGTTCTTGGTCTTGATGGATCAAGATTAGTATTTTTGGTGGTTCATATTGGTAATGTGGGGTTTTGATTCTTAGCATAGAATTAGGATGTGAGGGAATTAAATTATTGGATCAATTGATCTAGGTGATCTTCCAAGGAAAATCTCTTCCTTTCAACCTCAATGTAGTTGTTATGAGGGGTTTCTTCTTCTTCTTCTTCTAATTCTTATATGTGGTCTACAAGCTTAATTTCCCCTATTCCTGATTAGTGTTATTTCAACAAAGTGGAGTGTTTGGTATAGATGATGGATGGATGAGGTGTTGTAGGAGATTGAGATTAAATGTAGGGGGTAAATTTCCCCCTATTACAATGACTTGGGAAAGAATTTTTTCATGGTTCTCATATATATTTATTAGTTGAATTATGCTCTAACCTCATCACTATTAAATAAGTCATTAGTGAGTCATTCATCTTTTTCATGAGTGTGAATATCTCTTTGAGTTTATTAATTATCCTTACTTTGCTTACATAGGGTCCTAAAGACATCATTCTCTTGGTTTGATCCTTATCCCATTCTTAGGATTTGGGCATGGGTTTTGATGGGCATAGTGGATAACATAGGGTGATGTGAGGGTGATTAAGTGTTATTTTGATGTAGGATGAAAAGGAATGTGACTTTGAAGACTATACTTATCTTAAATTTTAGACTAGAGTGGTCAAGAGATGTGATATGGATGTGGTAAGATTTATGTTTGGATATTTAAGACTAAGGTGATCAAATATTACCAAGGTGACAACCCTATAAAGGTCTAATATATTAAGGAGACTAAGGGATGAGATGACTAAACACCTTTTCACATGAACAATATGATGATTGGATGGGTGCTAGATATGAATAGGAAAGATTATAAGATGATGGGGTGCTAGACAAGACCTAACAAGGTTTTAGACTTTGATAATGTTTAATCAAGTTAGAATGGATGAAGTGATGAGTAGAATTAAAAGTTATGGGTGACCACTATAGTTTAGTCTTCAAGATAAAATCTAACACTCAAGGTTGTGGTGAAGGAGATGAAGATGAAATAGGTTTGTTTTAGTCCTAATATTGGGTGTATTCTAAAATTAATCTAGGTGTTTTGGTGATAGAAAGGACAAGGCTAACTTGACTCACATATGATACGTGTCTTAGCACAACATGCATGTAATCATGTTAAACCATAAGCCCTATTATTAGTCAATAAAAAGGGTGTGTAACCTGAAAAATACACCATACAACAGATTCATGGGTGAGGTTATAGGGCTAGTGACCTGTTAAAATATATACCAAATCCACTTTAACTCCATCTGCACTTGAGGGTCACTTAGGAGTTTATCCTGACTCTAGCTGTAAGTCACCTGTTATGATCGATAAGTCCTAAGCTAGGTTTACATAAGGTGTCTAGGGGCATCCATGATATATGAAAGGTACATGGGGCTCAAATCTATGTAGTGTGCAATCTAATGCCTGGTTCAAAGAATTAACTCTTCCCTTTCATAGATGACCTATATGGGGTTAACCATTTAGCCTAACGATAACTATCCCTAATATTTATACTTCACTAGAACACAAAGTGTAGTTAAATGCGTAGTGATGAAATACATGCCACCAACCCCTAATGACTAGGAAAATGCATGGGGTTGAATTCCACATCATGTTACACCTTAAAAATCAAAAATTGGGTTAACAAACAAGTAAAGGTTTATTTAACTAACTAATTAACTATGTGAGAGAATTACACAAACAAGGAAATATATATATATATATATATATATATATATATACAATTTTAAAAATTTAAATTCTAGACTAAGCCCTAATCCTAAAAATAAACATGATAGTAAACTAATCTAGGGCCTCTCACTAAGGTGTCTTGCATGAAAAATGATTAGTAGTTTTTAAGTAGATAAAATCACTTCTGTAACCTAAAAAACTACACTTGCACAGTCATAATATTCAAAATTGATTCCAAAAACTACAATACCATAACTTATAGATAATATGGTAACTTTGAGATACATGGTTTTACTAACAGTTAGTTAGCTCTAACCATGTAGTTAGGCAAAACTACATGTGGTTAGTGCAATACTACAGATAGAAATCAATACCATAACTATCAAGATGCAGTTTTGTAGCCTTCAAGAAAGATAATAAAATTAATAGAAGATAAAAATATTTATAGAATGATTAAAGTTTTTTAAAAATGTTAAAATAGGGTCAAAATATTTACATAATGATCAGAACAAGTCTATATTAAGTATTGGTTAGGTAAATGCATTACTAAATTACCTAAATCAAAACTGATTGTAGATGCTCAAAATTGATGCTAAAAACCAATATTACCCCTTTCAAAAGGAAATTTTGCTTCCCAAGAAATAGATATATTCAAATTGATTGTTAGATGTTTAAGATAGATGCTTTAAAATATTTAGATTATCTTCAAATCTAATAAATTAAGAAAAAAAATACTAAGAATGGATAAATTACTGAAAGATGAATGATATGACTTAATTTCCTATTATATTCAAAATCACTTGTCAGTATTCAAAACCACTTATGGAAAAAAAAAAAAAAAACCTTTATCAAAAGGCAGTATTGTAGAGGTTAAAATTTGATAGTACATACAAAATATGCATAATGTTCACTAGGGTAAAACTCTATATAGAAAGCTAGATATGTATAACCTAATTAATAACAGCTAATGTCTACTAAAATCTTAAAAAACCAACTCTGAAATCTAAAAAATTGTAGTTAGAAATCAATATCACCTCTATAAATATGTGGTATTACATGAAATAGTCAAAACATAAATTTTAGGAATGTTTGATGTTTATCTAGATAGAACCTCTTCTTCCCTGTACGGAAATAATAATCAAACAAGGACAATAAAATTGTTAAAAATTAAAAGCCACTAGTTTAAGTTAGTAATTTAAAACCTAAGTCAAAATCACCTCTTACAGAGGCAAAACCACACCTAAAAATCAATAACATGACTAGAGACAAGCATTTTTGATTAATGCGAAAAACCTACTATTGTTAAGAGTGACAAAACTTTTATTTACTCTTGTAAGATACCCAGGTTAGTATAAATCTAAAAAAACTAGAAAGATGTCAATATAGCTAATGTTTGAATTTAATATAGTATTATGTCAAAAATATACTTATACTATCAAAATCATGGCTGTAAATCAATAATGCCTCTTATGAGAGGTGGTTTTACAAAGCGTCAAAAACTTGTCAAAAAATCCCATAGTTAGTGGTTAATTCATACAACTAATCAAAACTACATCTATAATCCTCAATACCACCTATTCAATAATGTAATTTGTAGATCAAAACTACACTTTGTCTAGGACATGAAAATTTTAGAGTCGAATTTTCTTCCAACCAGTCCTGCAAGCTTGTTTAACACATCTAACATGTACAATGGTCAATTTAAAGGAGGGATCTCACTATGGTCACTAATGTATGATTGTATTTTTGAGCTATGGATTGAAAATAATAAAAATAGTAATCTTAACCCAAAACTAAAATAACATCAAAGTGAGATAAATATAGGAACAATAAAAAATTAGAAATGACTTCTTATCATCACTTTGCTCTTAATAACTTCCCTCCGAGATCTCTAAACTAATTTTATAATGCTATTTGAATTGTATGTGGATTGATTGATAATGGATTCAAGATGGATATAGTGGATTCTTTGGATGATAGAGAGAATACAAGTGGGTATGAGTTCTTAGGATAGCTAGTATATGGATGCAAGAATGGCTTATCAAATTTATAATTAGTTTAACCATGCTCCAAGCATGGCTATTTATAGGTTGATGGAGGAGGTTTTAGATGATTTTTTAACTCATTTAGAATTATATGGCTTAGAGAATTCTAGAAAGTTAGGGAGGTCTCTAGATCTAGAGGCTTATATATTAGATTAAGGGATAATAGGGACCAGTTAGGGGTTTAGGGAGGTTTAAGGCTTATATGGGTGTAGGAGAGGCTAGGGATAGGTTGGTTATGAGGGTAGTTGGAATATATATGTATTTTTAATTGGTAAGTGGGCTAGTGGGTAGTTAATGAGGTAGGATTAGTATTTAAGTCAGATGTTAATGGGGTAATGAGGGGAATAATATGTCATGGGTATGTACAAAGGTTAGTAGGATGTAAAAAAATTTAATAGGAAATAAGATTTAATTAATTGGTTAGGATTATGGTTACATGATTTAAATAGTGAAATTATTGGGATAATTAGGGCTAGTGGATTTAGGTGCATACACCAAGTATAAATACATAAAATTCAAAGTTTCATGGTACCAAGTGTTGAAGATCAAAACATTGTATTGAATTATATATTTCTGTGATATTTCACACACAAACATAAGTGGGAGAACTAAAAGTGGTGTGATCCCTCTTTAGAGTATTGGAATGTAGAAAAAACTCAATCACTAAGTGGGGAGTGGTTGAGGTTGTCCAACCAAAATAGATAATCCATTTTTTGAGTCATTTCTTGGTCAAAAGTGAAACTAAGGTTTAGACAAAAGGAGAAGAAAACATGCATCATCTCACTAGGTTGAAGGGCACACTTGCATAAAAAAATTAGAATCCAGACATAATTGGATGTCTCCTAGGAGTTTCAAACCCTAAAATACTTATGAAAACTATTGGTAAACTAAGGACACCCTAAGTCCATCACAAGGGTCTCAATTTTACCATAGGTGTCCAAGTAGCTCCTTAGACCATGATTTTCACAAGGAAACTTGATGACACTTTTTTGAGAATTTTTTGAACATGTGTTAACATTTGTAATTAAAAAACAAACAACAAAAAGTCTAGTACATGTCTTCCATCTTACTATGTAAATCTAAAATTGTCTAAGTGAAATATCAATCCTTCTAGGGTATTATTGCTTTATTTTGCATAATTTGAATATTTATAGTTTTATTTTATGTAGTTTGAACATTACTATAAAATATAGTAGTTTTTTGGTGATCCCCATAATTTTTTTATCACAAAAAACCCTTTGTATTTTATTCCTAAGGGTTTCATTTTTATTTCCTAGGGTTTTAATTTTATATTCCATTAGGGTTTAATTTTAAATTTGATTCCTGATTTCCCTTTCATTGGTGTCTGTTTATCTTATGCCTTCGGTTATTGATATTAAATATCTAAAAAGAATATATTTTTATGTTTTATCTTATCCTAGAAGTAGGTCTTCTGATTTTTCTCCTTGTCCTCTTAGGATTTGGAAAATTTACATGCATGTGTATCCTGCAAACCCTACTATGACTCATCATATGGATTCCTTGATTTCTACCCATGTTGTGCCTTATGATTATAGAAATAAGTATGAAGTTACTCATTATTATATGACTAATGATAATAATTGTGTGAATGATGATCATTATTGTATGAATGAAGGGAAGGATTATGTTGATTATGAATATATGCATGATGGTGCGGAGGATTAGTATGCTAGTAAAGTATATTTATACAATGATAGTGAAGGAGAAATAGGTCAAGAGATTAGTTATCCTTCCCATTCCATATCCATTTCAAATAATCATGAAGTGGAATAATAAGAAATTAAAATTGAGTTAACTAACACACTTCTTGATATTACTAAGCTCATAATTAGGAAAAGTGATACAATATAAAAATGAATAGATAATATACATGTTAATTCTCATGATGTTATACCTTAGAAGGATGATTCTAAGTGGAAAGAATTTTATATGATATCAAATGTGATGTTAATTCTTCTATTGATATGAAATGTGATGTTAATGCTTCTATTGATATGGAATATAATGTTAATCCTTATAAAGAAATGAAATGTGATGGTATTTCTACACCATGCAATGGTTCCTGTATTGATATGAAATGTGACAATGTTTATAAGAAATGTAATGATAGGAATGTTTGTGATGAATATTTTATAGTTGTGTTTAAGCTAGATGGTGAGATGAAACCTATGAATGAACCTTTCCAATCCATAACCATGCTTACTAGATATATAGTGTCCATGATGCATGAAATGGGTGAAATTCAAAAGAAAGTTTTTGCTTTATCTTTATATTCCAAGTCATAT
Source organism: Torreya grandis (assembly GCA_037957365.1). Taxonomy (NCBI): domain Eukaryota; kingdom Viridiplantae; phylum Streptophyta; class Pinopsida; order Cupressales; family Taxaceae; genus Torreya; species Torreya grandis. The sequence continues at coordinate 4,803,982 of JARHVA010000625.1, forward strand.
AATGCTAATTTTTATAATAATGTCATATTAGGGAAACTTATAATGTGAAATATATTTAACTATCCCTATCTATAAATATTCATTATGCCTACATTTAGATTATTTTATGTACATGGAAATACTTATGTACACCTTGCACAATTTGTGTACTCTTTTTAAGAACATTTGTGTGATGGGAGACTATTTTATAAAAGGTTTTCATAAAAGTATAACAAGTAATTATTTAGATTGATTCTACAACTCATCTAGTGGATCAATAGCCTTCTTTGTAAATCTTAAAGAGGATTTCCTATCTCATTTCAATAATAGTAAAGGTCTTAAATTAATGTTGGAACATATCCAAATCCTTCAACAAGGTCATGAAAAACCTATATAAGATGAATTTAAGGTTCAAAAATACATTACCTTGCTTAATATATCAACCAACTAATTTGGAAAATTAATTCATCTTTAGTAAAGGTATTTTACCTCTACTTAGGGAAAGAGCACATTATAATTCTTATCCTTCTTTTGAGAAAATATAAATTGATATTTATGCTTATGAGTGTGATGTTTTTCATGCACACACTTGTGCCTCTTACTCTACTAGTTCCAAAAAGTTAACAACCTCAGATCTCCAAAGTCAATCTCCACATAGTAAGGATACTAAAAATAAGATAATCAATAAAAAGATGATTTGTATGAGTCATACACCAATTATGGATCAATCCATCCAATTTGATAGTTTTAAGGATAGAAAAAGTGACATTTTATGCATGTTACTTGATAAGAAGTTGATCCCATTGCCTTATAGTCAACATCACTCTACACATCATTTAACATGAGTGGGGGAAAATCATTTGTAACTATAATTGCATCAATGGGCATAGAGATAAAAATTGTTATGTATTGAAAAATATAATTGAACAACTTTTGGATAAAGGTGTCATTACATTTAAAAAATATAATAAAAATCCCACAAGGTTAGCTTCTCCATAGTTTTATATTTCACAATCTATGAAATCCAATGTATTATGAAAGTTATTAAAAAGGAACCAATGGTTATTCTAGCTCTTCTAGAAGGTTAATGCAGAAAAATACCTTTTATTGATGACAAGGTATAATAAAATGCATGAAAAATTAGTTTCCTTAAGGAACAAAGATACAATGAGAATAAGTTATAACATACAAAAACCTATGAGGAATTAATATGGAATATTAACCTATAAGTTTCTTTTGGTCTAAGATAGTGGATACTTTTTTGTGAAGCCTATTATAACACAGTTCAATGGAATACTTGGAAAATCATGGATAAATCAAATGAAAACAACTTTGAATAATATTAATATGACTATTTCATTTGAATGCCAATGTGGTTTTCTTATTTATCAAAGAGATAAATCACTTGAAAATGAAACTCCTATTAAGAGTATAGTTACATTTCAAAGAACACAAATATGGGTGCCAAAGCAAAATAAATAAAGTAAAAGTAGATAAATTATGCAATTAATGAGAAATACTACACATAAAAGGCAATAAAATAACAAATCTCCAACTATTACTATTAGCCAAGTATAACCATGTGCATTATCCCAAGCAAGTTTAACATAAATATCTAATGCAAATGCTAGTGCTCCTACAAGTTTAGTGCCAAAGGTAAAACCACCTAATTAACTTACTCATGAATTAAATCAATATAATATTATATATGATGATTAATTATTATATATGCATGGTTGGTCAGATGATTCCACCCCATTTTATTTTTTGTATTGTGATGAGATTATTAGCTAGCCTGAACATAATCTAATGTACATAGCTTCTTGATGTTTTATTGATTGATTACCCTCTCTAGAGTTTGATTATTTTCTATTTATTTATATACATGGGTACATATGATTTTATTGATAATTCTTTTATCCCTTGGATTTTCTTTGATTATGATGTTTTTATTGGACTTTTCTTTTTAATTATTTATATTGATATGAACATTCATGATAGCTATCTTGAAATGACACATCCTTTAGATAATTCTAAGCTTAGCGCACATTCATTGAGGCATGATTCATCTAGATGCAACATCCTATTGACCCAAACCTCCATATTGACTAGATATCCTTATTATTAATATGGCCACATTGGGCTTACATGATTGCATACATTATATACCCACATATCTTTGTGAAATTTTCATACACACCAATTATTGCTCATTAGAGGAATGTGTCTTCTTATTTTCACATGATATTTTGAGACATGATTTTGTGATTCACATTACACTAGGGGCATGTTTCTTACCTTCACTTCTTTGAGCCTACTTTTTATTACAATTGGTACACATCATGTGTTGACATACATTATGGATTATTTAGATCTCTTATATTCTTCAAGCCTGGCCTCTTAGCCTTGATTTATTATATATATATATTTTACATATTAAAAAAAAATAAAAAAGAAAAAAATCACAAAAGTATTAAAAAATAAAATATTTTAAAAATTAAAAAGCAAGATCTATGATTTACATGATTTGGTAATATACATGATTGATTAATGTTATTTATCATATATACATTGAATTACATATCCATTTTTTATGCACATTATTTTCATATTATACATAAGTGGGATATAGGATATATAGGTTACATATGATACATGGAAATATATATGCATGACATTATATATACCCATAGGCTACCTCTTTATATCAGGTTCTATATGCACCCAAAAATTACATGGTATGATATTTCTAACCAATCCAATGATGATGTAGTGATTTATACACACATGCTCAGACTCAATCCCCTTTGAAATTATCTACCTATTTTTATTCTCATTTTAGTCTTGGTAAAACTCAAAAATTACTTTATTGGAGTCTATTTTGCCTTAGTCTCTGAACTACTTTCTTGGTGACAGAATCACCCTAAACTATGACACTTCCACCACTCTCCATTACAAAACTACCCCATTAGTTGCACTTTCACTGTGGTATTTTCATAATCATCAATAAAAACTTCTCAATTTTAAAGCAATTGTGTAATTTTCTATGGTTTTTATATTATAGAGATTGATTAACCCATCATAGTTTGTGGTGGCTACACAACCACCACTTACAAATAATAGTGGTTCCATCATCACTTATTCTCATGTTATTTTTAGTTTCTAAAACTTGTATTTTCATGCTTTTTGAATGTTTATTATCATGTTTCTTATTTTTTATACCTTGTGTTAACCTCATTTCTATCCTAAGTCCCTATTTATTATATTTTTTATTAGTTTAACAATGAGTTTCGCTCCCTCTTTCACCTTAGGCAAGATCCATTGCTTCTCTACAAGTAAACCATTTTTGGATTGCTTTTGGGTCTAAATTTTGCATTGAATATTATTGTTTTAAAGATATTAAAAACATTATCCTAATTGACTTAAATTTTAGAAACTATTTTTCTCCACCTTTGGTCATCTTCATGGTAATTCTACATAGTTTTTGGGGAGGATAATTCATACGAATCAACAACTAGTTCTTTACTATCTATGAATCAGCCTAGCCATTATTCAATTTCTATTATTTTTTAATATTGTGTCTTTACTTCCTTCTCAACTTTTCATCCTTTTTTTAAATATTTTTAAGCACTGTGATTGATAAATTAAGGAGCCATTTACCCAAGGATACCTTATTTTACTACAACAAATATTTACTTCCAGTTGATCTACACCTTGATTAGGTTGGGGGTTTTCAATTTCTTTTTTTCTTATTAATTTATTATATTATATTAGTTTATATTATTTTTAATTTATTAGATTAGTTTTCATTTTAAAATGCATAGATAGGAGAAGAAAACTTTCATTCTCTCCTCTCTCTTTCACCAAAAATAATAGCTTAAATCTTTACTATTTGCATCTGCATATTAGGATCTTTTGAAAAAATGTAGTTTAAATCCAAATGCTAGGTAAATTTTAAGAAAAAATAAACTCATTTTTCAGTTTCAAAACAAATAATTTTTTATTTTAACAAGCTTACATTCACAAGTAAATAAACACACATACACCTAGAAAACTCGAGGAAAACCTAGGGAGAATAAAGTTGGCATCTTGGACTTGATTTCATTTATTTTAATAAAATAAGAATGTACTTGTATATTATAAATTATTAAAATCATAAATTTTATTTCATCCTTATTCAATAGCAAACCATTCAATTCAGTGTGCAATCATTTAGAACACTAAAAACTAGTTTCTATCTTGCATGCATAGAATAATTATTAGATACTTGGAGATTGTATTCCCTAGGGTTTGGATCTAATATTATCTTGTTTTCATGTTAGATAATAATTAATTTAATTATATTTTCATTCATAATCTGAAAACATATAAAATAAATAATTTCATTTATCTTGCATATCATGCACACTAGACAAACATAAAAAATCATCAATCATAGTCTTCTTTGAAAGTTTTATGTTCAACATTGCATACATCCAAAATTTAAAGAAAATAATAAAAACAATAATCTCTCTCTATTTGATTTTAGTTACCTTTAGTTATTTTTTTTAGTACTTTAATTTCAAAAATCAAATCAATTTCAATTTATTTATAAAAACCTTGTCGAAATGTGCACAAGTACAAAAATAATCAACAATCAAAACCTTTCCAAGACAAGTGTAAGTACTAAAAACATTTGTAAACACAATACTTACCAAGATGAGAATAATAAACTTCCTTGATTACACATTCAAAATAACAAACACATATCTTACAACACATTAATTACAAGATATACACTTATTCATTACCAACCAATCTTTCTCTATCATTAGATGACACTCACTGAGCATCCCTATCCTCATAATAATAATCCATTTCTTAGAGTGCCTACTTCCATTGTAATAATTATAATTTATAGTGATATTGATTCTGAGCTTAGGCTTCACGTCTTTCACTCTACCCATAGTTAAGATCTTATTCTTATCCATATTTAATCCTTAGCCAAACAATCTAGGCCCATAGTCTCTTTAATACAACCCCTCTATATTCTTCACCACCAAGTAAACAAACTTAAAATATGAGCCTTCCATATTATATTTTTTATTTTCCTCAAGTCTAGACTCATCCTATTTCATTTAGACTACCCGTTATCTTCCATTTCATCATCTATCTGAGACAAACCTCAAGAAGTTGAGTGCATAGTTTAACATGTGCATACAAATTGGTGTAATTGACATGAGAGGCATATCCTTTTACATATCCCTTTTTAATCTCTTCTCTCCATTTTTATTTTAATTTGTATTATGAGAGTATTATATACTCCCTAAATTTTTATAATCAAGACATCTTTGAAATAACTATAGACTTTGAAAATTATCATAGGAATATTCACCCTAGAAACAAAGCCTCCCTTCATAGTTGGAATAAAAATACTTTTCTAAAAAACATGGAAGCCTAATATAAAAAACATCCTTGTAACTCACAAACTAAATCAAGGGTAGTGATCCTTGAGTTTTATTATACAAAAAAAACTACTAGCAATCACCTTGACTCTAACAACATATCATTCACTAGTGGAAGTGATACCAACACATATTTTAACCTGACCATCCATTAGCCTACAAAGCCCAAATTCCTAAAGTATAATAAAATATGATCAATACATTGATATAATGTGTAGTTTGTAAGATGAGATTATTAGACTAAAAATGCCTTTGCATCCTTCTCCCAATAACCAAAACATTGTCAATCCATAGGAGTAACAAACAATACTTTCTCTAGAGGCCTCTAATCTAAATCAATCTATTTTTGGTCATCAAGCCATATCTCATATAGTTGATACCAAAGAGGTCACTAGAACCACCATTCCTTCATATTTTAATGAACTCATCTCAATCTTGGTGGGTCACATTTGATATTTAGATAGTAACCAAGCCTCTCTAAATCAATGAATGACCAACAATCCCTCTAATCAAAGCCATTCCTTTCCCATTCATACCCTAATGAAAAATTACCAACCATCAATGCATCCATCTAACCCACCTCGTATTATTCATGCCTAAAACCAATATCCAAGGGACATCCTTACTCATAGCATCCCCAATCTCCCTACTTCTAACATCCCTTCATACTAACAACTCCTTCATAATACTATGGTAAGTTTTTACATATATGCTCCTCCCCATAATATGGTGACCAACAATCCTCCACCATACATCCCTCTGAGTTATGTGCCACCCATGTATTCTCCCCCTTCACAAACCAACCATATAATAACTTATACACCTCTGAGTTACATCCTACCCATGCATATGCCTACCTAGTCATATTCCTACCCAAACAACACCTAACCCATATTAATATAACACTCTTCCTCCTTAATATCATATGTTCTCTAAATCCACTCAATTGGATAACTAATTTCTAGCGTACTCCACACCACCCTACCAAACATCATATTTTCCCACCCATATCCAAACCCACTAATTCAACCATATTCCATTTTGCCTTTAATAGTTTCCAATGACATGGGGACATACATTTAATACTTGAAATAACCCCTCAATCATAATATATGAGGAGTTATTCTACCATGTCCCTTGACTGTCCTCTCCAAGTTTAAGGGATAATGAGATCCTAATGTGCATGTCAAGGCATATGCTAATTCTATTTGAGAACTCTTAGCTTGGGGTGGGATGGTTACAAAACAATTCCTAAATACCCTTGATAGAATATCCCTTGATTGGTATTATTGCCTCTCCGAAGGGTTTATACCTTATTTTTACCAACTCATGGCTGATTTTTTCAAATCCTTTGATATGAACAAACTCCTAAATACTGGCATATGAGTGTTCTTGCACATAAATCAAGAGCATTAAAAATCAACTCCTCATTTCATTATGATATGGCAACAAGTATTATACTTGTTTTCCAACATGCCACACATAGACAAAGGTAACTATATAATATCTTCTAGCAGTCCCTTAACAAGGAGACAAGATAAGATGTGTAGAAATTCCACTATCGGTATTACAAAGTATCACTTGAATGTGATCTCAAAAATGATCAAATGACCATTAAAAGTGGACACAAAAACCTATATAACTAATGACAAGATAGTCATCTCAAACTAAAATAATGGAGGCTATCAAAACTCTAGCCAAAATGACCCTAACAATCAAGATCCTAAGATTATATATAAGAACCATAATGCCACCATAAATGACATCACAGATCAAAAAAATAGGATGAATTTGGATAAAAATAATCCACCTCAGCCTATGAACAATAATAATAATGCCAAAAATAACCACATGGGTGCAAAGAATCAATACTTTCCCCCTAATATTCACATTGTTGACTTCAACTACTGTGATCCTTATAACACCCAATGGAAAAACCAAAATCGAGGATAGTTTTAAAACACCAAACCTAATCATAATCAATGCTTCTATTATAACAACAAATAATAAGGTTTTGTATAACATTCCCAACATCAAAATCCTCAAGACTATGATCTTATTGTCTATTATGTTTTTTATAGAGTCATTGGACATGATACTCAACTCTATAGGGAATATATTAAATTCATTCAAAAACTCCTTGATAACCAATGACAAACATTTATAGACATGTTCCTAGGGAATGCTAATGCAAATGCTTAATCCTAATCAACTATTACCATAACACCTCATAATAGTATCTTGGGAATATACCAAAACCCCTTCCTAAACCATCAATAATTTACTATCTTGAACCATCCACAATTTATTCAAATTATACAACTCCTATTGGTAGGTACTCATGATGTCAAGGGCTCTACCTCTGACACAATAAACCATAATGTGGCTCCACAACTAGGGTCATAAATAAAGACATGTATGATAGGAGTTATGTGATTTGAAATTGTGGAAGATGTAAACATTATTACCCGTACAAGGGAGTATCAACCCAAAACCCCTTACATGATAAATGTATTTGACACTAACACCAATCCCAAACTTGTGGGGAACTATGATTTAATTTTTGATCTCAAAAAGGCATTTTCCCATATCTCTTTCCTAGATATTCTTAAAAACTCTCTTGCCCATCATTCAACATTATTCAATGCCTTAGGATTAGGTCATCTAGTTAGTGTCACATCTCCATCACAAGCTTAAATCAATCATTTTAATCTGGATATGTTCCCACATGGAAACAATTCAAGAGACATTGGTTACTTCTTTGACCTAAGTAACCTCCACCCAAATGTAAAAATGGCTAGGAGGGGAGATCTAACCTTGTATCTACAAGTATGGATCTATAACAATTATGTAAAATGATCAATGGTTGATGATGGGGAAGTCATCAACATAGTCCAATTTTCATTTCTTTATAAACTTGGGTATAAAAAAACTAATCACTCTAATACCAAGAATACTTTGTAAGGTTATGATAGCCTCAAGTCTACATCAATAAAAACTATCATACTTCCAGTCACTTTGGGTCATAAGATTGTTTTGATATAATTTTACATGATTTATAGAGATACAATTTATAAAATGATCTTAGGTAGATCTTGGATCCACATGATGAAGGCAATCTCTTCTACCCTATTCCATAAAATTAGGTTCCTCCACTTAGGGAAAGACTTTATCGCTCAAGATACCCTAAGCCATTTGATGTAATTAAAATGAACATGCATAAAAAATTAGAGCTACACATTTATTATCACTTACCCACCAATGGTGTGACAAATCCCCCATAGTTGGTTGAAGATAAAGACCCCTTGATAACCAAAGTAGTTATCTTAAAGAGGGGTATTAAAGTTCCTAAGCTTCCATCAAATGACAAATCCAAAGAAAAGGGAGTTGAAACAACAAAAATAGTAAGTGAAGAAAATAACATGACCACATGATATCAATATAAATTAAGTCTATGGCTAATATTCTTAATATCCTATAAAGATATGAACTGATTAGACTTCCTTTTGATCCTTATAAGATCAGAACCTATAGTTCTCGCATGTCTCTCATCATAGCATCTCTTAACCTTAGTATTAAAAACCACCTTGTTGACATGATATAAATATTGGGGCATGAGGATAAACCCCAAAAAGAGCCCAATGATCCATATCATCAATATAACCACCTAAATCCCTATCACATAGGGGCAAGCATTAGTTTAAATCATAGTTTAGATTTTAAGATAGATAAACAAACCATTTGTCCTCCCCTAGCCATGTTAATGATTGAAGGAAGGATTCATACATTGATAATTGGTACCATTGAAGTTAACATCAATTCTAATGATTACCCAAAAACCCCCAATGTTGGATCCTCTTTCCTTCCTACAAGAGAAGAGGACCATAGAGAGCTATTTACTATGCTCTCTCAAACTCTCCCAAGCATGACAATGGGAAAAATAGTGTCAACCATGTCTCATTAGGAATATTGTGGGTTTTTATAATATGACCACAAACCTCTTATACAAGAAAATATTATATAAAATAGCCCATTGAATTCTAACAAACTTTGGCCTTCCCTTATCCACACGTTTTGACAAGACAAATAGAGATAATCATACCATATCAGTGGTATCATGAGATTCACAATTATTCTCACAAATGTCCTATACATGTAGGATACCTTATCCTTAAACTCGACAACCAAATTGAAAAAAATAAAGGAAAAGGTCATAAATTTATACCTAACTAGTGAAGCCCTTACCTAGTGACTGAAGATTTCAATAATGGAGCCTATTGGTTATGCAATCTAGAGGGAAAGGAGTTTGGTGAATCTATGAAATTATTTCACCTAAAACATTTCTATATTTAGTTATCATATGTCACATTGCCCTCATCACATTGCATTTTTCATAGTTTGTATGGTCATCCCCATATCAAATTTGTTGTTTTATGATTATTTAGTTATTAGTGCACACATCATAAAAGATTTTAGAATATGGCATTTCACATCATCCATTCTCACATTACCCTATCACCCCATAGAGAACATTCTCAAAATTATCATTACATTAGTTCTTGCCTTAGTTATTACGATATGAGTACATCTATTTTCCCGACATCTTATTGTATATCCTAGAAAATGCTAGCCTACAATCTAGTCTATAGGCTTGTCCATGGTAAAATCTCCTCTCATGGTGCCTTCTAAAGCATAACATTAACATGAAAAAAAATAGGTAATTTTACTCGCCTATCTTGGTCTTTGGTGGTGAGATATTTTATCCTAATAGTTGAATGGGGCCAAGATTTGGGGGTAAAGGCCTTGAAAATAATAAAATTAGACACTCTTGTACAAATATAAAAGGCTTATGCAAATATAAAAAATTGAACTTCCCATCTCTCTCCCTTACTAACCTTTGGTATTGAGCCCTTGTATCTTACTGGTTACACGGGGTTAACAATGGGGATAGATGCACTTACTTACCTACATCTAGTATTTGGTGATGAGCCCATGTGTCTTTTTGGTCACATGAGAATAAGTTTAGGGGGTCACAAATAGAAGATAAAATTTAAATGTATAACTATTAAATTAGAAGTTATATAGATTAAAAGTTATTCCAAAGGCTTGCTACATGTCTATGTTAAAAAGGGTAACCTTATCCCACTTATTGATTCTATCAGGGTTAGTTATATCTGGATGAGGCTTAAAAAGTTGGTATTTTGTAAGTTCTAGCAAGAAGTACACTTTTCCTATTTGCTCATAAGGATTAGGTCATCTCAATTTTTCTTACAAAGTTTTGATTTATGGTATTCATTCTTTATCATCTCACATTTATCTTATCATATTTTTTATTCCTTGATGTAAATTAAAATGTAAACAAAATAACCAGGTCATCACCTATAAGACAAATGTTAGCACATTTACAATTTCATATATTTGTCATCGCATTAAATTATTTGCATACATTTTGTTTCATATATATAAGAATTTTCCATAGAATTGTATCAAAAACAAAGAGATACATGTACATCATCATATGCGTAGTCATCTAGAGTGTATAAATAGAAAATAAAAAAATAGAAATTAAAGCCCCTAACACATAATGACAAGTCACTAAAATGTAAACCATAACATATCCATATATATCATACAACTATCAAGTTTGTACAACAAGCATATTTGGTACAATTCATCTCCATAAAGGACAAATGAGTCAAACATCTCAAAAATAAAAAATAAAAAAATAAAATTTGTGTTTATACATGTTTAATAGTGGTCCTAAAGTCCTAACCTCCTCTCACTTTAGTCACCTCTTGTAAAGTCTTCATCTAATACTCTAATCCTATTATATGCTTATGTGGGCAAGGGTTTTCCATGGATATGTTATAAGTTGGGAAAAACCATCTTACAAGTACCTATCCTAATAGGTAGTCTCACATTAAACAAACAAGTGATACCTAATGTACCCAATCCCACAATCACATTTATATGATTTATTTCAATAATTAATATATTTAAGAATATTTTTAATGATTTTTTCTAAATTGGGGCAAAAACACAAAGACATTGAGAATGAACCTGGGCTTGATCCACTCCACTTACAACTATTGTATCCACCATATCCTCTCTATAATCATTTATTATTCTATTTTCTAGCTCAATTTCATTACCATCAACCCAAAGATAAAAAATTCCTAAACCCAATTTGCACAAATAACTTCTATTCTTGGTAAGCTTTTATAGTCTTTTAAAACTAGCTGTTGTGATCTAAAAACCTTATATGTTTAATAATTTCCTTTTTAAACTCATGTTTTACATATTTTAGATAGTTTTATGGTTTCATTAATGTGATTTATGTCTAAGAATAATTTTTTTAAAGTCTTATCTTTTCATAGCATGTTTGTATGTCATTTTTAGTTTTGTAGGTACATACCACTCAACCCCAAACTTAGTCCCCCAATGGAATGATTTAGGTAGTATAATCTCTACCTTGCATAAATGGTATATAATCACATCCTTTATTTGATTACATAGTATATTTTCCACTTTTTCATCAAGTTACACTTGATTCCCATCTTTTAGTTGAACAAAGTCTTGACTAGCTTTGTAGTGCCATCTAGGTAAGTATTTATAAACCTCATTTTCACTTAATATGTCACCACTCAAGACCACATCCTCATAAATTTATGACCAGAAATCATCTTGAGGGGGAAATATCTATGCACCCAAAAATTACACAATACAATACTTCTGATAAATCTAATGATAATGTAATGATATCCATACATATGCTTAGAATCAGTTCTCTATGATATTCTCCGACTCTTTTTTTTCTCATTTTGGTCTTGGTAAACCTAATATATTGATTTATTTGAGTCTCTTTTTCCTTAGTCTTTGAACTTCCTGCTTGGTGATAGAACCACCCTAAACCATGACACTTTTTCCACTCTCCATTACAAAACCACCCCATTGGTGACACTTCTATGACGTTAGTTTTGTAATAGTTAATTACAAACCCACCATGGTTTGTGGTTGTTTCATAATATTATATGATATTTCCATAATGGAGAGTGATGAACCCATCACAATTTATGATAGTTACATAGCTACCACCTGCAAATAAAGGCAATTTCATCATTGCTTATTTGTGTGTTACTTTTAGCTTTGGGAACACACATTTTCATGTGTTTTGCAGCTTATTCTCACGTTTCTTATTTTTTTACACCTTGTGTTCACCTAATTGTTGGCATAACTCCCTAATTAATCTATTTTTTTGTTATTATAATCTTTTTATGAGTTTAATAGTGAGTTCCACTTCTTCTTTCACCTAAGGCAAGCTCTATTGCTTCTTTACAAGTAAACCAAATTTGGATTATTTTTGGATACAAATTTTGCATTAAAGATTGTTTTTTTCAAAATATAAAAAAACTTAGCCTAACTATTTTAAATTTTTGATTTTTTATCTCCACCTTTGGTTATCTTCATAGTCATTATATACAATTTTTGGAGAGGAGAATTCATACGAATTAATAACTAGTTTTTTGCTATATGTGAATTAGCCCATCCACTATTCAACTAATATTATTTTAAATATTATGTATTTCTTTAATTTTACCCTTTTAATCCCCTTTTTAGATATTTCCAATCATTGTGATAAATTTTTAAGGAGCTAATTACCTGAGAATAGCTTATTTTACTACAACAAATTTTTGCTTCTATATAATCTACACCTTGATTAGGTTGGGGGTTTTCAATTTTAGTTTTGCTTATTAATTTATTATATTAGATTAGTTGATATTATTTTTCATTCATTATATCAGTTTTCATTCCAAAAATTCATACATAATAAAAGAAAACTTTCTTTCTCTCCTATTTTTTGCACCAAAAATAATAGTTTAAATCTTTACTATTCGCATCTGCATATTAAGATCTTTTGATAGCACATAGTTTGAATCCAAAAATTAGGTAAATTCTAATAAAAAATAAAATATTTTTTCATTTCAAAACAAATCATTTACAGTTTTAACAAGCTTACATTCACAAGCAAACAAGAACACATACACTTAAAAAACTCTAGAAAAACTTATCTAGCAGAAAGTTGACATCTTAGAAATTATTTATTTCATTTTAATGAAATAAGAATGGAATTTTTATATAATAAATTTATAAAATAATAAATTTTATTTCATACTTATTCAATAGTAAACCATTAAATTCATTTTGGAATCATTCAAAACACCAAACACTAGTTTCTAGCTTGCATGCATAATTTCTTTCTAGATACCTGGATGTTGTATTCCCTAGGGTTTGGATCTGACCTTGTTTTGTTTTCATGTTATGAAATACTTAATTGTATTATAGTTTCACTCATAATATAAAAACACAAAAAAATAAATAACTTAATTTATCTTGCATATCATGCACACTAGACAAACATAGAAAATCAACATGCATAGTCTTCTTTCAATGTTTTATGTTCAACATTGCATGCATTCAAAAACTCAAGAAAGGAATAAAAAGAATAATATTTATCTCTTGTATTTACATAGCCTTTATTTATTTATTTTCAGTAATTTAATTTCATAAATTAATGCAATTTGATTAATTTATGAAAACCTTTTCAAAATGTGTACAAGTATGAAAATAATCAACAATTTAATACTGATAATTATTACATCATGTGATCATTGATGTGTGTTATATTAATTTTTGATATTTTCTTATCAAACCATGCATAAGTTGTGTTAGAGGATCCTCTAGTCAATGCCATGGTGATGCATTTAAATTTCAGTTGTACAAACAGAGTGTCTAAAGACTTGTATTTCAATCTATAATGTACGCTTGTGTTATCTGCTGTAAAGACATCAAGACATCACCTAAATCATCCTACCACATTTCTGTGATTAACTTGAGAGAAAATAGCAACTTCGTTGATAAACTGTTTGTTATCTAGCATATCGGAATTTCCTTGGACTTTTTAATCATCTAATGAAGTTTACAAGAGTATCAGGTAAAGGAAATTAAAGGTGGCCACACTCAACACCAGCGCTCACCATCCAATTGTTTCTTTCAAGCACAAACAAGCGAAGTTGCATCCCATTCTGATCATTTGATGCATAAGCCAAGAAATGGTGAAACTGAGTGGGAGACAAATAAATCAGATCTTACTTGAAAATTTTGCAGAACTTCCCACATCTGAAGTCCATGATGTTGCTGGAGTTGATCATAACTCTGGCTCATCCTCAGCACGATCTTTGTCAATCTCCGTAGACAGCCTTCTAGGAGTAGAGCGGTCAGTTTCCATCTACTTAGTTCTTCCCTGAAGCGTAGCCCTGTCTTTTACTTGTGTCGAAAGAATAGACTTAATTTGGTGACATCTCTATACAGATCCTTCTATGCCTTATGCTTCCATCCCAGCTTCTCCACGGCCTTCACGTTCTTCTCAGCTGTTTCGACTCAACCGGAACAACTTTCCATTTCAGTTAAGAATTCAACGAATTCTTCATACAACCTCTCTTTGCTATCAGTGGGCTCGACGTCGATCTCTATCTCCTTTCCTATGAGAGTTTTCACCTTTATCATAGTCTATGAGCCATTTTTAAACAGGCGAATTTGTTTACATAATCCGCAGGCTTGATTATATCTACAGGTCAATAAAATGCATAATAGAAGAATAGCCCAGTTCCTTGAACGTTTGCAGTTAATCTGCCACACTGTAAACTCTTCCGCCTCCTCCCCTGCCAATAACATTCTTCTCTCTCATATTCTTCACGATGTCTGATTTCGTGAATACCAACTAAGCGAAGCACGTCTAAATTCTGATGGATTAGCACCTTCCCATCCTTAAAGAAAATGGAAAATGGAACCACCGAGACAAAATACACCTTTAAAACTTCCGGTTGCTGTTCTGCTTCAAGATCGTCAAAACTCCAATCGGGTTCTGGATCCAATGATACACCATGATCATTCTTTGGAGATAGTTCCAAGTTTAAACAGTCCTTCCCAATTGCATGATGAATACAAGGCAATTCACAAGAGAGATTTTATCAATATCATTGTAGATGTCAAACCAGTATGTCCGCTTTACTGGGTACATAACACGTAAACCAGAGAGTATGGGGCTGTGCAGGACGACTGCTCATAGACGAGGTAACCGTGCAGCGAAATCCAAAGTTGGACCACTTCCAACAGACTGGTCATTCAGAATAATGTCCTCCTCCTTTGCTCCATATTGCTCTTCAATTTAGTCTCAGCATCTGCCTTGGCTTTCTCCTGGTATTCCCTATTCTCCCAGGTTTTTATTTTTATTTTTATTTTTTTATTTTTCTTTCTGCGTCCTGCTCCCTCTCTTCTCCTTTTCACTAAATATATTCTCTTCTGCTCTGCGTCTCCCTGTCCATACAACAACTTCTCCTTGAAAGAGGTCTTTCCTCTCTCCTCTACGTACTACTCTGTCCCTGTCTATATCAGAACAATATATCTGATGTTTTGAATGAATCTTTTCCCTAACCTCTACGCCAAACTTGGCTCAGGTAAAACAAATACAGTTTTTGATTACAACAATATGCTAAGGTTGAAAAATCATTTCAACCATTCCTTGATTTTCTCAACAGCCTACATCTACCTTTTTACTTTTATTTATTTATTTTTACAATTACCCCTCAGTAAAAGCATATGGGAGGGAAAATATAATAAATCGAATTTGATTATGATGCTCCTGCATCATACTCTCCCTCTAGAAACAATTTGAACCTTGGTTCAAATGAACTGCTGCCTCCATGCCTTAGCCTTCATTCTATACCTGGATCCCACGGTCTTTTTGTCAATGCCAATGCTTGAATTTGTCTTTGCTGGTCTTTACCTTTCATCTTGCTTTTCTTTCTCTTCTGGTATGTTCTTCTCCTCATCTCCTTCTCAGCTGCAATCTCCCATATCCATGTTTCATTTTCATATGTATTTCCAAAGTTTTCATCTTCATATATGTCTTCAAAACATATGTCGTCCATACCTGCATTCAAAACATCAAAAGCCACCTTAGTAGAAAAACATTGAGGCCATGAAGCCTCTTGGCTGTCTTCACATTTATGTTCTTGTTTCTTGACCAAAACTGTCTTGGTCTCATTGCTTTGCTCTTGTCTTGTTCTACTCTTCCCAATGGTGTCTTCACCATGGCTTGTACCTTCCTTCATCTCTCTTGAATAATCAAACAGCTGCTCCAACATCTTCAACTCTTCCTTTAGTAAGATCTCATCTATCTCACTATTCTCTTCATCAAACTTGGGCTGATCACTCACATCTGCTTCATTCTTTGCCTTCTTAGGCACCCATACTTGTTTCTCTTTCTTACCATTTGACTTCTCAAGCCATTTAGGCATCCTATAACCATGTTCTTGTGGCACAAATGAAAAACCAACTTTGTTTGTCTTTTTATTTTCTTGCACATTCATATGAGAAAAATCAATCTTATAAGGTAAACTTGCCTGCTTGCTTACTTGTTGCTTGCTTGTGTGCTTCACCATCCACTTAGGCATTATGTAGCCATGATTGACTGCTTTGTGTGAGGATTTCATCTTCCTCTTTCCTCTTCTAACCTGTGTAGTAATATCTTCATGCTCATAATAACAATCAAAATCAGCACTTAACACTTCATTTACCTCTTTGTTAGCTTGTTCCACGGAGCAATCTTTCTCTTCCTTTGTGCTTGGCTGTCCTCTTTCTTCTTCCTGGCCTTCAATGGCATCATAGAATTCAGCTTCATCTTCTACTTCTCCTCTCTCATGCATTAACCAATGCACCTTATCAACAGCAGCAAACTCTCTTCTCATTCTTGCACATTCACTTGTGCATTTGGTGTCTTCTCCTGCACCAATTTCTTTACTCTCCAAGGCCCTTCTCTTGACCTTCAATAGGCTGCTCATACCTGCATTTACCCACTCAAAAACAGAATTAAATATAAAAACAAGAGACCATAATGTCTCCATGAGTGTCCTCTTAATGGACATTCCAAGTGCTCTTCCTGGCACTTCCTCTTTTCTTTCTTCTCTCTTGTTCTCCTCAATGAGAACTTTCTTTTCAACTTCTTCTTCTTGCTGCCCACTTGGCAACCTTCTTATCTTCTTGCCTCTTTGGGCTTCCCTCTTCACGGCAATCTTCTTTTGCCTTCTTCTCCTCTTCACTAGGAGAACTATTGGCCACTTTATCCTCTTCTTCATTGGCCATATCCATGCTTGTCTATTCAGCTGCATCCAAGACTCATACTCATCCTTAACCTTAGCTAATTCTTTCTTCAAACTGGCAATTTCTTTATCAAAATCAACATTAGTCATACCTTTGATGCTTGCTTTCCTCTTGCTGCCCTCATATGCCTTGCTGCTCTGCAGTGCCTTCAACAATGCTTCCATCTCTGAGATCTTCACCCAAGTCTTTTCCACCTTGGTCTCTTGATCCCTTGTCTCACCCAAGCCTTTCTCCTTGACTGGTCTTTTGACAATCTACTTGATCTCACCTAGGCCTTTTGCATCCTAGTCTTTTGATCCTCTTCTCTCAATCCTGCAGCAACTCTTTAGACAACTTTTCAACAAACACAAATTACAAATCCAAGCTTACCTTGCTTTGGATCTTCTTCTTCTAGGTAGTCCCTCTATCACTCTTCTCAAAACTTCATCCTTTACCTCACCTAAGTCTGTTTCACCTTAGTCTTTTGGCAAGCTATCCAAGCTTCCTCTTGGATCTTCTTCAATAAGCCTTCCTTGGCTTCTTCTCTTCTTAAGCCTCAATGGCTTGGCTGCCTTTCTCTTCACCTGTTGCTTCTTAAACAAAATAAACTCAAATCAAATAACATAGACTTCTCATACCTTTTCTCCAGCAGAGTCATTTAGTGCTATCCCTGTTGATCCCTTTGCCAAATCCTGTCACAACTGTAACATCATTCACAAATGCAACCATTCCAAATTTTGCAACAACTTATGATCCATTTCTAAGTCCCCAAGAGCTTCAAGCTCTGATACCAAACTGATGCATTTAAATTTCAGTTGTACAAACAGAGTGTCTAAAGACCTGTATTTCAATCTATAATGTACGCTTGTGTTATCTGCTGTAAAGACATCAAGACATCACCTAAATCATCTTACCACATTTCTGTGATTAACTTGAGAGAAAATAGCAACTTCGTTGATAAACTGTTTGTTATCTAGCATATCGGAATTTCCTTGGACTTTTTAATCATCTAATGAAGTTTACAAGAGTATCAGGTAAAGGAAATTAAAGGTGGCCACACTCAACACCAGCGCTCACCATCCAATTGTTTCTTTCAAGCACAAACAAGCGAAGTTGCATCCCATTCTGATCATTTGATGCATAAGCCAAGAAATGGTGAAACTGAGCGGGAGACAAATAAATCAGATCTTACTTGAAAATTTTGCAGAACTTCCCACATCTGAAGTCCATGATGTTGCTGGAGTTGATCATAACTCTGGCTCATCCTCAGCACGATCTTTGTCAATCTCCGTAGACAGCCTTCTAGGAGTAGAGCGGTCAGTTTCCATCTGCTTAGTTCTTCCCTGAAGCGTAGCCCTGTCTTTTACTTGTGTCGAAAGAATAGACTTAATTTGGTGACATCTCTATACAGATCCTTCTATGAATCAGATAAAACATTTGGGGCATCTTATCAACGTCAAGTGTGATTAAAATGGACAATTTTAAAATTTCTTTTTTATCATTCTAATATAGCATTTTAAATACTAGACTAAAAAGGGGCCATTTTTAGACACTTATATTTGGTATTAGACATTTGGAAACATAAATGGCACACTTTTGACATACTTAGACTCTTTTGACAAACATTTTCCCCTTGTATTGGACCTCATCACCTTTTCTTAACTAAGGTTTCCTTGTAACTTGAATTTTTGATCAATTTGGGTCCATGACAATTGTAATTTAAATAAAAATTGATTGAAAACATAAAAAATTACCATTTACTTTATTTTTCACAACTATAGATACTCCCTTAAATTATAAAACTCTATTAAGGTTTTTCAGCCCAAGATAGTGCTTGCATCACCTAGACATTGTTGGATATTGATATTGTATTAATTTTATGGTAGTTCCCTCTTCATGTATAAATTATGATTTTAAGTACTAGAACATTCATTAGGTCTGTTGGGTGAATATTTTGTCAACTAGCTAAATGGCATTCAAAATAGTTCCTATCACCACAACAAAGGGAGATTGGTCATCCAGATGTGCAGGTTTACTGCATCACAAGGGGACAAATCTCTCCTCTCATCAAGGGGAGGTTCCCTATTAAATATGCAGAGCTATATACAATATAAATAAGTAGAAAGTAAGACACAGGGGTGGGACAAACCATCCATCTCTCTTCTTTCAGAGATGATGCACACAGACAAAGGAGAAAATCCTAGCTATAAACGCTGAAGGCACTTCTCTTCTTTCAGAAGTGTCCTTACAGGAAATAGTAGGAGTTTCTTTTAGATAGTGAAATAACCAACGATCAAAAGGGCATAGTAACAATAAGATGAAATAGAGTGTAAAGTCTCCACCTCAACTGCTCAAAGAGTATATCACAAAGGATAATGGGGGCACAAAGTCACCCCAGAATCCTCAACACAAAAAGAAAATGAAAACACAGATTGAAATCAATTGTGAAAGCACAAAGTCTTCCCACAGTTGGTTTCAGGACACTTCCCTATTACCTTCACTAATTCTGCATACCAAATTAAATGAATAAGGACACCTTCAGATGACACAAGTCAAAACAGCACAAAGTCTATGAAAAACATGCTTTCTCATTTAGATAACAATGGAAATGAAATTACAACCTGAGCTCAAAGTCTCAGTCTTCTTCTTTCAAAATGGGTAGAGTTTCGCTCTTATAAAAATGAAAATTTCTCTTGCACTGATGTGAAAGATCACATTATATAGAGGTAGAGAGAGGCTTGGCACCTTTTTCCATGGGGTGATCCATTCAGCGCATTAATGCCTTAGATGAATTCTTGATTTTGTCATGCTATAATAGGGTAGCTGGTTTAACTATGGCATGTTGATTCATCCCCTTTGTCCACTCCTTAGCATGAATCACTCATTCCATCACCTGCTAGCTGCGTAATTGTCTATTCTGCATTCATCTCAAAGGAGACAAATAGACGGTGCTTTCAATGTTTGCATGCTCAAAAATATACTTTTTGGACTGTTTCATCTACTGGAATAACTTCTGCACAGATATTTTAGGCTTTTCCCTCTTTTCACTTTTATCTTTTAGAGCTTTGTCTTTTCCTGCTATGATTTGAGCTATTGGGCTATCTTTTCAGCCAGTTGCTTGGTTCTTCCTTCAAGTTCTACACTTTATTTGAATTTCAATGGATATTCCCTTACCTTAAATTTGATGTCTATGGGGACATCATTGGTTGACTATTTCAATGGTTTGGTCAGCCTTCTCAGCTCCTTGGTTCAATCACTTTCTTGCTTCAATCACTTTATTGGTTTAATCACTTTATTGGTTCAATTGCTTTATTAGTTCAATCACTTTATTGGTTCAATCACTTTATTGCTCCTTGGTTGAACCATCGCTTTCATTTGAACTTGCCTTTGGAATCATCCATGTTGCTTCTCTCTTTGCTTGAGGCCACCTTTGAACTTTTGAACCATGTTGAACCGTTGAATTTTGAACTCTTTTGGTTCAAAGTTTAATCAGTTCATTGGTTTATTTTGCGTCTCACTCAAACACTGCTTCTTTTATCTTTCTAAGCTTTGGTTGAACCTTTGAACCTTGAACCCATTGAAATTTTTAACTAAAGTGGTTCAAAGCTCAATGGTTCAATGACTTTGTCCTTTATCATTTGCCAATTGAACTCTTTTAATTAAACTGAGGCATTGAACCAATCTTGGAAATGACTGAGTGTTAGAAGCTTGTTCTTTTGACTGAACTCGCCTGTAAAATCTTTTTTAACCTATTGAATTAATGAATTCCTTCACAGAAAAAGATTAAAAATGAGGAATTTGAAATCTCAGAATAAATTTTGAGAAGGGAAGAGAGAAATTTTGGTCTAATGAACCAAAATAGTTCATAGGTTGTCCCAAAAATGTCACTCATTTTTTGGGGACAACAGCTGGCTCCAGTTGGGGAACTTCCTTCAGTTGAAAACTTGGAATACAACTGAGGGGAGTAGAAACTAGAATCTCTGATGCCTTGAAGTGTGCCATTGGGCTATGAAGTTGTGCTACCTAAGAAGAAAAGCTCCAAAAATGAAAATGAAATGAACAAAATAGAACAAAAGACTATACAAATATACATATGTACAAGGGGAACTCATCCGATACTTCAAGAGTTGAAGTGCTTCAAATGTTGCCCATTGTGAGGCAGAGGAAAGAGAGTACCATCTTGATACTTCAACAAGAAACTATTTTTACCATTGAGCTGATGAATAGTAAAAGGTCCCCTCCACAGGGAATCAAACTTTTTGTGTATACCCTTTGGTTCTCTTCTCTTGTCCCATAGCAGGACTTGATCTCCAACCTGGAAATTACAATTCTTTGCTTTTTGGTCGAAGAGCTTCTTCACCAAGCTTTGATGGGTGGCAATTTAGTCCACCACTATAGTTATCTGCTCATTCAGCTCAGCAAGGCACGCGATCCTCTTCTCAAGTGAGCTCTCATACATTTGATCTTCAATCGCCTTAGCCAATTTCAATGCTAGCATTTCCAAGGTGATTGGTATCTCAGCATTGACACCATACAGAAGTTGCAAGGGAGACATACCAATTGCTCTCTTTGGTGTAATTCTGTCTACCCATAAAACATCAACCAATGCCTTAGTCCAAGTCCTTTGGTTGTCATCCACCAGCTTCTTGATGATAGTTACCAAATTTTTATTGCTTGACTCAGCCTGTCCATTCCCTTGTGGAATGTAATCAGAGGAGTGGGAGAGTGTAATCCCATAATAAAAGTATAATTGGGTAATCTCCTGAGAAGTGAAATAGGTATCATTTTTAGTGATAATTTTAATTGGGACCCCAAACTTGGACATGATGTTCTCTTTGAGGAAATTGCATACTACTTCTGAAGTAGCATGTTTGGTTGGAACTGCTTCCACCCACTTGGTGAAGTAGTTTGTTGCTGTAAGGACATAATCATGTCCAACACTTGATGATGGGTTTACAACACCAATAAAGTCAATTCCCCATTGATGGAAAGGCTCCTCTATGATCACTGGTTCAAGAGGTAGAGCAGATAGCTTGGGCCTTCCAACAAACTGCTAGCATAGTTTACATCTCTTGACCCACTTGTATGCATCTCGAAAGAGAGCTAGCTAATAGTACCTAGCTCATAGGATCTTATGGGCAGTCATAGGGGCAAAAAAATGTCCTTCATAAGCCAAATTATGGAAAGACTTCAGAAGTTAGCTTTGCTGCTCCTTGTGCACACAGCGAAGCAACGTTCCATCAAGGCTCCTCTTGTACAAGCCGTTGTCCCAGAGGACAAAATTAGTAGCTTTCATCTTGATGGTTCTCCTTTATTTATAAGATAGGTTTGTAGGACATTCACCATAAGTAAGGAAATGAGTGATACCTAAGTACTACTCATTTGTGGTGGAGACAAAGAGGACTGTTGGTGTGTCACCCAATTCTAGTTCTTCATGCCCTGTTCCTCTTGGCTCATTATCAACAATTAGTTGGCATAGCCCCTTTCCACGTACTAGCTTTGTTGGCTTGATGATCAGATCAAACTCCTATATCTTTTCAACCCAATTGCCTCTTTTCATCTCAAACACCTGCTGAGTCAGTATAGATTTCACTATGGTGTCAGGGACCAAGGCAGTAACTCAAGAATTGAGGATGTAGAAATGAAATTTTTTCATAGGATTCACCACTACATAAGCATGCTTCTCCATATTTGAGTACTTTAACCAATGAGATTTGAGAGCATATCTCATGAAGGAAATGAGAGATTATATACCTTCTTTATTTTATTGAACTAGAATTGCTGAAAGCATATGTTCTGAAGCATAGCTGTAAATGGTGAACTCTTTGCTGTAGTCTGGACAAGCCAAAATTAGAGCATGGGCAATAGTAGTCTTGATATCCTCAAAAGCTGACTTGCCTTCTTTAGTCTAACTGAAGGTGGCCTTTCCCTTCATCATGTTTACAATGTGCCTAGTCTTCTTAGCAAATTTGGGGACGAACCTCTGTAAGAAATTCACCTTTCCAAAGAAAGAGTGAACAACAGTCTTGCTTGTGGGAAAGAAAAGTTCTTGGATAGACTTGACTCTATTTGAGTCAATATTTATGCCTCCTTTGGACACAACATGTCTGACAAGTTTCCCCTTTGTTACTCCAAAAATTGACTTCTTGGGATTTAAGGAAATGCCATTCTGGTGGTAGCATTCCAACACTTACTGCAAATGGCTCACATGATTTGGGTGATGCTTAGAGAAGATAGTCAAGTCATCAAGGTAAACTACAATGAACTTAATCATCTAATCCTTGAAAGCAAGGTCCATTACCCTTTGGAAGGTGGCACCAGTGTTTATCAAGCCAAAAGACATCCTTTTATATGCAAATGTGCCCCAAGGTGTGGTAAAAGTGGTCTTATGTTGGTCTGCTTCACCAACTTTAACCTGATTATATCCTGAGAAGCCATCTAGCATTGATAACATCTCTAAGCCTATCACTGTCTATATCACTTGATCCATGATCGACAAAGGATAATTATCCTTCAAGGATGCCTGATTCAAATTCCTAAAATCCACACAAAGGTGAATTTCACCATTCTTCTTTTTGATAGGCACTATATTGGCAATCCATGTGGAATGATGGATTGGGAAGATTATCCTTGCATTTAACATTTTTTGTATCTCAGATAAAATAGTATCAGATATCTTCAAATTATAATGCCTTGTCTTCTACCTGTAAGGTGTTGAGTCAACCTTGAGAGGGATGTTGTGGTGAATTTTGTCAGGCCAGAGTGATTTCGGGTTAGCATAGGACTATGCTAGGACATCCATGTATTCATTGAGCAAAGAGGTGAACTTGAAATTCTCTTTAGGAGTACAACATTTCCAAATGTTCACCATCTTGGGGTCTTCTTGGTTCCCAAATTTACTTGATCAAACTCCTAATATGAGCTTAAATCCATTGGCTACAGTCTGATGAATCTATCATGCTTATCAAATAGCTTCTCAAGGGAAACTAGGCCTTTGGGAATCTTATTCCCTTTGAGTTGTAAGAACTCCTCACCTATGTCTGCATTTGATTCTGGAGTTGTTTCACATTTTTGAAGTTCACTTCCTTCAAAATGCAACTATTCAAAGCTATCTTTTTGATCCAAGAAGTCAATGATTTGGCTATCATTGTTAAATACCTGCCAATTATTGGCATTGTCAAGTACACTTGGCTGAAAGACCAGCTCAATTATGTACTTGTCTCCTTTGAAATTTGGGTGGGGGATAAAGAGAGTAGCTGAAATAGCCAATGCATCTACCCAGTCATTAAATTCTCTAAGAACTACATAGATGCTGAAAGTGTCAAAGTCTTCAAGCTGGTCCTAGACTAGATTGTGATAATGATGCAATCTTTCATTCCTAATTTGGTATAGGTTCCTTACCTGAAAAACCACTAGTTTGGCATCTCCTTTAGCATGAAGGAGTTTGATGCCTTTGTCTTAAGCGGCTCTCAATCCAAGCAGTAAAGACTCATATTTAGTTGTGTTATTCATGTTGCTAATTACAATGTATAAGATGAGGGAAAAATATCTCCTTGAGGAGATATTAACACAACCTCAGCTCCTGAACCAGTGGAAGAGTAACTGCCATCAAATTCAAGAATCCATACCTCATTTGATACTAATTTCCTTTTAGATTCTTCTTCATTAGGGGGTGGAGATACTTCCACACTTGCCTTGTGCTCAGCCAATTCCTCTACTATTCTAATTGAATGCATTTCTAGGCTTTCATCTGTAGGAGCTTCATCAGATGTCTCATGAACTCCATCCATGTACAGAAATTAGTTACCCATGCCTGAAGACTCAAACAAACTTTGAGCTTCAGGTGCTAAGGTCTGGGCAACCACATATTTTACTTCCTTCTTAGGGAGCAGCCTCTTCATAACACCTTTGACTGGAATCCTCACCTTTGATAAATCCATGCTTAATTCACCACCAACATCCTTGCAAAAATTCCACCCAAGAAGGATGCCATATGATGCTGGGATGTCTGCTACCAAGACAGTCATCTTGATTCTTTTGTCTGGAAATGTAGCAAATGCAAATTGGGCATCTTTAATTTGTCCCAACAAAAGCACTTGCTTGTTTTCCATCGAGAAGCATCTACCAAAAGTTTTAATCAATGTGAGATCAAGGGATTTAGCCACTTTAGCAAGCATGACATTGTCTAAAGCTCTAGAATTAATGATGCAATTATTCAGCTGATGTCCATTTATCAACAATGAGACACAAAAAGGTTTAGTACCGCCAAGAGCAGTATGGGGAGCGGTGACAAGGTTGTTCTTGGTGGGTGCATTCCTGATAGCATCATGTGTCACTTTGGGAATTGCTCATTCAACAGGGATGTTCTAGTTTTTAGCACATTGAAGCAATCTATCTAATTGCTCGGGATGGGATTGCAAAAATTCAAATTTAGACACTTGAATTTTGGTTCTCTTTATATGGTCAATGGTATCAAATGTCTGGAATGAGCTAGGAGTAGAGGATGGAAGTTCATCCTTTGGATTTTTGAAAGGGGGAGGACTGGACTACGAAATTGAAGTAGAAGGCAAAGGGGCATTTGGGGTACTTACCTTTCTTGAAACCACCAGGTCCTTTAGCTAGAAAGGAAGAGTGGATCCCCGATTAGCAATTGAAACTACTAGTTGAGGTCGCTCCTCTACTTTTTCCTTATCAACTTGTTGAGCTGATTGATTCTTAGACTGGGTAAATACATCATATGACCCCTCAACTGCATTGGCTTCACTTCTGGGTTCATCTTGATAGTTCAAGAAACCAATATGGGAGTCTCTAGCTAATTCTTCTTCATCCTCAGTGAAGAGATTAGCATCATCTTCAAGACTCAGTTTAGTTTGGAGTGAGAAATCCACGTCAGCTTTAAGGTATCCAACTGCTAGGTTATTTAGAGGCACTTCAAGGGTGAGGTTCTTCTATGGAGGAGAAAGGCAATTTTATTGTCCCTGATTCTTGGCAGCATTGCCTTGGTATGCCTGATTCTAGAATGTCCTCCTGGGCATATCTTTATATGCAAGAGCATATGACATCCCTTGCACCATTTGCTTTCTGAGAGCTATCATTTCATTTTCTAGATTTTATACCATTGGGTTAGTGGTGACTGTAGGTGAATACTCAGAAGATGAAGAGGATTTAACTTTATTAGGGTCTCTCCTTATCTTTCTTTCCAAGATAAGGTCATCTTCTACCTCAGTAGCCAAGTCTTGAGCAACAGCAAGGTCTATGTGTCAAGCCCATCTCAACAAGAAACCCACTTCAAGAAGTTGTGAATTGATGAAGAAGCATTTAAGATTCTGAAGTGTCAGTTGGCGACTATGGGAATCCTATGCCTCAGCTTGTCGAACCTGGCAATAAAATCCCTCATAGGCTTATGAGGTTCTTTCTTCATCTGAGTGAGCTGGGCCAGCAAGGCATGTGCATCTTTTGCAGGCTTGAACTTGGCTTCAAATTTGTCTTTGAGAGTGTCCCAATTAGTCACTAATCTAACTTATAGGTGGTATAACTAGTCTACAGTAGCACTTTGTAGTGTCTCCACAAATAGTCTGACCGCTATGTCTTCAAATTCCACCCCTATTACACTGCAGGGTATGTTGAAAGCTGTAATGTGTTCATTAGGATGAACCTTCCCATTGCCAAATAATTTGGGAAAATTCTTCCTTGAACTACATGGAAGCTCATACAGAGGTGGAGTCAACTTCAGGGAACCAAAAGAATTACCCCAGGGGCCTTGAGCCATGATTTGATTATGCAAAAGTGGGATCACTAATCTATGTGGAGTGTGGATAGGTAAAACTCAACCAATAGTAGAAAAAGAAGTTCTACCTTGTGTTGGTGGCCTGGTAGGGCTAGGAGGAAGACTCCTAGTTCATCTAAGGTGAGGTTGTGGAGGAAACAACTCAAAATTACTTTGCTGCACCAACTCAAAAGTAGGGTCAACAACAACTTGAGATTTTTGGCCTCTGGTATAATGTGGAGTTGCTAGATTGTAAAAGACACAAAAAAAATGGAAAAGAGTAGGGTCTACTTTAGTTTGAAGTTTGAGACTTTAAATTGCATGCTCTTCCCTAGCAGAGTTGCCAAAAATTGTTGGGTGAATATTTTTTCGACCAGCTAACTGGCGTTCAAAATAGTTCCTATCACCATAACATAGGGAGATTGGTCATCCAGATGTGCATGTTTACTGCATCACAAGGGGACAAATCTCTCCTCTCATCAAGGGGAGGTTCCCTATTAAATATGTAGAGCTATATACAATATAAATAAGCAAAAATTAAGACACAGGGGGGATAAACCATCCATCTCTCTTCTTTCAGAGATGATGCACACAGACAAAGGAGAAAATCTTGGCTATAAATGCTAAAGGCACTTCTCTTCTTTCAGAAGTGTCCTTATAAAAAATGGTAGGAGTGTCTTTTAGATAGTGAAATAACCAATGATCAAAAGGGTGTAGTAACAACAGGATGAAACAGAGTGCAAAGTCTCCACCTCAACTGCTCAAAGAGTATATCACAAAGGATAATTGGGGCACAAAGTTGCCCCATAATCCTCAACACAAAAAGAAAAGGAAAACACAGATTGAGATCAATTGTGAAAGCACAAAGTCTTCCCACAGTTGGTTTCAGGACACTTCCCTATTACCTTCACTAATTCTACATACCAAATTAAATGAATAAGGACACCTTTAGATGACACAAGTCAAAACAGCACAAAGTCTATGAAAAACCTACTTTCTCATTTAGATAATAATGGAAATGAAATTACAACCTGAGCTCAAAGTCTCAATCTTCTTATTTTAAAATGGGTAGAGTTTTGCTCTTGTAAAAATGAAAAAGTCTCCTGCACTGATGTGAAAGATCACATTATATAGAGGTAGAGAGAGGCTTGGCACCTTTTTCCATGGGGTGATCCATTTGGCACATTAATGCCTTGGATGCATTCTTGATTTTGTCATGCTAGAACAGGGTTGTTGCTTTAACTATGGCATACTAGTTCATCCCCTTTGTCCACTCCTTAGCCTAAATCACTCATTCTATCACCTGCTAGCTGTGCAATTGTCTATTATGCATTCATCTCAAAGGAGACAAATAGATGACACTTTTAATGTTTGCAAGCTCAAAAATCTACTTTGCAAACTGTTCCATCTACTAGAATAACTTTTGCATAGATATTTCAGGCTTTTCCCTCTTTTCGGTTTTGTCTTTTCCAGCTTTGTCTCTTCCTGCTATGATTTGAGCTATCGGGCTATCTTTTTAGCCAGTTGCTTGGTTCTTCCTTCAAGTTCTGCACTTTATTTGAATTTTAATGGATATTCCCTTACCTTAAATTTGACGTCTATAGGGATGTCATTGGTGTTAGGAACCCAAGGAAGCACCATTGATTACCAAACAACTAAACATGCAGAATTAACCAGAAGTAACAAGTAACTAGAATTCAAAAATAACACAAAATATGAGAGACAATACCCAATTGTATTAATACTCTTCCAAAAGGAAATACAACAAAGAAGATTGCCACAGTTCTTCTTCCTTACACACCTCTAGGTCTCCCACACCTCTAGGGCATAAACAGTAAATCTCTTCAAGACCTCACTCTCTCTCTTACGGTCCCACCACACAACTAAAACACAAAGTTGGTGTTCACCTCCAACCAGTCAGTATCCACTACTGCCAGTACACCGAGTATACATACATACTCAACTGAGTACACAATGTACTCCAAGTAGATCTCCCATGAACTTGCAACAACCTGCAATTCAAATGATCTTACTTATGGAAGGATCTACCTTGCCTTCCTCTTTGCTCAATGACCGAGTACACACCGTACTCCAAGTAGATCTCTCATGATCTTGCTACCTATTATGTTGCTATGCTCCCTGATCTTGCACACTTGTAAATCAATCTGGTTCTGCACACCTGCAAATCTGGATCCCGCACCCACATACACCTACAAATTAATCGATCTTACTTACCTGGAAGGAACTACCTTGCCTTCCTCTATTTGCTCTTTGATGTGTTGCTGTCACCTTTGATCTTGCTGTCACTTGCAGATCTCATTTAACCTCACAAACACACATACCATGTAGATCTCCAAATGTGGCCTTGCAACACCTATCAACCAAGATCCTACACACTTGAAGAACCCTTTTGATTCTCCAAACTAGCACCCACACTTGGCACTACTGTGGAACTAGGAGGAACACCCTTACTCTCTTCACACATAGAAGGAGCTAACTTTGCTCAACTCAACTAGCACAAATTACAATACAGCCCATGAGTCTATTATATAGATCTCATGCAAACAATAATTAGACATCTAATTACAATAATTAGATCTACAACTTGAGACTATAATTAGCCCTTAACATGCAAGCACCCAGTTTGTTAACTAACTATCCGTGAACTGACAGTTTTGAACTGCACAGGCGACTGACGTTAGTCCCTGTCTGCCTGGAGGTGACTGACGTCGGTCGACCAATGACCGACGTCGGTTTTTCTTCTATCTACACCTTGCCAACGTTGGCTGGCCTGACCGATGCCAGTGTTTGTGACACTCAGCAACCTCCTCCCCTATTTGCATTAGTGAAGCTTTTAGCTCCACAACCTAACAATCTCCCACTTGGAGATAAATAGCTACACTATACCTGTACCTATACACCATCTAATCTATTTCCTGGCTTGTATCCCTCTTCAAGCTCAATCTTGAAGACCAACCACCACAACACCTATGGTGAACCTCCTGTCATCCAAGTAACCCACCGCATCTGAATCTACAAACACATGTAGAAAAGAACTTGACCCTGCATCGCATGTTAACCTACTGTTGGTCCCTCTCAGATACCTAAGAATCCACTGAACTACCCTCCAGTGCTTCTTTCCCAGATCAACTCCAAATTTTTTGACAGCTCCCACTACGTGGGCAACCCAGGTCCAGTACGCATGTACTTAGCCTCATCATGTGAATCAGGACCCTGTTCTATGAACTGTCCAACCATCGGTGTGCTAACCGGTATCACACAATCATCCAAAGACAAAATCAACTTGTGATCTCCATGTCTCTAGAACACACTCATGCCACAAAATTTTGCTGCTCCAAATTCTTCATGACATGCCACTGAACTAACCTTACCCTTAGCTCAGCAAAACCTTGTATGTCTGAACTTGCACCAAGCTCATCCTCCACATACATTAATAAGATAATGTTGTGACCATCATATACTTGGTAAGACAAACACAATGGTTATACTGACATTAACTAAAGCCCTGCTTTGTCATCCACCTGGTACCACCTGTCAGCCCTGTACCACTATCTTACAGCTTCCTCAAGACCATATGACTTGGCCTTCCATCTCACGTATCCATTATCTCTATTCTTTAACTAAGGAATCCATTAGTCTTTCAGTGCTTTTATCCTAACTAACAACCCTACCAAATCTTCCATTTGGTTCTGCATCCTAATCCATGCCATGCTCCCATTGTTTCCTAGATCCTTCCTGCTCTGCAGTGAGCAATGAGTATAAAGAAGAGGAACAATGAATTTGAGGCTTACTTACCACTTTCACTCCTCCATATGGACGTTTGAGACTCCTTAGCAGCTTGCTATCCACCTAAAATCCATTACAGTGACCGACCTCGGTCACCACACAATCTGCATCCAACCGACGTCAGTTTCCATGTGACTATCCTTTCTACTGATGTCAGTTTACTGACCAACGTCGATCTTACCTAGTTTCCAATGTCAGTTATCTAACCGATGTCAGTTATCTAACCGATGTCGGTAGCCACCCTACCCAACACCACTAGCTCTAGTCTGCACATGACCAACATCGACACCTGTCTGTTTGACATCAATTCCCCTTGACCGACGCTGATAATTGTGTTCACCTGTGAGTGATGACTTTTTACCCACAAGCTCTCCATGGATCAAAACCCTATTTAAACCGCCCTGCTCAAAGTTACTCAGTCCCAACTACTGATCTCTGTCCATCATCTCCTCCAAAAACACCAAGGCTTTCCAGTTCTTAAGTCTGTCAAAGACATCTGAATTTTGCTTAAGAACATGCATCTCCTTCTTGCTCATGTGACCAAGCCTACAAAGCCATGTCTTCGCAACATAAGAAGAATCAATAATATAAGTAGATAGATAAAGGATACCTACTTTGTTACCACTAGCTAATTCAAGTGCATCTACTATGAGAGTTCTTGTGCATCTCTCATCACCTAACTTTCTTGAAGAAATTAGCCACATCTTCAAGACCGAGACCTGCATGACCTCCATCAACACCCATGTGTTGGCCGCCTGCAATTTCAGCTTCACTTCCCCTTTGCCAATTCTTTGGCAAGGCACACCAACCCCTAAATAAATCTTTCCAAAGTCTCCAAAGACCTTAACATGGAAAAATACTCTATTTCGAGCTGCATGGAAAGAGGCAATAGAATCTATAAAACAAGATTCTACTTTATCCAAGAAACCTCCCAAAGCATCCTGTGCAACAACACCTGCAACATCTACTTCTTTAATTCCTTCATGCTGATCTTCTACCAACCAACAATTTCTCTTTACCTGCTCTTTCTTTCCATAACACCGTAATTGACCATTCATGCTTTTCAATTCCTCCATTCTTAGCTTACTTTCTTCTCCCATTGCTCTACTCCCACTCAATCAGAAACCCCTAAGAGTGACCTATAATCAAACACAAACCTGCTCCCTACAACCTTAGCTCTGATACCAATTGTTAGGAACCCAAGGAAGCACCATTGATTACCAAGCAACTAAACATGCGAAATTAACCAGAAGTAACAAGTAACTAGAATTCAAAAATAACACAGAATATGAGAGACAATTCCCAATTATATTAATACTCTTCCAGAAGGAAATACAACAAAGAAGATTGCCACAGTTCTTCTTCCTTACACACCTCTAGGGCTCCCACACCTCTAAGGCATAAACAGTAAATCTCTTCAAAAGCTCACTCTATCTCTTACGGTCCCAACACACAACTCAAACATAGAGTTGGTGTTCACCTCCAACCAGTCAGTATCCACTACTGCCAGTACACCGAGTATACATACATACTCAACCGAGTACAAAACATACTCCAAGTAGATCTCCCATGAACTTGCAACAACCTACAACTCAAATGATCTTACTTATGGAAGGATCTACCTTGCCTTCCTCTTTGCTCAATGACTGAGTACACACCGTACTCCAAGTAGATCTCTCATGATCTTGCTACCTGTTGTGTTGCTATCCTCCCTGATCTTGCACACCTATAAATCAATCTAGTTCTGCACACCTACAAACCTGGATCCCGCACCCACATACACCTATAGATCAACCGATCTTAATTACCTAGAAGGAACTACCTTGCCTTCCTCTATTTTCTCTTTGATGTGTTGCTATCACCTTTGATCTCGCTGTCACTTACAGATCTCCTTTGACCTCGCAAACACACACACCATGTAGATCTCCAAACGTGGCCTTGCAACACCTGCCAACCAAGATCCTACACACCTGAAGAACCCTTCTGATTCTCCAAACCAGCACCCACACTTGGCACTACTATGGAACTAGGAGGAACACCCTTGCTCTCTTCACACACAGAAGGAGCTAACTTTGCTCAACTCAACTAACACAAATTACAATACAACCCATGAGTCTATTAAATAGATCTCATGCAAACAATAATTAGACATCTAATTACAATAATTAGATCCACATATTGAGACTATAATTAGCCCTTAACATGCAAACACTCGATTCTTTAATTAACTGTCCATGAACTGGTAGTTCTGAACTGCATAGGCGATTGACATCAGTCCCTGTCTGCCTGGAGGTGACCGACGTCAGCCGACCAATGACCGACATCAGTTGCTCTTCTGTCTGCACCTTACCGACGTTGGTTGGCCTGACCGACGTTGGTGTCTGTGACACTCAACAACCTCCTCCCCTGTTTGCATTAGTGAAGCTTTTAGCTCCACAACCTAACAATTGGTTGACTGTTTCAACAGTTCGAGTGGCCTTCTCGGCTCCTTGGTTCAATCGCTTTATTGGGTCAATCAATTTATTAGTTCAATCACTTTATTGGTTCATTCACTTTATTACTCCTTATTTGAACCATCACTTTCATTTGAACTTGCCTTTGGAATCATCCATGTTGCTTCTTTCTTTGCTTGAGGCCACCTTTGAACTTTTGAACCATGTTGAACCATTGAACTTTGAACTCTTTCAGTTCAAAGTTCAATCGGTTTATTGGTTTATTCTGTGTCTCACTCAAACACTGCTTCCTTTATCTTTCTAAGCTTTGGTTAAACCTTTAACCTTGAACCCATTGAACTTTTGAACCAAAGTCGTTCAAAGCTCAGTGGTTCAATGCCTTTGTCCTTTATCATTTGCCAATTGAACTCTTTTGATTGAACTGAGGCATTAAACCAATCTTGGTAACGACTGAGTGTTAGAAGCTTATTCTTTTGACTGAACTCACCTACAGAAGCTTTTTTAACCTATTGAACTAATGAATCCCTTCATAGAAAAAGCTTAAAAATGAGGAATTTGAAAACTTAGAACAAATTTTGAGAAGGGGAGAGAGAAATTTTGGTCTGATGAACCAAAATAGTTCATAGGTTGTCCCAAAAATGTCACTCATTTTTTGGGGACAACAAGGTCAACCTAAACATGTTTCATGGGTTTAATTGGTTTTAAATTGATGAAGGGTCATCTATAAATACAAATCACCCATAATGTTATCACTCACTTGGAAATCAATTAACACTCTTAATATATTATAAAAAAGGCATAGACATCTGACAAAAATCTTAAAGTAGTAGTCATACAACCAAGTTTGAATATGTGAAATTCAAAGTTTCATGGTGCCAAGTGTCAAAAATTAAAACATTACATTACTTTCTAGATTATTCAGGATATTACACTCACACACACATAATTAAGATAACTACCTATAGTTTGATTCATATTCATAGTATTGGAACATAAAAATCACTTAGTCACTTATTGAGGAGTGGTTTAGGATAGAAAAACAAAATATCTAACCCCTTTTTAAAGTCATATTCTAGTAAAATTTATAACTAAAATTTGGACAAAAGGAGAAGAAAATAGGCATCATCACATAGGGTATAAGGGTGTACTTCCATCAAAAAATTGATTGTAAACATAGGCAACAATATCCTAGAATTTTTTGGCCCTAAAACTTTCAAGGATAGTATCTAAAAACTAAGGACACCTTGAGTCTACTGCAAGGGTCTAAATTTTATCAGAGGTGTCTAGATAACTCCTCAAACTTTGATTTTCATTATGTAGCTCCTTAGACACTAATTTTTATGACACTTTTTTGAGAATTTCCAAATCTTGTGCCAACCTCTTAATTGAAAAAAAAGATACAAAAATGTAGGTACGTCTCTCCTCTCTTGCTTTTCCAATTTCAAATTATCT
This sequence comes from Torreya grandis, assembly GCA_037957365.1. Classification (NCBI taxonomy): domain Eukaryota; kingdom Viridiplantae; phylum Streptophyta; class Pinopsida; order Cupressales; family Taxaceae; genus Torreya; species Torreya grandis. The sequence goes on from JARHVA010000625.1 coordinate 4,839,081, forward strand.
AAGTGAAATATCAATCCATCTATTTCTAATTTTATATTATGGTATTATTTTTATATTTTACACAATCTAATATTTCTAGTTTTAATTTATTTATATTAAATTAATCCAAAATATAGTAAAAAACTACTAGGAACATAATTTTTTATGTTATTTTAAAGGTCATACTAGGAGCATACTACAATGCTCCTAGTCTGACCAGGAGCATACTGCTACACTATCAATCTTTGTTTTTTATGTGCTCATTTATCCCATTTCTCTTGTTCTCCTAGGGGTTGTGCTGATTTTTATTACCTTTTTCCCTCATTGTGTGTAAATTTTCACTCCAATAGGATCCTATTTTAAAATTTATAAGTTTATATATACAAATGTGCATTAGTTTATATAGGAAAAGAAACAAGTATTTAAAAAAGTGGGTTGTAAACAAGAGTTCCAATAAAAGGTCAAGAGTGATAAGAAAAACTCTATCATTTGATTTGAAAAATAGAATTTCCTTTGAATTATTCATATTATACCATTACTAATTTTTTATGTATTGAAAATTCATATAAGGATTAGGGATTACATCACATGATTGATTGTTGAACTACATTGAATGATGATTTATAATGTTTCCAAGGATTAAGGTATGATAGTGAGTTGCTTAGGGTTTCAAGGAATGAAAAGGAATTTTGGGTGATGTGTTTTGAATTATGAGAAACTAAGAAAGGTTTTCAAATCCTAGGACCAAAGGGTCATAGTTGTAATTTTTTAAAGATAATTCTATAGTGACTAGGATTTTAACTTAACACCAAGCTAGCACCTAACAACAACCAATAATATAACACTTCACTTTTTGGCAAAATTTCAAGGTTTTTAGTTTGTCTCATTATTTATGGTTTTTTTAATCTTATTTGTTGGAGTTGTTTTCATCTATTTCTAGGTTTAAACAATTTAGAACTTTGAAAAAAGTCAATATTATTCTTAGAATTCTAGCTTTATAATTTCAAATTATCATGGAATATTCCTTTATTATAATTACTATATTTTAACATTTTATTTGGGTAAAACTATTTTGATTTTAATTTCACATTGTTTTATGGTTTGGTATAGTATATATGTATGGGCTAAGTTGACCTAAAACTATCTTATTTCTCTTAATAGACTAGGAATCAAATAAGTTAAATCAAATAGAACCTTTGTATACTTGGACTAGAAGGAAAGTACCAATGATATCCATGAATATATTAGAGGGTAACCTAAAACTAAAATTTTAAAAGGAAAGGCTTTCAAATCCTAATTCTATGACATAATGATATAGCTCTCACTAGACCTCAATAAAGGTAAATGATTGTAACTATGATTGTAAAAGTACAAGTAAAGTAAGTGATTGTAAAGGGATTGCATATAAATTAAATGATGGGTAAGTGATTGAAAAAAAGGTAAGGTGAAATGGTCAAACCCAAATGAGGGTCTATGAAACCTAAGGTGATAAATGAAAAGATTAAGCAAACTTATATCTATAACAGTTTATTCAATATAAGGAGAAACCTAAATAAGGATACACACATTTACAAAAATAAATAAACAACATATAATATACTAAGTAAAGGAAAGAGTATAAGGATATAAAAACTTACCTAGGAGTGGACCCATCAATGCTTCAATCTCCCCCTTTGGATCAAGTGGAGATTTGTAAGAGATGTTGTTGGTTGAAGACCCTAAATGGTTTGATAAAGACCTAGATATCCTTAGGAAATATTAGTGACCTCTCCTATTGAGCTTTAATGACACCACAAGACAAGACCTCCAAGATAAGGTTTTAAGCCACTAACTCATCTAATACTTCTTTAGGGAAAAAATGTGAGTGAAATTAGAGTGTATGAATGTGATATATCTTAATAGGAATTAAATATGATCCCTATATATACTATGCCAATACCTAAAAGAAACCCTAAGCTCTAATCTAATAGTATCAACCAAACTAACACAATAGGAAGATGTTAACTGCACTAGTTAATATAAACTAGGATGATATAATATAAAAGTCAGAAGATAGACTCATAACTATATTAGGCTAGATGATACAATACAAAGGATTTAAAGGTATGAAATAGATAGTATCAACTAGGTTGATACATTGGATATAGGGAGCTAGAAAATTGGAACATGAAGTAGATGGAGAGTAAAAATAAATAGAGACTTAGAGGAGGTTAGATTGATAGTATTGAAATTGTTTTTGGATAGAATTATGACATCTCTCATAAATTACCATGAGACAATCTCACCCAATTATTAATGCATTATTCAAGGCATGTACTCAAGGATATTGATGTGTAAACAAGTCCTATCAAGATCAAACATAAAAAAGTGATAAAAGTGAAAATTTTAGGTGTATACATATGCCTCGCCCAAAGCTCATCACATGTTACAATAGTATAACTCGAGATGGTTCTTTGGGATAGAAACATAACAATACAAAAGATCATAATTAAAAAGAAGATCTACAAGTAAATAAAATGAAAATATGTACCTTCACTTACCTTTTTGAATAGATGATGTTGCATGTATCACATGTGATATAAGGTGTCCATTAAGAAAAATGAAAGGCAAACCTAAAAATAAGATAAAAATTTATATTTTTACAAAAAAATCTGTTACCACCTAAAAATTATCTATTTCACAAAGATTTTAAGGCTTATTTTGGCTTGTGAAAAGGACCTATAGAAATGAATATATGGGAAATATATGGAATCTTGCAGTAAATAATTGAAAGTTTCAAAATTTTAAATTTTTACTATAAATAAGTGAAAATAATTCATTTGCACATTTGTTATTTTTGGAAAACTAAAGCTCTATTTATCCAAATTTAGCACTTTGAGTGATTATGGCTCACAAACAAGGAGGTAGACATGATAGAGGATGTATTGGAGTTGTGACCATGTACCTATAGGTAGGTAGTGCATTTATTGCATTTTTTTTTTATCATTTTCAATAAAATTAACTAGATTAGGAAATCTAAGCACCAGGGCAAATCCATGTAGTAGAATTTTCCCCATGTTGAGGTATGTTCCTATTATTGTGTTAAGGATATAATGTTTTAATTGATGTAAAAGGTAATTGAGTGTCATTGATGTCCTAGAGGTGCTCTTATGAAGATGCATGATAAGTGATCATGAAGGTTTAAGCATGAACTAGTAAGTTCTTGAGTTCTTCATAAGGTCTTGGCACAATGTTATGATGTGACAAGCTTATGAGTAGTGTTGCTTTGTATTATTATGAGATATCATAAAAAAGAGATTGTTGATTGTGTTTAATTTCTTGTTGTGATAATGTATTTATTGACCAAGTTCATAAGAATCAAGTCTTTGTGGACAAGGTGTTGTGAAACATAGTCTTATCCTAGTGAAGGCATGATTAGTAAAGTTTGGTGAAGTAATATGAGGCTTGTGAGAAGATGTGTGGTAGTATTTGATCATGGTATGAGGTTTTCTATCATGAGAATGAGTTTTAGAGTGCATTTACAGTGACAAGAAATTCTCAAAGTGGTATGGTGCCTAGTAGATCTGTTTGATAGACTAGTTCTTAAGCATGGATATGGCTTGTAGAGGCATGATGGTGGTGATATGGATGTGTATGAGCTTGAAGATGTGAAATAAAGTGTTATATCATGTGAAAAATGTGTTGATCAGTCACATGAATCTCAAAATGAACCAAAGGGGTAAGTTCTTCTTTAGTGGTCTTCTCATGGACTTAGTCTTAAGACCCTAGGTGGTGGAATGAGGTATCATGATCAGGTTTGGAGGTTTGTGAGCTCATGTAAGCATGGATTGAGTTTTTAAATGTTGTTTAAAGTATGTTATTATAGTTTGAGGTCTTGAGTTAAATGAGAAATCATGAAAATGAGTTTGAAGGTCTCTTGTGTGTACAAAATGAAGAGATGAAGACCTAAGAAGGATTTTCTCATGCTTGTTAGCATGTGTAACTATTGCATGGGAATATGATATATTATTTAAATATATAAAAGGGTCCTATAAATGATTTTAAAGCATTATAATCTGGTTTTATGGATAAATCTTTATGAACAAACATTAAGAATGGAAATTGGTCTAAAACCCTCTTTAAACCCTCATAGTGACTTGATATGGAAGGTATTGATAGAAATGGCTCAAAATGGATTTAATGACTTAGTTTTATGATTTTATCATGTAGAGAACTATCATAGGTACATCCAAGTGGAATTTTTTTTCATAAGAGTGAGTGGAAGCTACATGAAATACCTTATTTCTCAAACATTTGGTATAACATGCAAGGTTGACTGAGTCAAATTTTCACAATCGATAAAGGTTGAATATTGTGAATTTTAATTCATTTTCATGGTGGTTCATGAACAATTGATAGATCTTAAATATTTTGAATTGGTCATGAAATTTGATTTATTGCTAAAAAGGCCTAGTGAGAAAATAAGGCATAAGTGAGAATGAGATTAGGGATGCGTTTTCATAGATTAGGAATGGATCCAATTGCATGGGGTTATTATCAAACTATTATAAAACATGTAAATTTTTGTTATATGTTATGTAGGTCATTGAAAATATTTAAAATTTTGTTCACAAGATGACCTATCTAGTGAAGATGTAAAGTTAAGAGATTGGTTTGCAATACCAATATTGTCAATAGACCATGATATATTTATCTATAAGGGTTATATAATTATCTCATATGATAATACACATGAATAAATATTTCATAAAATTTTTCACATTGGTACTAAAAGTCATGTTCACCATGACTAGTTTTTAAGGCAGAATGATAGTTCTGAGTAAGCTAGTGGCAGTGATGAGTTGGAAGTTCTCTGCACTTAGCTGAAGCATATAATAAATATGATGTTGATTTTTAGGTCATAAAATTTATATTCATACTTTTAATAATATTTAATATTATTTAAAGTTATTGAAGTGGTAAAGCCAAAATAAGTAGACTAGTTCAGAATTGACTGTGTATACTAAAGATAAGAGATTGGTCCACAAGACTAATATTTGGCATCATATCTTGAAAATTTTATACTTATGAGTGATATAAAGATGTAAAATAATCTATTTAATGTGTCATAATTTATAGGAATCATTTTTTCAAGGATTTAATCTAAAATATTCGTGACTATGTTTTTGAAGTTTTTGGTAGTTCTGAGTGGTCATGTTGCAAAAATGAGTTTGAGGATTTAAGATCCATTTTTAAGTGTATAATGAACTTGGTTATGACAATAAGGTGATTAAGGTTATTTATATTTAATTTTTTTATGGTTATGTGTCAAATTTGGTTTTACACTTTAGGTGTTTAAGACAAACTTTTTGGGTGTGTGAAGACCTAGTTGTGAGTAGTGCTAATGATGTGGTCCAAGTAGTGAATTGGACTAAAAGGTGGTATGAAATTTTATGTATGTTATAAGGGTTATAATTTAGGTATTTTTTAAGTGTTTTTTAAATTTTTTTAGGGTAAATAATTTTTAATAGGTCTAAGTGTAACGTGTTTCTTGAGAAGGCCTAATTACATTAGGTCTCCTTTAAGCCTGATGGTGGTTTTGGTCCTTATGAGTAGTGACTAGCTATGTAGTGGTTATTTAATGTATGAAAAATGTTATTTTAAGTATTTTAATGGTAATAAAATTTTTTAAAGGTTTTTTTATAATGAAGGTATGTGAAGTCAAGAGTCTTATATTTATATAAGGCCTAATAAGCATAATTCAGTGTGTAACAGAGAAGAGATCTAATGAGCGAATCAGAAGGTAGATTTTGAAGGAGTAGTAAGTATTAAAGATAATTATAATAGGGGAGAGATATTATTATGAACATATAATAGAGTTTATTCATGTTGATAACAATGTCAGTTGACCTAATAAGCCTATTAAGAGGCATGTTGAGCGAAGAAGCCTAGAGGCTATTTTGAGAGGGATAAAAGGTTAAGAAGATATAAATGAGTTGATTATATTTTGAGAGAATATAAAATATGAATCAAATATGTGTTACTGATATATTATGGTGATTGGAATTTAGATATATAAGATAGAGATATGAAGAAGAGGTTACTATCTATTGGTTGAGCAACAAGGTGTCTTAAGGTGATCAAGTTGGTCTTGGCTGAGTTGGTGCTTTGTAAAGGAGTGAGAGATACCTTGAAATTTGGTGTTTTAAAAAGTATTATTGAAGTGGATAAGTTGGTTCTAAGTCACTTAGGGTTTTGGTTCCTCCTTGTAAGTTAGTGCTTGACTAGTGAGGGGTTGGTGCCTAACTAAATATTGATTCATTAATTATAATAATATAGTAAAAGATGTGTTCAAATGGGTTTTTATCCCCCATTAGGCTTTACCACATATATCTTGTGTTCATATGTTGTATTCTTATGTGGATTCTTGTTTATGCATTGGTTGATATGTGTTTAAATGAATGCTTCATGAATGATAAGTGAAATTGAATGATTATTTTAAGGGTAATAATTCACCCCCATCTCAATGGATATGATTAAAATAATTGGTATCACAGCTAGTCCTTTTAGTGAGGCCTAATAGCCTAAAGGTGATCCTAAGAAGCACAAGCTTGAAGTATGATGATGACAGTGTTTATCATGGGTGTAGTGATGGTCTATCACAAAATGATGGTATTGGTAGAGTTTACTGAGAAGAATAATGATGAAAATATTAGTCATGATCAACTCATAAATCAAGGTGAGTTATGATTTACTATAGGACATAATTCTAATTTGAAAGAATGCCAAAAGTGTTCTTTACTATCTCAAAAGGATTATGTAGAAACCAAGTCAAAAGTCAAACCTAAAGATGATAAGTATTCTAGATGAGAAAGGCTAGCTGGAAGTATATGTTTTGATAAGATAATGATCATTTAAAGAGGATATTTGGGAGTAATAAGATCAGTGTTTATTAACATATGTTTCATGAAATCTGTTGATCATCAATGCCAGCTCATGTGTGGATGAAGATGTTTTCAATCAAGAATCAGAGAGCTTGTTTTGTCTAGTATGATTTGAGAACCCTAATGAGAAAAAGTAATGTGAAGTGTGTATGGATAAAGGGAGATATTGATAGCTCTATGAGTGGTTAGGTCTAAGGATCAAAAGACTATATGTAATGATTGACATGTGAAAGAAATGTACAATTATAAGTGTCTCATATATTCTTGATTAATGTTGTGTTAAGATCATAACATGGATAAAATAGGTGTATAGTGCCAAAAATGTATACAAAGATATAGAATCATATTGGATGTTAATTGATAGGATTGAGGTAATAACAAATGTTTGATAAAGGAAGTGATTATGGATATTATCCATCCGTATGTTAGCAGATGAGATGACTTCATGATGTATAAAGGTATGAGCATGTATCCTTATTTATGTTTGTATGATTATGGAGCATATATGCATTGAGGTAACAAGACCCAATGGAGGAGTTCATTGGAATCATGTGTTCACATGTTGTGAAGACTAAGAGGGAGTCCCTTTATTTGAAAATAGGTCTAAGTTATATAAGGTGATAACATGATGGTTCAAACATAAGGTACCTATTAGCTATTTAGATTGATCATGAGCTCCAAGTAGACATATTAGTTATAAATTGGTCTGTAAGACTAATGAGATTATGGAGACTCTTTGAAGATTGTTTAAAAATTTGGAAGTATTGTTGAAAGGTAAGAATTTATTCTTTGTTTTAGATTATTGGTGTCTAGCAGTTGGTATTTGAGCTCTGTAGCACTATGTTAAGAAAGTGATATTACTTTGAGAGTCCTAATGACTCATTCTATGAGTTCAAGTTGTGAAGACAAGGGAAAGTTCTTCAGTGGATGTTAAGGTGAGTGTCCCAATGAGTTTTTTGAGTATGATCATTTGATTTCATTCATGTAAAAGACAAGGTGAGTAGTAGTGTGTTATGAGTTCATCTATGGTATGCATGATGTTAGGGGAAACATGTATTTAAGATGCTTCTTAGTTTCTTTGTTCCTGTATGTTGAGTTTTTGGTTTTTGAAGATGGTTGTCATTACTTAGAAGATGCTTTGTCAAAGGGGGAGTTATTTCTTTAGTTATTTACAAATATAAAGAAAGGAGAGTTATGTTCATGTGTTTGAGGTATGTATAAGCTTAAGGGAAGAATGGTTGAGTACTTCTGTGAGCTGAGGTTCTGTTTGGTTGATCAAAAGAAGATTGATCTTGTTTGGGAAGAAAAAATGTTTTAGGTCCAAAGATCAAATGGTAGTATTGTCAGAGATGACCCTTTATCATTAATGTCAAAGGGGGAGAAAGAATAGATTGGGAAAAGTACTAGTTTGGGGAGATGAGAATGATATATGTTGTTAAAGTGTTTGCCATAAATGATAAAGGGGGAGATTGTTGAGGTATATTCCTATTATTGTGTTAAGGCATTAATGTTTTCATTGATTTCAAAGTTAATTAAGTGTCATTGATGTCCTAGAGGTGCTCTTGTGAAGATGCATGGTAAGTGATCATGATGGCTTAAGCATGATCTAATAAGTTCTTGATTTTTGCATAAGTTCTTAGCACAATGTTGTGATGTGACAGGCTTATGAGTAGTTCTGATTTGTATTTATATTATATATAATAAGAAATAGAGTGATTATTTTGTTTAAGTGCTTGTTATGATAAGGTCATTATTGACCAAGTTCATAAGAGCAAGTCTTTATAAACAACATGTTTTATGAAACCTAGTCTTATCTTGGTGAAGGCATGATTAGTAAAGCTTGGTGAATTAATTAATTTGAGTATTTTGAGAAGATGTGTGGAAGTATTTAAGCATGGTATGAGGTTGTTTGTCACAAGAATTAGTTTTAGAGTGCATCTACAATGGTAGGAAGGTCTCAAAGTGGTATGGTGCCTAGTAGTCTCTTTGATAGACTAGTTTTTAAGCATGTATATGGATTTTAGAGGCATGATGGTGGTGATATATATGTTTTTTTAAGATTTAAGTAGTGTAATTTAGTGTTAGATCATGTGATAAAAGTGCTGATTTAGTCACATGACTCTCAAAGTGAGCCAAAGGGGTAACTTCTTCTCTAGTGGTCTTCTCATGGACCTAGTCTTAAGACCCTAAGTGGCAGATTGAGGTATCATGATCAAGTTTGGAGGATTTTGAGATCATCTAACCATTGTTTGAGGTTTTAATTTTTTTTTTAAAGTATTTTGGTATAGTTTGAGGTCCTGAGTTGAAAGAGAAAGCATACAAATGAGTTTGAAGGTCTCTTATGTGTACATAATGAGGAAATGAATACCCGAGAAGGATTTTCTCATGCTTATTGGCATGTGTAAATATTTAATGGGAAGATAAGATCTTAGAGAGAGATGTAAAAGGTTCATAGTAATTATTTATGAGTATTAGAAGTTGGTTTCAAGGATAGATCTTTATGAACAAATATTAAGAATGGAAACCAGTCTAAAACCCTCCTTAAACCCTCATAGTGACCAATATGGAAGATCTTGATGAAAATGGCTCAAAATGGATTGGATGAACTATTTTTATTATTGTATCATGTAGAGGAATATCATAGGTACCTCTAGGTGGCATTGGTCTATCATAAGAGTGAGTGGAAGCTACAAGAAGCCCCTTGTTTCTCAAACATTTGGTATAGCAAGCAAGGTTGACTGAGTCAAAATTGAAAAATGGATGGAGGTTGAAGATTTTGAATTTTAATTGATGTTAATGGTGGTTTTTTTAATCAATTTATATATCTTAAATATGATAAAATTGTCATGAAAGTTAACTTATCACTAAAAAGGCCTAGTGAGAAACACAATGAGAAAACTAGGTAGAAGTGAGAATGAGATTAGGGATGAGTTATCATGGATTAGGAATGGACCCAATTTCATGGGTTTTTTTTTCAAGACTTATAACACATTTACATATTGGTTATATCTTTTGGAGGTCATTGAAAATGTTGTTTACAAGATGACATGTCTAGTGAAGATGAGACAGTGAAGATGTAAAGTTAAGAGATTGGTCTGCAAGACCACTATTATCACTAAAAAAATGATATATTTATATATTATATTTATATAATTATATAATAGGATAATAAAAATTCATTAATACTTCATAAAAGTATCCACATAGGTACTGAAAGTCATGTTCACCATGATTGGTTTTCAAGGTAGAATGACAGTTCTGAGTAAGCTAGTGGGAGCAATGACTTGGAGGATCTATACAATTAGATAAATAATCAAATGGATATTATGTTTTTTATGTCATAAATTTTATATTTATACTTTTCATAATATTTATATCAGTTAAATTTATTAAAGTGATAAAGCCAAAATAAGTAGACTGGTTCAGAATTGACTGTGTATACTAAAGATAAGAGATTAGTTTGCAAGATCAATATTTGGCATTATATATTGAAAAATTTGTACTTAAGAGTGATATATAGATTTAAAATAATCTCTTTAGGGTTTAATAAGTGATATGAATTATTATTTCAAGGATTGAATCTCAAATATTCATGACTATTTTTTTGAAATTTTTGGTAGTTCTAAGTGGTCATGTTGCAGAAGTGAGTTTAAGGCTTTGATATCTATGTTTAAGTGGATAATAAAAGTGATGATGAACCTGAGGTAATGAAGGTTTTGTATATCTAATTTATTTTTATGGTTATGTGGAAAATTTGGTTGTATACTTCAAGTGTTTAAGATATACTTTCTAGGTGTGTGAAGACCTAGTTGTGAGTAGTGCTAATGATGTGGTCCAAGTAGTGAATTGGAATAAAAGGTGGTATGTAATTTTATGGATGTTATCAAGTGTCTAATTGAGTTATTTTTTAAATGTTTCATTTGTGTGTGGAGTATCAATAATTTTTAATATGTCTAAGTGTAATATGTTACTTGAGAAGACCTAATTACATTAGGTCTCTTTTAGGCCTGATGGTGGTTTTGGTCCTTATGAGTGGTAACCGACCTATATAGTGGATGTTTCGTGTATGAAAATTGTTATTTGAGCCATTTTAAGGGTAATAAAAGTGTGTAAATGATATTTTTTACCAAGGTATATTCAATCAAGAGTCTTGTATTTATACAAGGCCTAATAGGCCTAATTCAATGTGTAATAGAGAAGATATCTAATGAGTGAATAAGAGGGTAGATTGTGAAGGAGAAGGGGGTATTGAAGATAATTATAAGAGGGGATATATTTAATGATGAACTTATAATATAATTTTTACGTGTTGATAACAAGGTTAGTTGACCTAATAAGCTTATTAAGAGGCATGTTGAGCGAAGAAGCCTAGGGGCTATTTTGAGAGTGATAAAAGGTTAAGAAGAGTTGAATGAATTGATTGTATTTTGAGAGACTATAAAATATGAATCAGATATGTGTTCCTAATGTATAAAAATTATTAAAATTTAGATAAATAAGATAGAGAGCTGAAGAAGAGGTCACCATCTATTGGTTGAACAACAAGGTGTCTTAAGGTGATCAAGTTGGTCTTGACTGAGTTGTGCTTTGTCAAGGAGTGAAAGCTACAATGAAATTTGGTGGTTGCATAAGATTTATTGAAGTTTATGATTTGGTTCTAATTCACTTATGTGGTTGGTTCTTCCTTGTAAGTTGGTGCTTGAAAAAAGCCTAGTTAAGTTGGTACTTAACTAGTGAGCGGTTGGTGCTCCTTGTGGGGTTGGTGCCTCACTAAATATTGATTCATTGATTATAGGACTATAGTCCAATTTGTGTTTAAATGGGTTTTATCCCCCATGATGTTTTACCACATATATTTTGTGTTCATATGTTCTATACTTATGTGGATATTTGTTTACGCATTGGTTGACATATGTGTTTGAATGAATACTTCATGAATGATAAGTGAAATTGAATGATTATTTTAAGGGAACTGATTCACCCCTCCTCTTAGTGGCTATGTTTCCAACACCCCAAAAAGAATAAAAATGAATCTATATTTAGGATAGGTAATGGGTAGTTAATGAAAATTTAAAATAAGGCCAAAGGCATTTTTAAGGCCATGGAAATACATAATTTCCCTCATAAAACTGTGAGTCAGGGTGAAAGTATTTATTAAGGGAATAATTAACTCTTAGATGACATCACAAGGTATGACTGATATAGTTAGGTGAATTTATAGTTGATACCATATGGTATATCCAATCAAATAAGAAGATTACCAACTGATCGATACCATAGGGTATGGTCATTACCGTTAGATAGATAAGCATGGTTGTTATAGTTTAACACTTGTTTGATGTAGTAGGAAATCAAAGCATGGATGATACCATGACTTGTGGATAATGCATTAGGATGATTATATGGTTGATAATATGTGGTATGGTTGATATATTTAAGTGATATGATGGCCAATACCATAGGGTATGACTAGTGTACTTATAAATTTTTCATGGCCTGTATAGTAGGGCATGATCGGTGTAGTAGGATGTTTGGCTGATGTAGTAAGAAAAAAATGGACAATAAAATAGAATGTAGGGACCATTTTAACTTATAATTATTATTTTGATTTGATTTATAGTTTTTTCTTTCAAATGTATAGATCAAACTATTATTTTTCTTGGTTGCTTTATATTTTGTAGAGATGATGGAGATTATATTAATGTATATTTCAGCTAGTTACCTGACCTACTATAGATATTATCAGTGGTGGACAGAGCCCAACTTGCAATGATGGGATTTAGAGGGATCATGGAGATGTGTAACTCTTAGCATATAGATGAATTATGTTATTGGGGTGATGGAATATTATGACTAGCACCTTTATATGGAATGTGAAGGGGAACATTATTGAGGTGGACATGACATTAAATGATGTTAATTCCATTTTAAGGTTGCCTATTATGGGCACTCATATAATATGTGACTCAAACTATATAGATGAAGAGAGGATGAATCTAGACCATTGGGCTACTAGGTCTGATCAATATAATGAGTGTAAGCTCATCATGTATATTTTTGGGTATACATATCAAGAATTATAGATATCTATAAATCCATAATTAGAATTGTACCATGCATGTGAAGTGCCACAAGTCTAATGGAGTTTTACTCATGTATATTATATTTATGTGTCAATATACATTAAATTAGGGAACCTTATATGATATAGGAGGTACCATATGGGTGTAGATAGTGCATTATTTTTATAGTGTTTTAAGTTGGGGCCAAATTATGGTAGGCTATATCATTATTTTTATGAGTTGGATATATGATAGGTTCCCCATGTATAGGTTAGAAGGGTTACATTTTGTGATTAATGATCATCTCCCATGATTGAGGAGATGGGAAAAGAGCCACACATTACATGTCATCCCCTATGTGACTAAACAAAATAATATTAGATGGAATTAGATTGTGGATGATGTATAGAGGAACAATGGACATTGTACACACCAAAATTACACAATGTAACATTTTTAGGAAATTCAAATGGTGATGCAATAATATCTACCTAAATATCCTTAGAATTGGTTTATCTCTACCTTATTTGGATTTTTTGCCCTTTTTAGCCCATTTTAAATTGATAAATTTTCAATTTCAAAGTAATTTTGCCTTAAATTTTGACATTTCCTCTTTCATGATGAAACTACCGATTCCTGTGACACAATCACCACATCATGTGATGGACCTACCACTTCTATGACATTTAAACTAAAATGTTTCATAAACTTCCATGAAAAAAATGATACATGTGTGGTAGTTTTACAATATGTTGTAGTTTAGTAATTGATTATGATGGTTTTATCTTTGCCACTTGTAGACAATGGTGATTTCATCACCATTTGCATATTTTTAAATTAACATCTAGGAGTTCAATTTTCACATGTTTTTGCATGGTTTTCTTAAATTTATTTATTTTGCTTGCCTCCTCTAGATGGCCCAACTCAGTCCTAATCTTATTTTTACCACTCCTTATCACTTCTAAATTAAGTCAAGCCTCATTTAAACTAATACATACAACCTCCTTTATTCTCTTACAACTAGCTTATTTTTTTTAGGTTTTGGGATCCAAAATTTTGCATTAGATATTGTAGATTCAAATTTTTACAGATCCCTAACTATACAAATTTTATTTTTATAAAGTAGTTACTTCGATTTGTAATCATCTTTGTGTCATTCTACACAATCTTGAAGAGGATAATTCACATAATTGGAAACTGGTTATTTGCTTTCATGGATCAACCCACTCTCTACTCAGCTTCTCTTTTTTTTAATATTGTGTCCCTCTTGCTTTATTTTCTTATCACCCTTTTTTTGACAGTTTCGAAGGGTCATTATTGAGCAAGGATCTAGAATACCCTACGATAGTATACTTACAACAACACATCTCTTTACCTTCACTTGGTTTCACCATTTATTAGGTTTTCATTTTCATTTTCATTTTTTTTTACTTATTATATTATATTAGGTTAGTTTATTTGTTTATTATATCATATTCATACTTCAAAAGATTCAAAAAATTTGCTATAGCAAAGAAAGGAAACTTATCTCTCTTTCTTGTTTAGCACCAAAAAAAGTAGATTAGATATTTAAATTTCATTTGTAGATAAAAAATAAAAAATAATAATATATTTTAATAAACTTAGGGTAAATTATATATACAAAAAAACTCACTTTAATTTTTAGAAACAATCTTACATTTATAAGCATATACTCACATGCACCAACCAAAACCTAGAAAACCTGGATGAATCAAAACTTGCATGTTAAATTTATATTCTCATTCTTTGATAGTGAACTCTATTGTAGATCAAAAAACTAAAATAAATAATAAATTTATACTTTCATCCATTTCATTTTAGATCATTTACTTTCATTAATAACCATTTAAAAACTTAAAAACTATTCTTATAACTTACACATGTGCATTAAATTTTTAATATTTAGGAGTTTTAGATTTTTTAGGTTTTAGATTGGGTTTCCATCTACATATTAGAAAAAAATTATTGCATAATAGTTTCATTCATCTATATTAAAAAAAGATAAAAAATAAAGTTTTGTTTATTGTATTCATTGCATTTTTTTCATTTTCATCGAGTAGTATAGTTTGATTTAATTTATAAAAACATCATCAAAAAAGCATTGTCAATATGAGTACAAGTCCAAAACCCCAATCTCATCTTTCCAAAATAACAAGTAAACCTCTTTCAAATCATTATCTAGATAAGCTATATGCTTAAGAAAATTAAACACAAATTTACTTTGCCTCTTACATGATACTTACAGAGTGTTCACTCCTCATTAGAGTATCTTTATTAGAGTTAGATATTATATTATTGATATTAACATTTAAAGTGACACCAATGCTAAGCTTAGATTATAAGTTTTTCATTACACTTCTGATCATTAACCAACTCAACATTCTTGATGAGCAAGATTGAGTGCATGCACAACCCATAAACGTACCTATCCATATGTGATGCCTCTAGTAAAATCATATCCAAGTCTAGACCTTAACTTATTTGTTTTTTCCTCCTCAATATTATCCTCATCATATTTAAATTTTCTTTATGTATGACATTGAATGGACATAGTCAACCTGAAAGAGTTGATCAGATCCCTAAAGTCATCCATCTAAACTAAACATAATTCTTCATACCTATCATAGATCAATAACTTTGATACATTATCCTCACCCAAGCTAAGGACCTTATAGTTATATTTCCCATTAGTTATCCATTATCAATGAACAAAATGATGTAGGAGAGAAATTTTGGTATTTTCAAAAGCATCCTTTGCCACCCATCATCTAAAACTCAATTCCTTTACTTTGACCTAACCTACCTAATCCCTAGACATATTAAACAAATAATCTATTAGGTTGTATGTTTCAGACATACCTCAAAAATTTGAGTGTAAATATGATAATGTTTATTTTTTCATGTACACAAATTGGTGAACCTAACATGAATGGCTTCTCCTTTTGAATTTTGAATTTTTTTATCTCTTTTCTCCACTTTTATCTCTCTTCATATTATGTAGGTATAAATATGTCAAGTTACTATATATTTGAAATAAATATAGAATCTGATACCTATACAAGGAGCCTTTAACCCATGGATGAATCCTCCCTCTTTATTGGGAACAATAACACCTCCACACAAAATAGGGAAAACCAATTTCAAAATGATCCATATAACTCATAAACTAGATCAAGAGTAGTGCTCCATGAGGTACAAGATCCACCTAAAAACACCAACAATCAACCTAATTCTAACAACATGACCTTCATTAGTGGAAGTGTGACCAACCATCACATTGCAAATAGAACTCAAGTTAGTTTACAAAGACCAGACACTAAAATCACAATAAGGTTTCATCAATACATTGATAAAATCCACTTTTTAGAAGTTAGGCTAAATATCCTACATTTGTCTTCACACTCTACCAATACTAATTAAAATGCTTCTCTTTCACTAGAGCAACTTGTGGTGGTCTCTCCTAAGCCATCTAACCTTAATCAATCCTCCATGAAAAATAAAATCATACCTTCCAAACCCACTATTAAGGAGGTTACTAAATATATTTATACTTCTTCATTGAATGAGCTCATATCCACTTTGGTGGGCAACATTCATGACTTAGAGAGAACTCAAGCTTATCTTAAGCAAGGGATAATTTTTGGCCCTTATAACTAGGGTCATCACTCAATGACAACCAACTACCAACCACCACTCCATAAAACCAATTAATCCCCTCCCAAATATATTCTAAACCAAAATCTATGGTATATTCTCACACATAAGTCCCCAACCCCAAAATGAATCAAATCTCTTCTCTATATCAACTATCTTCTCAAATCCTTAGTGGGGGAGATTTACCTATATTACTCAAAATAACATGGTGACCAATTCACCTCCACCCTAAATTCCTCCTAACAATGTGGCAACCAATATGCCACCACCCCATATTCTTCTCAACAATGTGGTGACCAATACACCACCACCCTACATTCCTCCCAATAACATAGCAACCAATAGAGTACCATCTTATAATCCTATGAGTTATGTGGAAACCAACATACCACCTACATATACTCTTCCTTTCTAAACACACAATCACCATGATTCAAACCAAATTATACCATATTACCACATGTTCTCTAGATATACCTAGCCAAAAAACTATTTCCTAGGCTACTAAACTTCACCTTACTAGCCATCATATTTTCCACTTACTAGGGTTATGTATTAGCTGCTTATCCCAACCCTCTTCCTCTAACTTACTTTAGCTTGAATTTATAGGATTTTAACACCATGGGGACATATTCATAATATATCATAGAATCCCTTAGTCAAATCATATTCAAATTCCTTTTTTCATGTCCCTACCATAGATCCCCAAGTTTAAAGGAGAAGGAGATCTCAATACACAAGTCAAGGCATACATGACTACTATTAGAGACATTTTTAATTGGGATGTAGTGGTTGTATAAAACATTCCTAAGACCCTAAAAGGGATTGACTTAGATTGGTACTATTTCCTTTTCAAACATCTATTCAATCCTTTAGGTATATCATGATATATTCTATTAAGGCCTTTGACATGAAAAAACTCCCAAAACTAACATACACAAGTTATTGCATATCAAGCAATAGTATAATTAATCAGATTCAAATTTCATTCCGAGAGGTCATAAGTATTATACTCATCTTCCAGTGTACCACACATAGACCAAAGATAACTATGCAATCTCTTTTTGCATTCCCTTAAAAAGGATATGAGAGAATATGTGCAAAAATTTCCTTATATGTCTTATGAGTAAGAACTCAAAAGTGGTCTAAGAATTGATTAAGCAACCATTAACAGTGGTTGTAGAATGGGTCTAATGAGTGAATATTTTCCCCCAATTATAAAAATGAGAGTTACCAAAAAATTAAACCCAATTAACCCCAAAAAACAAGGCCCTAAAATATTACATAGAAATTGTAACACCACTACAGATGGGGCGGCTAACCAAACTAATAAGCCAATTAATGTGAATAAAAATAAAATTAAACCCTCAAATAAAAATAATACATATTACAATTTAAAAACTATGAGGACTCAAAATCCTCCAATTGTATTTCATGTGGTGGACTTCAACCATATTACAACTTGAAATACTTAGTTATATTTAAAAAACTAGCTCCAAAATGTTGACCCAAACTAAAAACAACACTTTTATCAAAATAATAACCAAAAAGGGTTTAGTAAAAAAGGTAAATAATGTTAAAATCAAAGGCATCAAGGCTATGCTACCAATTTATACTTCCTATTCCATATATTTATTTTTCATGACACTCACACTTGCAGAGAATGTAAAAAGTTTATAGAAAGACTCTTTGAGGACCAAAGACAAAATTTTGTTGACATGTTTTTGGAGAATGATAATGAAAACTCTCAATCTCCATAAAAAATACTAATGATGCCTCTAAAAAACCAAATTACACATATATTAAAACCCCTTACCCAACCATCAACTATGACACACTCCAAATTTATCACAAGGTAAACATCAAATTCAACCTTCACCAACTGGACCCATGACATTAAAGATTCTACTTTAGGATTGAATAATCCTAACATATCCCCTCAATTAGGTTCCCAAGGGAAATATCACATGATTGGTATTTTGGAGTTAGAAATTGAGGAATATTCTAATACTATCACTCTCACAAGGAAATATCACCTTACTATTCCTTTTACTCCAAACCTTTTAGAACTAGAGGTTCCTAACCATGCTAGGCCTATGGGAAGCTATGACCTAAAAGTAGAAATCAGAAATACATTATATAATATTTATTTCATGGAAATCCTCAAAAAATTTCCTACCCTCTATACAATATTACTTGATTCTTTAGATCTGGAAAATTTAGCTAGTGTTATGTCTTCACCACAGGCCTAGATTAACCACATTGACCTAGATATGTTCTCACCTAGACAAACATTGACTAATTATTTGACCTTATTATTCTTACCCATAATGCACATATGAATATAATATGGGATCCAAATTTTTACCTACAAGTTTGGGTTTATAAAAATTATTTAAAGAGAGCCATGGTTGATGATGGGGATGTTGTCAACATAGTCCATTTTTCATTTCTTTAGAATCTTGGTTATAGGGAAACTGATTGTTCAACTACCAAAAACATTTTGAGAGGATGTTATAACTCAAGTATACCTCCATTAATTCCATATTACTTCCTATGGCCCTAGGTCCCATACTGTGTTGTCAAAATTTTATATCATTGACAAGGATAAATCATAATATGATCTTAGGTAGACATTGCATTCATAGGATTAAGGTAACCCTTCTAAATTGATATATAAAATTGGGTTAATGCATTTGATTAAATTATTTGGTTCTCAATGAGACCTTAAACCTTTGATTCTGTCTAAGTAAAAATGCATAAATAACCAAGGTTGCATATCAATTATCACTTACCTATTAATGGTGTCATGAAAACCACACATCTTGTCAAATCAAATACCTCTAAAAAACTAAATTAGTTGTCTTAACAAGAATTTATAAAGTCCCAAGCCCTTATTAAATAAAAATATGAGTAAAAAGAGATAAAAAAATAGAAAATGTGAGTGATAAAACTCCTATAACAATGTCAATCATCTCAACGAAGTCTATGGCTGAGATCATTTCCATCCTAAAAAATGATGAGCCAATCAAAATTCCATTTGATCTTTATAGGATTGAGACTTATATTCCCCACACAAATCTTAACTTAGGGCCCCTTAACCCACACAATATCCCAACTATCCACCTCCTCAATACAATCAATCAATACCCCATCATACAAGGGAAAATTGTAGTGTAGATATTAGATTATATAATTAAACCATTTGCCTTCCCCTGCCATGCCAATGATTAAGGAAGGAACTTAAAATTATAACCATGAAACTATATAAATAAGCCATAGTTCCAAGGAATATCTAAAGAATATCAAGGTGGGATCCTCTCTATTCACTGGAGAAAAAGAGGATTATAGAGAACTGCTCGCTGAATTCTCATAGATTTTTGATTTCCTATGTTCAAGCACAACAAGAATGCCATATGAGAAATACTATGAGTTTCATAATAATTTTCATGAGTGAAAATTATAATTAGGATACCTTTTACTAAGAGTTGATAATAGAATATATAAGAAGTGAGAAGGTTGAAATTTCAGACGCAATTGGTTGGGTACTTATTTGGTGACTAAATATTTCAATAATGGAGCCTATCAGTTATGCACTTTAGAGGGAAAATATTTTGGTGAGTCTATGACCTATTGAACATAAAATATTTATATATATAGTTTTTGAATTTCATATTACCATTGTTTCATTTCCATTTTTCATGTGTTGTCTTACATAAAAGACATTTTGTTTAGTTATTGTTTAGCTCTGAGCTCATATGCAAAAACCTTCAAAATTTAGCACATCATTCCATTCCACATTTAATATCACCATGTTTCCATTTAAAAAACATTCTTAAAATTATCATGACATGGACTTTTGTCTTAGTTATTATGATCATATTGCACCTTATTCCTCCACACTTTCTTGAAAACTTAGAAAACTATATCATACAACCTAGTCTAAAAGCTTGTCCATGATAGAGTCTCCTTTTACAGTTTCCTCTAATAAAAACACTATCATGCTTAAAATAGGTAACCTATATTTCCTGCCTTGTTCCTTAGTGATGATCCCTTACATCTTACTAGTTGCATGGGGTCAAGGTTTGGGTGTAGGGGCCTTCTCCAAAATAAAAATAAAAGAAGAAGAAGACACTAGTGCAAATCAAAAGATTATACAAATAAAATAAATTTCACATCTCCCACCCTTCACTAATATGTGGTGATGATCCCTCACACATTCATTATTGTGTGTGGCTAGAATTAGTGGGATGTGTCAATACTCACATACATATAACTTTTAGCATTTATCCCATGTGTCTTCCTAGTCATATAAGAATAAGTGTAGGGGTTACAAGAAAAACAAAGAAAAAGAAAAAAATAGTAAAGTAGTGTTTAAAAAATATATAATAAGGAAAATAGTGAATGGCTTGTCTAGGTTTCCACGATGAAAAGGACAACTTTATCCCATTTTACTAATTTTATTAGGATTAGTCACCTCTAGATGAAGCCAATAAAGTTAATGTTCTATATATTTCTAGGAAAGTATATTTTCTCCCTTTGCTTGTAAAGATTAGGTCAACATCCTATTCCTTGTGATATTTTGATGTATGGTATTTTGCTTTCACTATCTCACATATATCTTATCTCCCTTTCACTCCTTGCTACAAGTTAAATGTCATATGCTATGTGAACAAATTAGTTCAATCATCACTTGAAAAATAACTATTATCACATTCTACTTAAATCCATTTTAAATACATTTGCATACATTATGTTGCACATCTCAAAAATATAAGCATATCCATAACATTATAATCATAAAAATAGATATACATAGTATATCACCACATGCCTAGTCATATAAAAGTGCACAAACTAAAAAACAACATGGAAATTAAAATAATATCACACCATGAAAGTCATCAGCATAACCCAAAGTCTCTCTCTCTATATAATAAATGTCTAGTTTATACTTCTTTGTCTTAGTAAAATCACCTCCATAAAGGACAAGTGTGTCTCAAAATCTCAAAATCTAAAAATAAGTGTATACATGTACAATAATCCAATTCTAAGGTCTTGCAGGAGGCTAGTATTGTCCACATTTATAAGTTGTGTGTCTAGGGATCCTACTCCTCATATGAGAAGGCCCAAACGTTGATGAGTATCATGGGATATGGCTCCCATTCTTGTGGCATCTTAGTTGTTACTTGGGAGGGTATCCCTCTTATTATCTAATGACTCAAATAGTCCTAACCACTTTTAGCTCTGATAATATCTCTAAGATTCTTCACCTAAGACTCTAAGTTAGTCACTTGGTCTCCAAGTCAGTTGTGTGTCACTATAAATGTGTTATCTCAACATATGTATTGTAGGTTAGGTAAAAAAACATCTATATTTCTACCTATATTAATGGGAACACCTAATTCCATCAAATGATGATCTCCAGTCAATATAATATCACTTAGAAGAGGTAGACTAGAGTATCTCTAATCATAATCCTCCACCTAATATATGTATATGCAATCAAAAAATAAAACCAGGCATCATATCTCCAATCATATAAGAAGTAATAAAAGTAGTAAATAGGTAGTAGAATATCAATTAATATGTAAGAAATGAAATTAAATAATAACTATTTTACTCAGGTCATCCTCATGCTAGTCTGGATCTAACTCCTTGTGAACACTCATTTTGATCTCCTCCTCTATGTCCACTAGATCATCATTGGTTGGTGGTTGATCACCTCCTCTCCCATATTCTCTACCTAATACCTAATATTATTTTAAGGGATCATATTATCATGGTGGTAGTTGGAGCTAAATCTATCCTCTAATTGGTAGAGCAATTAGAATCACCATTTGTATGACATCCCCCTCCTCTTGTAAGGTGATACCAAAACTCTGATCCCACAAGCTACTATACATCCTATGCTCATCCTCCTCCTACCATAGGCTATAATACAACCTATTCCCCTCTCATGATGGGAATCCTAGTGTGAGGGAGTGCCACTATAATTTCCCTAACCTACTATCTTTACTCTCTCTAACTCCCCTATACACTACCTAAGGTGCAATGAGATTGGTTACATGTGTAAAATTGAATTTTTGAGGTACTCTATCTATATGATGTAACTCTATCTGTATTCATCAATCCCTAAATTTATGATATCCTATACTAGCTACAAGGTAGTATACCTTATCTTCCCACTCTCTTAACATGCCCTAGTAAGGCACAACCACCCTAGTATGTTATTGTCAGCATCCCCAATGATTGGGAAAGGCTCTGAATGATGCCATCCCTTTCCATCTGATGCCTTTATGGCCCATTCATATTTGATCATGACCCATCACTAATAATGTATCATCTAATCATACACACAACTCATGATCGATATAGGGTGAGTAATGGAAATATCTTCCAATTATGAAGTCTAGTATAGGTCTCTATACATCCATGCTAGAACCTCATGGGCCCATGAATACTATGAGACACTCTCCTCAATTCACATGACTATAGGTGACCAACTATAGAGTAAGTGATATTCCCCCTTATCTCCCACCAATTGGGAGGCAAGAATCCTTATAATGGCCTTGCAGAGTGTCAGGATCAATGACCCCTCTACATCAATAATCTTCAATTCATACTTTATACCACATTGGTGAATTCACATTATAAAAATAATTTATCTAGATGGAACCCTCTCCTTTTATGTGGCATCCTTCAAAGCCATGATTTGACCTATCATCAATAAATACAATATCATGTAAACATCAATGAGAATGATGATCCACTTTCCTAAGGCTTGTGGAAATTGGAAAGTGTTTTAGTTTGCATCTTAGTAAGTGAATAGGTTGCAAAACAAATTGTGTGATGGGGTGATAATCCCCACCCATGTCATCCTATGTATCCCAACCCTATATAATATAGCCATATCTTCAGTTGTAATTCTCCCTAGGATCCTCATAATCCACTCTTGCTTCCTAGATTGACTCTACCATATGTATCCGCCCAATAAAAGAAAACTTAAACACTTCTTTAGCCTAAAAAATGACTTCAAACCATCTTTTTTAACTTTGTAATGAAAACACCACCTTTTATAGGTGGTAGTTATGTAACCGCCACACATTGTTGATGGAAACATAAACACCCCTACAACATGTAGTAGTTACATAAACTACCCATGTAAGAAATGTAATCATTGGATTTTGAAGATTAGAAATTCATCTTACTCTAATGGTTTTGTTTTCTTACAATACCTACCCAAAAATCCTCCCAAATGACCAAATTTTGACCAAATTTAATTTTTTAGTATTTTCCTTGTCTACATAATCCCCTAACCCTATACATGTAATAAATTAACAAATTCAATGGATCTAAATGCATTTTTTTATCAAATTTTCATTTTAAAAATGACCAAAACTAACATGTCCCTAACCTACTCCACCTGTTGATGGAACATTAGCCATCCTATCTTTGTAATCATCAATTTACTTAATTTATGGTTTGATTTGTCATAGTGAATTTAGAGCTCAAATTTTTCAAAATAGAAAATACATAAATGAATTTAATAATTAGAAAGTTTTTAAATATATCATCTATTCAACTAGCCATGATGTTTTGAGATTTTTCCATTTTTAACAAGTTTATTCACAAATCATTTTTTCTCTAATTTATAGAATTTTTATGCCTAAATCACACATAATATACCAAATGTTTATAATTCTAATATTTTATTTCTTGTATCACTATTTCAAGGTATTCTAATTTTTGTTTCAGTTTTATATGTCAATATCACTCAACCTCGAGCTCAATCTCCTGGCGGGATGGTTCGAGTAGTATCTTCACCCTCATGTACATGGTAAGTAGACTTTTCCATATGTTTTATTAATTAGTATGTTTTTACTCTCTCATAAAAACTACACTTGGTTCTTATTTTTTGTTTGTAGGTCATGAGAGCGTCTCAGTTGGCTTCACTATGTCACATAGGTAAGTAAGGTAAGTTTTCTAACACTCATTTTCATTTTAGTGCACTAATACTTAGGAAAAACATGCTAATCATTTCATGATGAGGCATCTCATTGAGGAGGTAATATGTATGAACCTAAAAATCACATAGTGCAATATTTTCAAAAAAATCTAATGATGATGTAAGGATCTCTACTTAAATATGCTCAAACCTGGTGTTCTCTCTACCTTATTTTTAATTTATGCCTATTTTGGTCCATTTTAGATTTATAAATTTTCATTTTTTGAGTCTTTTTGCCTTAAATTTTGACATTACCTCTCTCATGATGAAACCTCTAGTTCTCATGACATAACTGTCACATCGCATGACATAATCATTGCTTTTATGATGTTGACACCATGGTGGTTTCATAAAACACCACATGGAAAACATTATATGTGTGGAATTTTTGTATCACAACATTGTAGTTTCATCATTGAATATGGTAATTTCATCATTGATGGTAGTGGTTCCATCTTTGTCACTTGTAAATAGTGGTAGTTTCATCACTGTTTGCATGTTTTTATAATTAACATCTGAGACTTCAGTTTTCATGTATTTTTTCTTGATTTTCTTGGGTTTATTCATTTTTTTATTTTTTTCATCCTCTAGATGGCCCAAATTAGACCTAATCTTATTTTTATCACTCTTTATCACTTATAAATTAAGCCAAGCCTCAATTAAACTACTAAATACAACCTTTTTATGTATCTAATTTTCCTTGGGTTTTTTGATCTAAAATTTTGAATTAGATATTGAATATTTCAAGTTTTTCAAATCCCTAGACATCCTACTTTGAGTTTTGGAATTGCTTTGCTTCGATTTGTGATCATCTTTCTGTCATTCTACACAAGCTTGGAGAGGATAATTCACATAATTAGAAACCAGTTATTTGATTTCATGGATCAACCTATCCTCTATTCATATAGTCTTTTCTTTAATATTATGTCCATATTTATTTATTTTCTTATCATCCTTTTCTTGAGAGTTTCTAAGGGTCATTATTAAGCAAGCAAGGAACTAGCATACTTGAGGATAGTATACTTACAACAACATATCTCTTTACCTTCATTTGGTCTCACCATTTATTAGGTTGGATGTTTTCATTTTCATTTTACTTATTAAATTATATTATTTTAGTTTTTTTTTTATTAGATTAAATTCATATTTCAAAAATATTTAAAAACTACAATAAAAAGGGAAGTAATCTTATCTCTCTCTTTCCTCTTGCACCAAAAAACATTTACCTTAGATATTTTAATATCACTTGCACAAAAAAATACATCAAAGAATAATAACTTTGTAAAAAAATTAGGCTAGGTTATAGGAAAAAAAAATCACTTTTAGTTTTAGAAACAATCTTACATTCATAAGCATATACTAACACACACACAAAACAAAAAACTTAGAAAACCTAGACAAATCAAAACTTGCATGGTAGATTTAGCTTCTCTTTCTTAGATAGTGAATGGATGTTCTTGTATATTATAAAATCAGAAAAATAAAAAAATTATACTTGAATCCATTTAAATTTAGATCATATAGTTTCACTAATAATTATTTTAAAACTTAAAAACTATTCTTCTAGCTTGCACATGCACATTAATTTATGAATAGTTAGGAGTTTATGATTTCTAGGTTATATATTTTGTTTCCATTTACACACACACACACACACACACACACACACACACACACACACACACACACACACACACACACACACACACACACACACACACACACACACACACACACACACACACACACACACACACACACACACACACACACACACACATTGGTTGTGTAATAGTTTCATTCATTTATATATAGAAATAACAAAAAAAATGTTTCATTTATTTCATTCATTACAATTACTTTTATTTGTAGTAAGTAGTATAGTTTGATTTATTTTACAAAAAGCATAACTATAAAATCAAATTGAATAAAAATGTCTTATCAAGATGAGTACAAGGCCAAAACCTTGATCTCAACCATATACAAAAACAAGTAAACCTCTTCCAAATCATTATCTAGACAAGTTATATGCTTAAGAGAATAAAACACAACTTTTTTTTGTATCTTGGACGAGACTTCTAGAGCATCCAATCCTCATTAGAGAAAGTCTATTTACTAGAGTTTGATATCCCATTATTGGTAGTAACATTCACAATTAAATAAACCTTGATCTTAGATTAAAAAATTGACATTCTATATCTATTCCACATCTGATCATTGACCAACTCAACGTTCTTGATGACCAAAACCATGTGCAAGCACAACCCATAATTATACTTGTCCATGTGAGAGGTTGCTCGTACAATGATCTGCAGGTCTAGAACTTAACTTATTATTTTCTTTTTCCTCAGGAATAGCCTCATCATATTTTCATTATATTTACATATTAAATTGATTGGACATAGTCAACCTGAAATAGTTGATCATATTCTTAGAGGCATCCAACCTAACTATACCCAGTTACTCATACCTAACATAGATAATTAGCTTCAATACATTATCCTCATCCACATTGAGGGACCTTGGATTTATATTTCCCATCAATTAGCCACTTTAAATGAGTATCATGATGCAAGAGATCTCTTTTGGTATCATCATGAGCATCCTTTGACACCCATCATACAAAACCCATTCCTTTACTTCAACCTATCCTACCTAATATCTAGATCTATTCATCCAATCATCCATTTGTTACAACCATTTTTTAAAAAAAATATAGAGATAAGTAACTTTGGCACAAGTTTTAAAACTAAATTTAGCTCAAAAAATGTAATGAGATCCATAATTATGTTATAGTCAACATAGGAACTAGACCAAGTCCATAAATTAACAATGATTTCATTAGAAAGTGTTTTAACCACTTAGTATTTAGATAGAAGTGAGTAAGTGTATGAAAAATCATACATGCCTATCTATGTACTTTATATGTGTCATTCCTATAAAATCCATCAATAACTTATACACTTACCTGAGCACCTACATAGACTATAAAAGCCTGAATCTCATTAGGTAAACTAGAAAAGTTTAACAAACAATTGTATAAGGTGAAATAAATCCAATAGAATAACCATCATACTAAGCTTGCATAAACAAGAGATACCAAACACACAAGTAATAGGTAGTGATCATTATAAGGACAAAGAAATACAAATCTTTGGAACACTTTACTAAAATCACAAACAAGTGTGGGATGAGTTTGACATCATCCTTCTAGGTAGATCAGGGAGATTGGATTATTGATTGCTTATATGATCTCAAGGTGTTAGTGTAATGAAAAATCCTATCTAATTAAGGCAGTGTTCTTAAACCTCTTAAGGTATTTCAACAACCATTATTAAGTTCCATTTTGGAACAACTTATCAATTTCATAAGGCATGGCTAGCCTCATGGCCTTAACCCATTTGGTTGACATTTCTAATTCAATACATGTATTATTTATCTTTTTAAGTTTAGCCAAATATTATTCTAAGTTATGCATAGATAACTTCACACATACACTTTTTAATTCCCTCATGAGTTTTGAAGAACTCTATGTACTTTTATTAATTTTACAACTTAAATTTAATTACTTAGTGAATTATGTTTCAACTTAAATCACTATCATTTAGACTAAGTATTTATTTAATGCCAATGCCTTAAGGCTTGGAAACATTCATTTGATTTTTAATAAAACTCATTTAACTTTATTATCTTCCAAGGCATATTTTCCAATTAAAAACTTAATTATTTAGAACTCAAATCATTGTGTTTTATAAATCCATAAAGAAGATAATTATTGATATTACAATGTAATAGGAACTTATTAACATTCCATAGGTCAATTAAAAAATAGAAGAGATGTTCCTCAATCACTTCATATTTCATTTGTAATGACCACTAAAATTTAGGTCCTTAAATTACTCAAATTTTTACAAGAATTTTTTAATGTTGCTTAACTTATAACATGCATGAGTGATTTTATCTTAAGTTTTTAGTTGTTCAAAACCATATTTCCAATAGTGTTATTATTAATTCCATTTTTCAACATCAAGATTTGATTTGCACTTAGCCACATAAAAATGCATAAAAAATAATTTGTCAATACCAAGAAGATTATTATCCTCCCAAACATGACTCATACTTCAAAGGACAACTATACTATGATTTTAGTGAAACAAGGAATGAAATCAACTCAACTATACATTGTTTCATCACTTACAACTAGAACCACTCTCATAATACATTTTAAACTAAAATGTATAAGTAATGTCTCATGACTAGCATCGTGTTCATGCTCAAGATAATACTAAATGAATAGTATAAAATTAAATCACAATCAATACACAATTATCTTATATCCATCTTCATAAGAATAGTAAAATCTATGAGTAGTAAACATCCATATGAACCTTCTAAAATATTCACACACTTATTCATGTAATAAGTTAGCTAAATGAACTTGTTCAAATTATACAAAAAGATGCAACAACATACTCATATTAGACTTAAAGATTGGAAATTCAGTTAATAGTATGCCTACAACAAAAACCTTAGGCCCATATAATTTTTAACAAATGAATGTATAACTTCAATTCATAAAATTGTATTAGTTTGATTAGTATTGCTAATGGAAACTAGATAATCTTGGAGTGATAAAACAACTTAATGCTAGATGTATTTATTTAAAATCATCATATAAAATTTTACTAAGGTAATATTTACAAAAACTCTAAATGAAACAAGAAGTTTATCTAAAACAGAATGTATAATAACTTAATGAATGGAATGATAATCTAAAAGATCAACCTACAATTGATAATTACAAAAAAAATTGAATGCAACCAACTTTTTTATATAATTTAAACATAATAATTACATTTCATATCATAACTGTAAACATCAAGTATAATAAATGAATATAAGTATCCAAAACTTAATCAAATCATTTTATTAATGATCATCTTCACTATACTATCAATACTAAAAAATAAGTCACATTTAGAAGAAGTATAAATTAAGTAATCTTCCACATGCTCCAATGAAGAAACACTACCTCTCCAATCCCAATGAACCCTATCATGCCCCACCCTATGATAAAAGGCCATTGTGGGACATCAACCTCATCCTCATTTTGTTTCCTTCATGCACGTGTGTAAGTTAATGAATATACCCTGTAGTCATGTATGTGACATAGAAAAGGGTTATTGTGATTGATAATTGATCATAGAGAATGTTTATTTGCTTATGGTTTTCATGGTGTTTTAATATGGATTTATAGTCAACTCTATTTGGATAATCTCCATTAGTAGTTATTGGAATGATTGTAGAAATATTTTTGGTGTTGCTTGGTTTTAAAGACCTTATTTCCTTCCTTCATCTTGAATGACCTGAGGGTCGATAAATGGAAAGGTGGAGATTACAAACACATTGATTTTAAAACCCCTTCAGATAATTAGTAATGTGGATATGCTATCTTCTATTCTCAGAGTGGTTACTAGAATGTATACTATGATTGTACATGTGATATTTATCTCATATTTGTTACTCCACACTACGTGCAATATGCGACCTCCTTCATGCTTGGCCAAACATTATAAGAGGTGTATTGAGCAACAATAACAATCATGAATTATTTTCTTCTAATTGACGAGAACATATAACAAGAATGTATAGAAAGAGATGGATTTCCCCCTAAGCTAATAAAACTGACAAGGAATCCTTTTATGATTCATTAATGAACCCCAAAATAATGATGCAAGAATCTTGAAGAGTTATAAATTTCGAATTCATTGTCTTCCAATTGTTAAAAATGAGTGTAAATTTTTTTCTCAAAATATTTATCAACATAAAATAATATAGGTTGTAATTTACCCTAAACATGTTGTAAGGTTATGTTATATAACATTATGTTTGCTAGACTTTGGTAGTATATTGAATTGATAACAATTCAAGATGGGTGCTAATTGATATATTCTATTGTAATAGGTATGTTTTTATGATTTCATCAAATTAAATTTAAAAGGGATCAATTTAAGGTGCACTTTCTTAGGAAGAGGGCTTGGGGAAAGGTGCCACACCTATTAACTTGGGGGGGGGCTTTTAGAATTGCATAGTTATTTGTTTTTCTATTCGAAATTGTATCAAACATACTTAAGGAAATTTATTGAGATCTTCTTTTATTTAATATATTTTAAGAGGAGGTCAAAAAAAGAAGAAGATGAAGAAAAAGAAGATATTCCATCATGTCTTGGATATCCAGATAAAATAGATACCATCTTAAATAAATCAAGAGTGATGCCTTAGATATAGGGAATGATAAGCGAATAATGGTTCTGGGAATTTTAATTAATTCCACTTAAAAATTGCAAACCATCATTTTTTCTCCATGGGAGTAATTAAAGAAAAAGAAGAAAAGGGATTTACGTATCTCAAAGAGCCAAACCAAAAAAATTTCAATATATTTATTAAATCTTCCTCCATTAAATGAAAAAGTAGAGGAATGAGACACCACCATTATTAAATTTAAGAGGGACAACAAGGCCGACATGTCCCATGAATTATAAACAAGATCACTACATGGTATTGGATCCCATGAACCCTCTGCTACCATGATCAAACTTAACCAACAACACCACAAATTATGAGTGGATGAATACTAATGTAAGATCTTTGATTTTTTGTGAGTCCTCTTCTATGAGCTCTTCTACTGCTACATCATATTTTTTTTACAAGAATCTAACAAACATCAAAAAGAGTGGGTTTTGTTCAAGGAAATTTACCTCTCTATATTATTATTTCAGGTTTGAGTCTCCTTTTCTTTGGTTGCAGCTTTATAGTGCATAGTTTTCTAAGCGTACCCGTATATTAATCTTATGAGTTTTGTCACCTTGAGCTTTAGAATTCATTATTTTATTGTAAATTTTATATGTAAAAGTTGATTAGTTTTGTACTTAGTATGTCTAGTGTTAGTCTCATCTATTTTGTCATGTACTATGTTCAACTCTCTATCCAAGTTTTTAGTATTTGGCAATCTACATAATAATGACAGTCTAATTTTTTGAGCATTTTATGTAGCCCTAAACCCTTGAAATTTACAAAAAAATTATAATGGTTAATGCTATTTTTTTTTCACCTATCATTTTGAGCTCTAGGATAGTTCTTGGAAAAGCTATAACCATAGTATGTGTTATTGTAATTTGATTCATAGTTTACTACATGTTTAATGTAGTTCTAAGATTTATAGTTTAGGAGTATTTTTATGCTCATTTTGAGACTGGTGAACATTGTAATTTGTTGTGCTTTTTTTAGTTTATAGCACTGATTTTATTTATAGGTTTTAGATGCGAGTCCCATGGAGTTAATTGCAGTGATTTTGATCCTTAAACATTTCATGCTACAATTTATGGCATTGATTGCTTAGAATTCTTGGTGGCTTTAAGTTTTGAATTACGTAATTTTTTGGGTGTTTTGTTTTACACTAAGCTTTACAATTTTTAAGTTATTTGTTAGATTTCTTGTAATTTTAAGCTTTGTAATTTATAGAGTAGTAACTGTGTTGTTTTCCAAACTTAAGTTAATGTGTTTAACTATACTCTTTAGGTTACATTGATGGAATTTGTCATGTAGTTTGCTATGCAATTTCTACTTTAGTGTTTGGTAGGTCTCTGGTTTGAGACCTTAAGTGAAGATTCTTACACAATGTGTTTGATTGTACTCTTTTACTATGCCGTGTATTGATATAAAAGTAAGGTATATTAAATACTAAGCTCTATTTGAAAATACATACATACATACGTACACACACACATACACACACACACACACACACACACACACACACACACACACACACACACACACACACACACACACACACACACACACACACACACACACACACACACACACACACACACACACACACAAGCTTATTGTGAGCTGATTATTAGAGGGAACTTATTAGTATTATGCTGATTACACTTGATTATTGATTTTAGTGCAGATTATTATTGATTAGAAATCATAAAGATTCAAAAGAAAATAAAAAATAAATTCTTTTACATTGATGTCATTGAATATACATGAGATATTTATTCTTTTTTCTTGAAGAAAATTACCCTTTTGATTGTATATTTTTAGGGGATTACTTTTTTATGGGCTTAATTTTATTATGTACAACTATATTTATAAAATTTATAATCCATATGTATCATTAAATGACTATAGAAATTGTCTTGATTGACTATATCTACCTGTAGATGTGCAAAATATGTATAACTTCATACTTCCTTTCTTGTTGATTTACATTTCATTAAGCCTCTAACATAGAAGTGTTTGGAAATAAAACATTAGTTATATTGTTTTTTAAAATTGATAAAGTGTTATAAGTGGTGGGAGTATGTTAGGAGTCCTCAATGCTTACATAAGTTCCAAGACAATTCATACCAAGAATAGTTTTTAATATTAGGTTACTTTCCTTACTTATTGTTTGGGGTTCTCACTTTTTGAGTTGAAAATATCATATCCTTAATTGGTAGCTTTGCTTTCTCTTAATTAGTTATAAACTAAGAGATATTTTATGCTTATGGCTATTCTTCACTAGATTAAAATTATTCAATTAATTTTGATTGTTGCTAGAGTATAAACGCAAGAAGAATTAAGTAGGAAGTTAATATTATATTTCCTTAAAATTGTGATTATTACATGATTATTAGTGAATGCATAGATGAATGTCTACATTATAATAAATAAAATCATCACATGAGTATGCATATATTGTGTTGAATGTCAATGGTTGTAAAATTTTTATATATGATTCTTATTTTTGTGATGTAATTTGTTGAAGATCCCGTAATAAAATTTTCTCATGATGTGTTTTGAAATACTTATTCTTGGCTTGTACTTTATTGTTGGTACTTATAATCTTAGTAAGAGATTATGAATTACCTCTTTTATCCTTTTAAAACTGGTATTATGACTAGAAATGTGTTGTCACCTTTCTAAAAACTTCTTGCTTAAAACACAAACTTACATTAGTTTCACATATTTGGGTGTTAATCTTGTATCATGAGAGGATCTTCTTTAGCCCATGTTATTATGTGGGACATACTAAATTAAGAATAGGCTTATGGGGCCTTACTATGATCATTTATGCTATGGTTATGTTGATGAGTACATCTCTTGAGAAATGAGAAGTGAATATTATGGGGAAACTTGTTTAAAAAGCTACATTTCTTTTAAAATCCTTGATTTGGTTGGGAAGGGATAACCAAAAATAAGACAAAATCAGGTAGAGTTACCTCACAATGGGAAAAATTATCTTTTTTTAGAGTACTTTTTAGCCCTATTTAAATAATTTGATGTTATTATACGATTGATTGATTGTAAATTATATTTTCATCTTTGAGAAAGGAAAAAAATGTGTTAAGTGTCACATCAAGGATGATGTTTTTATAAGGGAAGGGGAATGTCATGCCCCACCCTATGATATAAGGCCTTTATGGGACATTGATCTCATCCTTGTCTTAGATCCTTTGTGCATGCGTGTGAGTTAATGAATATACCCTATAGTCATGTATATGGCATAAAAAAGGGTTAATGTGATTGATAATTGATCATGGAAAATGCTTATCCACTTATGGTTTTCATGGTGTTTTACTACAACATAGTCAAATCTATTTGGATGAGCTCCATTAGTAGTTATTAGCATGGTTGTAGAAATATTTTTGGTGGTGGTTGGTTTTAAAGACCTTATTTCCTTCATTTGTCTTGAATGACCTAAGGATAAATAAATGGAAATGTGGAGATTACAAACGCATTTAGATTTCAAAACACCTTTAGATAATTAGTGATATGAATATGTTGTCTTCTCTTCTTAGAGTGGTTTTTAGTGTGTATATTATGATTGTGTGTGATCCTAATCAGTATTCCATATTTGTACTCAACACTACGTAAAATATTTTACCTCCCTTGTGCTTACCAAAAATTATAAGAGGTGTATTAAGCAACAACAAGAATAATGTATCATTTTCTTCTAATTGGTGAGGACATATAACAAGAACATATAGCAAGAGATGGATTTCCCTTAAGCGAGTAAAACCGGTAAGAAATCCTTTTTTGATTCATTAATGAACCCTAAAATAATGATTCAAGAATCTTGAAGAGTGGTTTAGTGCTAATTTATTATCTTCCATTTGTTGGAAATGAATGTAAAGAATATTCTCAAAAGAATTATCAACATAAAATAATATAGGTTGTAATTTACCCTAAAAATGTTATAAGGTTATGGTATATAACATTATGTTTGCTATACTTTGGTAGTATATTTAGTTGATAACTATCTATATGGGTGGTAATTTTTATATTCCATTGTGCTAGGCATGTTATATTGATTTCATCGAAGTAAATTTAAAAAGCTCAATTTAAGGTGCACCTTCTTACGAATAAGGCTTGGGAAAAAACACCACACCTATTAACTTGGGGGACCTTTAGAATTACACAGTCATTTTTTTTCCCTTGGAAATTGTATCAAGCATACTTAAGGAGATGTATTGAGATCCTCTTCTTTTTACCCGCTGATACTATTTTTTAGATTACGATAAAAGCAGGTTTTGAAGGGACCCCGAAACCCTTTAACAGAATCAAGAAAAATAAAGCATTAACAATCACTAGGAAAAGCAGTCCTATAACGTAATGAAGAGCAGCATCAAAATCAAGTTTTACAGGGACCTAAAACCATAACCATAGTCCAATAAAAGTACCCAGGTTTTACAAGGACTTGAAACCTCAAAGAACTTACAGCATAGGGTAAAGAATGCTAAAAAATATATATCTTTAGCATTCTACCCTGGCCAACAATGCAAATTGCCATTGCAATAAATAATAACGACACACAAACATTTACCAAAACATTAAAATTCCACAAAATACCTTTGGTTTCTCTATCACTTTGATTTGATGGAGACACCGTCAGATCCAACAATAATGACAACCATAGCCATGTCGAGAAAAAGGTCATGTTCCACCACGCCCTCAAACCCTAAAATCACACTACCCACAACCCTGGCATCCTTAAACAACATCTCAAATTACAAATCCACAATATAGTTTGAATTATCTGTCACGTAGGGTTTGTTGCCATCCATGCATAGCTTGGCCTCGCAACCCTCCACCTACAATCATCGAGCATTATACTCCCATCAAATTGAGCACATCTGTCATCTTCACAAATCCCAATTTGCCAATGGGACATGGAGCCCTATCTCCACCTATGATTTTGGGTGCCACAAATGCCATGACCTTGTGAATAACCCCATCTGCAATCATCAGCACTGATAAACCCCCTACGCATTCCCACAAAACTGACAAAAACCCCCAGTCATGGAAATAATACTCCATCATTGCCCACGGGGTCATGGGGTCGAACTCCACCACCTCCACCCCTCTTGATGCCAACCGCACCTGGAAGTCCTTGCTCGTGCCCTTCACTGTGGCTACCCCCTGATACTATTATTTTCATCTAAGAGCATTATTTTGACCTTCTTGATATGGTAAGCTAATAAATAAAAACTATTAGTGAAAAATCAAAGTTGATTTATAATGTTCATGATATAATTTTAATAGGTTAATATTTCTACCAGTTAGCCCTAAATAATTATTAAACTTATTTATCTCATCCAATAAAATTATAGTATGTTTTTAGTGTCTCTAAGAAATAACAACTCAACTACTCAAAAGAAGAGATTTAAAATAATATTTAATTTATCCTTATAGCTACAAATACATTAAATGTTATCAAAAACCATTGAATAGTCTCTCTTCTCATAGTTTCATAGAAAATGTAAGTTTAACAGTCTCTCCTAGCGTAGTCTCTATTTTGGATGATTCAACCAAAAAATATAATTGCATGTGGATTACTCACCTCAAATCAAACAGGTAAGATATCAGGGAATCCTCTCCAACCATGTACAACTCTTTAATTTTTAATATTAATTATAATTCAAACTCTTACTCCATACCTTTTATTTTTAATACCTATCCAAACCCATTTAGATTACATAGTTAACCAACTAAAGCATGCAAATAAAGGAATTTTCCAGTAGCAAGTACTATAACCAATCACAACACTTAATTAATATATTTTAGGAAGAGTTCAAAAAAATGGGGGGGGGGGAGATTCCAATGTGTCTTAGATAGACAAATAAAATAGAGACCATCTTGAATAAATCAAGAGTGATGCCCTCAATATAGCGAATGCTAAGAGAATAATGACTCAAATAATTTTAATTAATTCCCTTTAAAAATTGTAAACCATCATTTTTCCTCCCTAGGAGTCATTAAAGAAAAAGAAGGGGATTTATGTGCCTATAAGATCTAAACAAAAAAAATCAATATATTTATTACATACTCTTCTAATAAATAAAAAAATTAGAGGAACAAAACACCATCATTGTCAAATTTAAGAGGGAAAATAAGACCGACAGTTCCCATGAATTCTAGACAGCATCACTACATGGTATCAGAGCCCATGAGCCCCCTTCTACCATGCTCTAACTTCACCAACACCACCACAAATTGTGAGTGGATGAATACTAATGTAAGATCTTTGATTTTATGTGAGTCCTCTTCTATGATTTTTACCATTGCCACAACATATTTTTTGTAAAATAATCTGTACAAATATTAGAAAGCATGGGTTTTGTTCTAGGCCAATTAGCTCTCTATATTATTATTTCAAGGTTGAGTTTCCTTTTCTATGGTTGCAAATTTATAGCATAATTTGTAATAGTTTTCTGCATTTTGTCACCCTGAGCTTTGGAATTTTTGATTTTATTATAAATTTTATAGGTAAAAGTTGATTTATTTCATACTTGGTATGTCTAATGTTAGTCTCATCTATGTTGGCATGTATTATGTTGAATTGTCTAGCCAAGTTTTTAGCATTTGGCAATCTGTAGAATAATGACAGTCCAATTTTTTGAGTATTTTATGTAGCCCTAAACCTTAAAATTTATAAAAATTTTGTATAGTATAATGGTTAACAATCATTTTTTTCACCTTTCATTTTGAGCTTTGGGATAGTTCTTAGAAAAGCTACAACTATAGTCTATTTTTTTGTAATTTTTTTTGTATTTTGTTGCATGTTTAATTTAGTTCTAAGCTTTGAAGTTTAGGAGTAATTTTATGTTCATTTTGAGATGAGTGAACATTGTAATTTGCTATGCATTTTATAGTTTATAGCACTAAGTTTTTTTTAGGTCTCAAGTTTGAGTCCCATGAAGTCATATGCAGTGATTTTGACCCTCAAGCATTCATGTTCCATTTTATGGTGTCAATTGATTAGAATTCCTAGTGGCTCTAATTTTTGAATTGTGTAATTTTATGACCATTTTGTTTTGCACTAAACTTTACAATTTGTAAGTTATTTGATATAGTTCCTATAATTTTAAGCTTTTAAATTTATGGATTAATAACCATGTTGTTTACCAATCTTAAGTTAATGTGTTTACCTATACTCTTTAGGTCATATTGATAGAATTTGTCATACAATTTTCTACGTAATTTTTTCTTTAGTGTTTGGTAGGTCTCTGGTTCGAGACCTTAAGTGAAGAGTCTTACACAATGTGTTTGAATATGAAATTTCATGGCCTTTCATTTTGTATCACACTCCAACCAATGGATTCACCCCCCTTTTTATGATTGGCATAACCATAGGGTTCTTCATGTTTGACTCACATTCTAGGTGGTTTAACATGGGGAGACTGGGTTGCAATACCAAATTTAATAGTTGTTAAAATATTATTATTTTAAATTCCTCTCTCTACCCAATGAGCTATGAAATATGACAACTATAGACATTTAATGCAACCCTTTCAAAATTTGAAATATGGAGCATTCTAGTTTGGTTGGGTGACAAAATAGGAGGTAGGTAAATTTGTCATGAAGAGACAAAAAGAAAAATAGAATTAAGAGAACTAATTAAATGAAAAAAAAAAAGAGGAGAACAAATCAACAACTTAGAAAAAGATAGTAGAACCACTTAAAAAAATGTAGCAAAAGTATTGAGAAAATTGAGAAGTAGTTTGTAAGAAGCAGTAGCTTGTAAGGAGAGAATATAAGACAATTTTTACACATCAATAGCCTATAGGAGAGCAGAGATACAAAGAATACTAACTATCATAGCAATGGTAGTGAGTAACAAAAAAGTGAATGAGCAATAACCTATCAAGAAAGAGAAATAGAATAGGGGAAAATAGATTAGCAGTAGTCTACAAGTAAAGACATAGAGCAATAGTTAAGGAAAGTCCTTTTTGTATGTTTTTAATGAGTAATTTTTAAAAATAATAGCAACTATGTATGTAAACAATTTCAAGATTAATAAATATATTTGTATGTTTTTCTACCATTCTCTTCCCTTTCCTTATTTCAATCTCTATGTTGTCTATCTGGTACCCACTTGGGCCTTTCAAATTTGGTAATTTTTGCATATAAACCATTAGTGTTATAAGAATTTTCAAATAATTGGTATCAAAGCTATTAGTGAAAATCACCTAGGTTGTGATTCCATTCAGATAAGGCAGTAGGAAGTTTAGGGTCTTAGTAATGGCCCCCTATGTTTGTGGGAAAAATTGTGATGTGTGAGGCATCAAATTGAAAACAATATAAAACTCTCAAGAGTTATGGGAGTTATTTGAAGTTGGGTAAAATGAGGTTGCGTACATGTTATACTTCAATTCCTTAACCCAGGAACAAAAGAATGTATTGAAGGAGAATATGAGGAAAGATATCAAAGCACTTAGTTATATACAAATGGCATTGGCTGATGTAATTTTTCCTAGGATAGCAGCAACTGTCCATTCCAAGCAATCATGGGATATTTTTTAGAATAAATATCAAGGGAGTGACAAGGTGAAGCTTTTCAAGTTTAATCTCTTAAGGAGGGACTTTGAGACCCTAAAAATGAGGGAGAATGAGTTTATCAATGACTTTTTCACAAGGACAATGAACATTGTCAATCAAATGAAAACATGTGGTGATATACTTGAAGATCATAGAGAAGGTGTTGAGAAGATTTACAATAATATTTGACCCTATAGTGGTTAATATTAAAGAGTCAAAATATTTGAAGCAAATGATGGTGGATGAGTTAATGGGTTCTTTGTAAACCCATGAACAAAGGTTCAATAGGTCAGCCACCTCCTCCTATGAGAAAGCATTCAAGACCAATGTGAATGTGAAAGGAAGGGGGAGAGGATCAAACAATAGAGGAAGAGGAATAACTTGAAATAATCAAAAAGTTAGAAGACATAGCCATCAATATTCACATAGAAGAGGAAGATGAAAGAACAACAACACTTCTAAAGGTGGATCTACACAAAGGTATGACAAATTTAGTGTTCAATGTTATTATTTCAATAGGTATGGTCATTATGTTAGTGAGTGTATAAATAAGGAGTATGACATGAATAGTCATAATTCAAATTTCTCACATACACAAGAGGCTGAACCTAATATGAATGAGAAAGGTGGAAGCTTGTTTATAACATGCAACATTGTCGAGCAAAGTAGTAAATAAACATGGTATTTGGATAGTGGTTGTAGCAACCACATGAGTGGGAAAAAAGAGATGTTCAACCATATAGATGACTCAATTAAATCAGAGGTGAATATGGGAAACAATGAAAACGTTCCTATCATGGGAAAAGGAAGCTTTTCTATTCACACCAAGCAAGGTGACAAAAGGTAGATTCATGATGTTTACTATGTACCTAGGTTGAAACACAACCTTATCAATATTAGGTAGCTTATGAAAAAGGGGTATAAGGTCATATTTGAGAATGGTGAGTGTATTATCTTTGATAGGAGTGGTTGCAATAGAAATATTGCAATAGTCAAGATGACAAGTAATTGAATGTTTCTGTTGACAATGCAAAGTGAACTCACAATAGTGTTCAAAATAATGATAGTAAATGAGTCTAATATTTGGCATCTTAGGTATGGGAATTTGAGCTTTCAAAGGATAAACCTTATTAACAAGAAGCACATGGTGAAAGGGCTACCTCTTATATAAAAATCAAACAAAGTGTGTGAAGGATGCATATTGGGGAAGCAACATAAGAGTGCATTTCTTATGGTTAAGGCATAAAGAGCTAAATCTCATTTAGATTTGATCTATTTATACTTATGTGGTCCAATGAAGATACCCTCCCTATCCAATAATGTTTATTTCATTAAATTCATAGATGACTATAGTTGGAAGATATGGATGTACTTCTTGAAAAACAAATCAAAAGAATTTGAGACCTTCAAGCATTTTAAGGCCATGGTGGAGAAGCAAAGTGGTCATCACATCAAAATTTTGAGGACCGATAGAGAGTGAGAGTATATCTCTAATGAATTCATGAATTTTTTCAAGGATCATGGCATAAATAAACAATTTACAACTAGTTATACATCGTAGCAAAATGGTATGGCTGAGAAGAAGAATATGACCATCCAAGAGATGCCAAGGAGTACGCTAAAGGTAAAAGTTTTCCCTAATGATTATTAGGGTGAGGTTGTAAAAATAGATGTGTAATTTTTGAATATTTATCTAATGAAGAGTATAAGGGATGTGATCCCTTAAGAATCATGGAGCAACTAGAAGCCAAGTGTAGAACACCTTAGAGTGTTTGGTTGTATGGCATATGCACACGTGCCCAAGAAAAAAGGAGCAAGTGGGATGAAAAAGGTGAAAAATGTATTTTTATAGGGTATAGTGACCAATAAAAGGCATATTAGTTATACAATCCCATCACCAAAGATCTCATAATCAGTCAAGATGTTTAATTCATTGAGCATGAAGCTTAGAAAAAGAGACAAGGAGAAGAACATGTAGAAATAAGGGTTGTTGGACTCTTTGTTGAATCTAAAATAGTAGGTAGTACAACCACCAATGCACCAACTTGGACCCCTTTTTCTCAAAGGGATAAATCATATAGTGGAAGTAACCATCAAGGAGGTCAAGGTGCTATCCAAGAGTCAACATCATCAACCTCAAACTCAAGTCAACACCAAGTAAGGACAAGAAGATTGTAAGAAGTCTATCAGAAGTCAAGATATGAGTAAAATGAAGATGAAACTATGAATTATGCACTCTTTTTATCAGCTGATCCTATCTACTTTGAAGAAGCAGTTAAGGATAACAAGTGGTGTGAGGCTATGGATGAAGAGATGCACACCATAAAGAGAAATCAAACTTAGGAGTTAGTTGAGTTTCGAAAAGGAAAAGAGTTAATAGGAGTTAAGTGGGTATACAAGACAAAACTACTCCCGAAGGCAAGATAGAGAGGCATAAGGTAAGGCTAGTGGTGAAGGGCTACAAGCAAATGCTTGAACATGATTATAATGAAACATTTACACCCATAGCAAGGATAGAAATGGTAAGGACAATTATAGCCATTGTTTCCCAACACAAGTGGAAGGTGCATCAAATGGATGTGAAGTCAACATTCTTGAATGGAGTGATATAATAAGATGTCTATGTGGGATAACCACCCAGCTATGAGATTCTCA
Source organism: Torreya grandis (assembly GCA_037957365.1). Taxonomy (NCBI): domain Eukaryota; kingdom Viridiplantae; phylum Streptophyta; class Pinopsida; order Cupressales; family Taxaceae; genus Torreya; species Torreya grandis. The sequence continues at coordinate 4,881,260 of JARHVA010000625.1, forward strand.
AGCATGAGAACAAAGTGTATAGGTTGAAAAAGGCATTGTATGGGCTCAAACAAGCCCCAAGAGCATGGTATAGATGTATAGAAAGAAGGTATGTTGATTATGGTATTGTATGTGGATGATCTAATATTCATTAGTAATGTAAATCGATCCATTGAAGAATTCAAAACAACCATAAACAATGAATTTGAGATGACTGATTTGGGGTTATTAAAGTATTTTCTTGGAATAGAGGTTAAGCAAATGAATGAAGGAATATTCATATGCCAATATATGTATGCAAAGGAGATCTTAGAGAGGTTTAAGATGATGGATGATATGCCTATGTTCACTCTAGCTAAGATACGTCTTAAGTTGTGTAAAGATGATTGCAATAACAATGTAGACCCCACATGTTATAAGAGCCTAGTGGGAAGCCTCATGTATTTGAATGTAATAAGGCCAGACATCATGTATGCAGTTAGTCTCATATCTAGATTTATGGAGATGCCAAAAGAGACACATTAGCAATCAGGTGAATGGAATAAAATATTATGGTGTTTTGTATATAGTAGTAGGTGAATTTCAGCTTGTTGGTTACATAGATAGTGATTGCATAGGTAGACTTGGTGACCAAAAGAGCACTTCAAGTTATGTATTTCATCTTGGCTTAGGAGCCATATCTTGGGATTCAAAGAAACAATTGATGGTATCACTTTATACAATTGAAATGGAGTACATTGTAGCCAATGTAGTAGCATGTCAGGATATATGGTTGAGAAGGATACTTTCTAATTTGCATGAGGGGAAACAAGGAGATTCTACGATCTATTGTGACAATGTATTATCCATAAAGTTATCAAATAACCTCATATTTCATGGTAGGAGCAAACACAATATAATCATGTATCACTTCATTTGAGAATTAGTTGAAAATTATGTCATAGAGCTTAGCTTTTGCAAGTCTGATCAACAACTAGCTGATATTTTCACTAAGCCTTTGTCTAAAGACACTATCATTCATCTAAGAGGAATATTAAGGGTCATAAATGTAGTAGAATTAGGCTTAAAAAGTGAAATGGTAGCTCTAGATTATTACAATAGAGCTACAAACTTAAACAACACAATTCTAGACTCCTACATCAGAGCTATGGATTTTAGCAAGGTAGTTATGGATTTTGTCAGTCCAACTACAGATTACAGTCTAGATATAGATTTTAGTAGGGTAGCTATGGATTTTGATAGTATAGTTATGGATTTCATCAGTATAGCTATGGATTATATTCTAGTTGTATATTTTGGTAGGGTACCTATGGATTTCAATAGTCCAACTATGGAATCTATCAGTAGAGCTATGGACTACAATAACAAAGCTCCAAACACGCATAAAAGAAGTGTAAAAGCATTTGGGAAGATAAAGAGAAGTTATAAGGAGGTTTTAGAGACTAAGAAAAGTCTAGATGACCATGGTAGGAAGGTCAAAAATAAGGGGGAGTGTTAAAATATTATTATTTTGACTTCCTCACTTTGCCCAACGAGCTACAAAATATGAAAGTTGTAGACATTTAATACAACCCTTTCAAAATTTGAAATTTGGAGCCTTCTAGTTTGGTTGGGAAACAAAATAGGAGGTAGGTAAATTTGTCATAAAGAGACAAAAAGAAAAAGAGAATGAAGAGAAAACTAATTCAACACAATAGAAAAGAGGAGAACAAAGCAGTAGCTTGGAAAAAGAGAGTAGAACCAATTTAAAAAAATACAACAACAATATTGAGAAACTTGAGCAGTAGTCTGTAAGAAGAACCAATAGCTTGTAAGGAGAGAGTAGAAGATAATTTTTACATTGTAGCATCTTTTAGGAGAGCATAGTTATGAAGAAGACTAGTTGTACATAGCAAGGGGAGAGATCAACATAAAAGTGAATGACCAGTAGCCTGTCAAGAGAGAGCAACAGAATAGGGGAAAATAGAGTCGAAATAATCTATAAGTAAAAACACAAAGCAAAATTTAAGGAAAGTCATTTTTATATGTTTTTTGTGAGTTATTTTTAAAAATAACAAAAATTATGTATGTAAACAATTTCAAGATTAAAATATATAAAAATATATATATTTGTGTGTTTTTATACCATTCTTTTCCCTTCCCTTGTTTCAATCTTTGTGTTATCTATCTGCTGCCCACCTAAGCCTTTCAAATTTGGTAATTTTTGCCTATATAACTATTAGTGCTATAAGCATTTTCTTATAGTTTTCATTCATATTTTGAGTCAATAACTTGACCATAAGTAATCTCATTTAGGAACATCAAGTCTAGAACAATCTCTGGAAAAAATGGAGTTTCTAGCTTCCAAGCTAAAATGAATGTGAGCTTCTAAATGTGTGAATTATTCTTAAGAAGTAACTGATTGAAATGTGGCATGTATTTCCATGGGTAATTATTAAGTGTGAGTTAATATTGTGTTGGTAAATTAAGTGATTAATATTCAAGATTTTTTAAGTTAATCAGACACTTTTGCATCGAACATTTGGCTCCTCATAAAAAGAGATGACAATATTGTAAGGTGGTTGGGAAGAGGGTAGTTGTTTCCCCACCAAAAATAGTTAATAATATTTACTATCATCATTTTATTTCCTTGCCAAAATAAAATGGTTAATAACATAACTAACTTTTTCACATCCCAAATTTAAATGGATAACTAGCTTAAGAAATGGAATTGAAAATCCATGTTGCATTACACCAAGCAAGATGGGTTATCTTTGGAAGGAGTTTTTATGAACATGATAATTAGAAAAATGCTTATGAAGGAGGTATATTACGTGGAACTTTCGGTAATAATATGGTGAGATGTGTATAAATAGATAAATTGAGAGTTTCTTGGGATTGCTCTTTTATTATGTCGTGTATTGATATAAAAGTAATGTATATTAAATATTAAGTTCCACTTGAATATATATATACATACATACATACATATATATATATATATATATATATATATATATATATATATATATACATATATATATATATACATATATACATATATATATATATATACATATATATATATATACATATACATATATACATATATACATATATACATATATACATATATACATATATATATATATATATATATATATACATATATACATATATACATACATACATATATATACATATATATATATATATATATATATATATGTATATATATATATATATATATATATATATATATATATATATATATATATATATATATATATATATATATAAGATTGTTGTTGAATCAATTATTAGAAGGAACTTATTAATATTATGTTGATTACACTTTATTATTGATTGTAGTGTAGATTATTATTGATTGGAAATCATAAAGATCCAAAATTAAATAAAAAAGAAATTATTTTATATTGATGCCATTGAACATACATGAGATGTTTCTTCTTGTGTCTTGAGGAAAATTACCCTCTTGATTGCACCTTTCTATAGGCTTACTTTTTCATGTACAATTATATTGGTAAAATTTACAATCCATATGTATCATTAATTGATTAAAGAAGTTGATCATACTTGTCTTGATTGACTATATCTACCTGTAAATGTGCTAAATATGTATAACTTCACACTTCTTTTATTGTTGATTTAAATTGCATTAAGCCTCTAACATAGAAGTATTTGGAAATAAACAATTACTTATATTGTTATGTAAAATTAATAAAGTGTTATAAGTGTTGGGAGTACATTAGGAGTCCTCATTGCTTACACAAGTTCCAAGACAATTCATACCAATAATATTTTTTATTATTAGGTTAGTTTCCTTATTGTTTGGGGATTTCACTTGTTGAGTTGAAAATATAATAGCCTTAATTGGTATACTTTATTTCTCTTACTTTAGTTATAAAAGAAGAGAGATTTTATTCTTATTGGCTATTCTTCACTAGATTAAAATTATTCAATTAATTTTGATTTCTATTAGAGTATGAACATAAGAAGAATTACTAGCATGGTGCTATATGACTATTCTTAAAGCCATTTATTTTTAGACCCGAAAGGAAGGGTAAATTAATTTGATTAACATAAATTTTATGTATACCCTATTCTTTGGAAATCCTGGTGAATAGGCGATTAATCTGGTGGACTTTTGGTTAATAGTAATATTCTATATAAGTGGATAATTTGAGGAGGTTGTAAGTGATTGGGAGGTTAACTTAGTATAGATCATAACTATGTGATGAATGTATTTAAACTTTAAAACCATTATAATTAATTGAGATTATAAATATCTAATGTGATTCATTTCTTTTACACCTATAATTTATGAGGAATTTTACAACTATCATACTCCCTTTACCTTAAGAGCTTTTATCATTAAAGTGGCCAAATATCCCTGAGGGTTTAATTAATAATTGAATGATTGAACAAAGTTTAGATTCAATTGTTATCATTATACTTGAAAATACTTTCCTTGTAAATGTCTTAACATGGAGGAACAAAATTGTTTTATGAGAAAGAGTTGAATATCATTTTTCCGAATGAGAAAACCACTTTCCATGATTAATCAAGTTGTTTATCCCTCACCTGATTTTAAGTTATAGGAGGAGGTATCTTCCTTATATATTAATAAATAAAAATATGAAGACTTAAAGTAAACCTTGTATGTGGTACCTCCATGATTGATAATCTTGTGATGTTAAAACTCCACATGTTAAGGAAAGATAGTTCATATTAATGTTGTTCTAGCTTGTGCATCTGTGCCTTGTATGTAACAAGGATCCAAGTAGACAAATATTGTTATCCTTGAATTTTAGTAGAATATATTTCACATAAAAGGATTGATATTTTTTTGATGAGTTTGGTTGTCATAGAGTTTGGATGAATTATTTGTTAACAATAATTTTGATGATGCATGATTGAGACTATTCTTGCCTATTCTTCTATAAAAAATGATGGCTTTAAGAGAGGCACTTAATTCATATTTGAGATAATTATCTATGACCATATTTTTTTTTAAATGGTTCGTTTCATTATGATAAAATTAAATCTATATTTTTTTGGTTATTATGATGGATCATTATGTGTGTGATTTAACCACTATTAGATAACAGGTTATTTGTTGAGTTGGCTTAATGATCTATGTAGGACTACCATGGTAGGTGACACCACCACATACACATGCAGTATTATTTTATACTCTAATGACATGTGTATGGGTGATGAAAAAATAGTGCATTACCATGAGGTTATAAGTAAAATTTGGGGCCATGATTGGATGCTTCATAGTTCCCTTCCTGTCATCAGTTTATACATGTACATTGTTATGAGCTAATGAAGGAAACCTTGGGGCCTAATGGGCTATTTTTTGGCCTCCCTTATTTTATATAATCAAGAAGGAACTTGGGGCCATGATTGGATACTTGTTGGTTCCCCTCATATTATTACTATGATATATGCACATTGTTGATGGACTCAGAGGAGGAACTTGGGGCCATGATTGGTTACTTACTAGTTCCTCTCATCTTATTACTATTATATATACACAATGGTGATGGAATTGGAGGAGAAACTTGGGGCCATTATTGGTTTCTTACTAGTTTCCCTCATATTATTACTATGATATATACACACTATTGATGAAACCAAAGGAGGAACATGGGATTGTTAGAGATTACATGTTGGTTTCCTTGTGTGTGTGTGTGTGTGTGTGTGTGTGTGTGTGTGTGTGTGTGTGTGTATTCATGATTGGATTTAAAAATATGGAGGCATAAATATATATATATATATATATATATATATATATATATATATAGAGAGAGAGAGAGAGAGAGAGAGAGAGAGAGAGATGTGTATTCATGATTGGATTTAAAAATATGGAGGCATAAATATTATATTTCATGGACATGACAAGGGGTATGGGTGGGTAAGACCTTATTTAATGCATAATTTTTTATTTTTATTTTATATACTTATAAACACATTAACATACACCTATGAATGCAGGTAGCAAGAGAAAAGGTGGGAGGTGAGTAAAGAAAGTTAATATTACATTTAATTAAAATTGTGATTATTACATGATTCTTAGTGAATGCATAGATGAATATCTACATTATAATAAATATAATCATCACATGAGTGTGCATATATTGTGTTAAATATAGATGGTTGAAAATATTTTATACATGATTCTTGTTTTTGTGATGTAATTTGTTGAAGAACCCATAATAAACTTTTCTTGTGATGTGTTTTGAATTACTTATTC
>JARHVA010000625.1:4897500-4918345 GCA_037957365.1 Torreya grandis
TCAGTAAAGAATCATCCCACCATAAAAAATATACATTGGGGTTTGAATGACAATTGGGGAAACTTGAAGTAAGGAGGAAGGAATTTATCTTGGCATACCAAGCTTGAGGGGCTTGTTTGAAGCTATAGATGGATTTCTTAAGTTTTTAAACTAAGGAGTAATCTTGAATAAACCTAGATGGATAATCCATGTAGATCTCCTCCTCAAGGTCTCTATGAAAAAAAGCATTCTTCACATCAATTTGGTGCACATCCTAACCATGTGTTGTGGCTATAACTAGTGTGATTCATATCAAATTCATCTTTGCAACATGTGCAAAGGTATTTAAATAGTTAATGTTGGATACCTATGAAAAACCCTTGGTGACCAATCATTCCTTATACTTATCAACTGGCTCATATGCTACAAACTTGGTTTGATATATCCACCTACATCGAATCATCTTCCTTCCCTTAGTTAGTGAAGTCAAATCCCAAGTGTGATTTTTGATTAAGGAATAATATTATTCATGCATATCACTACCCCACTCAACTATGCTTGAAGCTTCTTATAATGTCTATGGATATGAAACTAAAACAAAAAAAATCATGTGGACCACTCTGATAATTTTTTTGAGTACGTCTATCATCTATTGGATCCCATACCCAAGTGCCTATACTTTGAAGTGTATGCCTAACCCAAAGGGGCCTAGATGTGGGTGAGTTAGGTGATGACTCCTCATCCTTTTAAACATGAATTTAGGTGGATGTCTAATACTCCCCATCACTACCCTCACTATCAGAACTAAAATAAGAAGAAAACGACCTTGTCTTAGGAACCTACTCTAGATGATCTAAGTCAGAAGAAAAATCATCAAGTCTAAGTGAATCCAATGATAGATAAGAAGTATCAAGTGTTGAGTCTTTGAGACTCTCCTGAAAGTGAAAACTTCTCTCTATGAAAAACTCATGTGTGGTTGGATTTAGAAGATGGTACCCCCTGACACTATTTGGATAACCTACAAAGATGCAAGGCTTAGACTAAGGTTCTATGGCTTTGTGTATCTTCTTAAGTATACATACCATAGTTGGAGATTTAAAAACCCTAAGGTTCTCAACATCAAGTTCCCTTACATGCCAATATTCAAAGGGTGTTATGCCTTTCAAAGCTTTGTGAGGAAACCTAATTTGAATATAACAAACATAATAATGGCTTTGGCCCAATACTAAGGTGCCAAGGACTTAGAGTGAATCATAAAATTAGCCATCTCCTTTAATGACCTATTATTGTGTTCTATAACTCTATTCTTGTGAATGACTCTAAGTAAATGTCTGCTATAAATCAAACCCCTCTGTGGTGCAAAAATGCTTAGATTTATTACTGACATATTCACTTCCATTGCCATTTTAGATAACCTTGATGTTTTTATTAGATTATTTTTTAATGAGTGCCTTGAAGTATTGAAAATATTTAGACACTTCACACTTTTGATTAAGTAAATGGATTGATGTATATCTTGAGAAATCATCAATGAAAGTGAAAATATACTTATTACTTATAAAAGATAGATTAGGAAAAGGCCTAAACACATCACTCTGTACTAACTCTATTACTTGTGGATCCATCCAAGCTTTGCCTTTATCAAATTTTAATTTGATATGATTTTCAAGAGAGAAACCCTCATAGAGTCCTTAGATAATTGGACTCTAGGAAAGCCTATGTCCATGTCATTTTTGTTAAGTTATTTAAGGTTGTGGTAGTTAAGGTGGAAAAATTGTTCATTTCATAATTTGGTAACTCCATCTAAATGAGTTAGTAATATTGTTTAAGAATAATCAAGTGAAAAATGTGAGAAGGTGTATAATATATATTGGTGATCTACCCTACCCATTGCCACTGTGTAATCACTATGCAACTCCCTAATGATAAAAATTTTTGGTAAAAACTCAACCCTCATGCATTTGTTGATATGAGTGATTTGATACACTGATAGGAGATTGGTTGAAAGAGAAGGGACACTTACAAAATTATTTAATGTTCTTCCTTCCATTTCAATAGACCCTCTACCTACAATGAGTACAAAAGTGTCATCACCCAAACTGATAGAAGACATGCTATAAGGCTCTAAAGAAAAAAACTCAACTAGTGAAGATTTCATGTGTTGAGAATCACCCGAGTCAATAACCCATTAAGATATTGAATTTGAAACTAATACAAGAGTCTTTCCTTTTCTTTCTCTTTCCCCTTGCCCTTTGCCTTAGTATAATCTTTGGTAGATGAATTCTATTTGATGGACTTAGGAACACCTATGTTGTTATTTTCTATGAGATGAGTTTGATGATCTATTTACTTCTTCATGCACTTTCTTTCATCATGCCCATTTTTATTATAGTAGGCACACTTAACATTATCTTTATTAAGTTTGTTATTGGAATATGAGGTTTTAGTGTTGTTTTTGGCAAAGGTTGATTCTTTATTCTTCTCTTGATCATTATTATTCCTCTTCTTCTTCTTCTCTTTGTTTGAAGTCTTTGCTTTCCCATTCCCAATAGTTAGGTATTGATGTTTTGTGGGATTTAATTTTCCCATCTGGATCAATATATCTTACTATTTGGTTAAGTTGACAATGAAAGCATTTAAAGAGGGCATTTTCCATGCATTACCCAAAGCACTTTTAATAACATGGAAAGTAGAGATAAATAATGAATAGTCAATTGTTAGTTTAGAGAGTGTTGAAAGAACAAGTTAGTCATCTTCTTTCTTTATCCCATATTCTTGCAACTAAAATCTCAAGGACTTGAACTTAGTGAAGAAATCCTGAAGGGTGTTAAAGTAATAAGGGATTAGGCTAATGAGTTAATTCTCAAGCTCATGACCTCTCATCACATCTCACTCCCCAAATATTTTACCTAGAATGGTCCATACATCATGAGGTGATTGGTAGGCTCTAAGTGAAATAAGAGATAAAGTGTTACAAAAAGACATAATAGCACCCATAGGCTTCATCAATATGGTTATACCACTTAACTATCTCTACATCTATTCTAGGTTTAGTTTCATCACCCATGGTTATCCTATACAAACCCTTACTCCTTAGAATGATTGCCATCTTGATTTTTCATTCATGATAATTAAAGGGAGTTAGTGGGTTGATTGAACTTGAATCCATTAGTGCATAAATGAGTTGTATTAGTAATGTAAGTTGATGTTGTTTCAGAAATGAAAGTGCAAGCAAAATATAAAGAGTGACCCAAAAAATAATAGTACACCCCCCTAAATTATGAAAGGGTGAACCCCCTAAATGTTGCAAATGCACACTCAAAATATGTTAGACTCAATTGATAGTGCATCTTGAGCAATCATTGTAATGAGTCATTGTTAAAAAAAAAAAATTGCATCATATTAAGTCATTTTATGTTTCTTGCATAGAATTTTATCACAACAATAAATCATTAACTAAGATATTTCTTAGAAGTCTTAAGTATTAAACTCTTGATAATCAAGTTTATGATTTTCCACACAATTACAAATAAAATAAGACATCATACTCAATTTATAATGCTCCAAGGAAGCAAGTACTATGTGAGCAAGTGAAAAAATGAATAACACTTTCTTTTTAAATATTTCTCACAATATATTGTTTTAAAAAAAATAATAAAAAATATCTACTAATAATGCTAAACCTGACCAATCCTCTTATTCATTACTTGTGCATTAAAATAAAATTAGACAATTTAACCTTGTTTTAAATCAAGCTATTAAAATACTAATTTAATATGCTAAAAACATTATGGAAAACTTCAATAAACTTAGCTTGTTTTGGAAGAAACTTTCAAGCATTTCAGACTATAGGAGTATTTTGTGTTGCTTCTTAACTAACTCAAGCCTTTGAAATTGTAGGAGTATATTGTTTTCATTGGTTATAAATGAGGGTAGTCTTAATAGGTGAAAATGATGTAGCCAAGGGTTATCTATAAGAAATGCAAAATTAAGGTCAAACATGCAGAATCAGTTGAGGTTGAGCACAGGCCGATACCAAAAAGAGGAGACCAAAATAGAGGATGTATAGAGGGATGTAATTTTCTTTTTAGAACATGCAATCACAAAGAAACCATATAAACTATGGTAATCACTGCTAATGAACTAGTTCTGCAAAAAAATTGACTCCACAAAAAATGAAAAACTCCCACAAATGGATTGTGAAAACTAGCTTTTATTTACAAATAATAAATCTCATGATTTCAAATGAAACTAAAAACAAAAAAAAACTCAATAATCAAATACCAAAGTGGCCTTGATACCATATCAGAGTGGATGACAAGATCTTTAGATCAAGTAAATGCACATGTTTTTGATAAGCACGAGTCAAACATGTACACAACATAATATTTAAAACAAAATGAAATCACATACATGATAATATTGTATAAACAATATAAGTTCCAAAACTAATCTTTCATAGAACAATATCTCACCAAGAGAGATGTAAAAATAGGAGTTCATGAGTAACTCCTCCAAGAAAAGGGGTTAGAGAACCAATAATAGAAGAGTAAATCCCATACCCAAAATAGCCAACCAAGGGAGTTACTTCCTATTCGTCTAGTCAAAATGTAAATCCAAGTGCATGTAAGCAAGCTTGTCCACAAAATTAGGAAAATTCTAAGTGAGGCGAAAATCCCATAAGAAACAAATAGGAAAAGAAGAAAACCCTACTCTAACACAATCCATATGTATCATTAAATGATTATAAAAGTTGATGATACTTGTCCTAATTGACTATATCTACCCATAAATATTCTAAATATGTATAACTACATACTTCCTTTATTGTTAATTTACATTTCATTAAGCCTCTAACATAAAAGTATTTGGAAATAAAACATTACTTAAATTTTTATGTAAAATTAAGAAAGTGTTATAAGTGGTGGGAGTAAGTTAGGAGTCCTCATTGCTTACACAAGTTCTAAGACAATTCATACCAAGAATTTTTTTATTTATTAAGTTACTTTCTTACTTATTATTTGGGGTTCTCACTTTTTGAGTTGAAATATCATAGCCTTAATTGGTAGTTTTTCTTTATCTTAATTTATAAAGAAGAGAGATTTTATTCTTATTGGCTATTGCTCACTAGATTAAAATTCTTCAAGTAATTTTGATTGCTATTGGAGTATGAACATAAGAAGAATTACTAGCATGGTGTTATATGACTATTCTTAAATCCATTTATTTTTAGACCCAAAAGGAAGGGTCAATTCATTTGAGTAACATAAACCTTATGTAGATGCTATTCTTTGGAAATCTTGGTGAATAAGTTGTTAATCTGGTAGATTTTTGGTTAATAGTAATATTCTCTCTAAGAAGATAATTTGAAAAGGCCGTAAGTGATTGGGAGGTTAACTTAGTATAGATCATAACTATGTGATGAATGTATTTAAAATTTAACACCATTCTAATTAATTAAGATTATAAATATTAAATGTGAATAATTTCTTTTACACCTATAATTTATAACAAGGAAGTGTACAACTATCATACCCCTTTTCCCTTGAGAGATTTTATCATTAAAGTGGCCAAAGATCCATTAGGGGTTAATTAATAATTGTATGATTGAAAAAAATTTAGATTCAATTTTTCACATTATACTTAAAGATACTTTCCTTGTAAATGTCCTAACATAGAGGAACAAAATTGTTTAAGGAGAAAGAGTTGAATATTATTTTCTCTAATGAGGAAACCACCTTCCATGATTAAACAACTTATGTAGCCCTCACTTGAGTTTAAGTTATATAAGGAGGTAACTTCATTATATCTTAATAAATAAAATGATGAAGACTTATAGTTCACCTTATGGTCATACCTATGATTTTCTAAGAGGATTAGATACCTTGGGCTAATTATACTAATATTTTAGAATAAATAAAATAAGACACCTGAGTACTATAATCATACTTTAACAAGTGGATAATTTGTATTGATAAGAAATATTCAAAGGGATTGGAATAATTACATAAGCTTAAGTGATTATTCTCATGTAGATTTTCATAATGGAATTGGTATCCATAATTGAATTGGGAATTCATTTTCTAAATCCATTTTACTATCTTGGTTTATTTTATGATATTAGGTTCTAATATGACCTTCATTGAGAAGTTAGTAAAACTTTGAGGGATTGTTATTATTTCTTTATGCTTGAACATGAAATGTGTTTTTAAAATAAGCTAATTTTAATCTTTGTTATGGATTGTATCATAGCCAAATCCTGATATTCATTCCATTTGCTATTGCCTTTTCTTGGTACACATGTAGAAAGCCAAAAAAATTGTGTTTTGTGATGAGGTGTGTTATTACATGAGTGCATCACAAACCTAACCATAAGTGGCCCTAGAACACACCAAACATTAGTTGGATATGTATTAAGACAATCGATTAAATATGGATAAATGATATTTAAAACATTCCGAGCTTGACTGAATAACCAATCAATAATCAAGTAAAACAAACCAAATTTATTCATATTCAAACTCACCAAGATTCATTACCTTGACAAAAAATACAAGACTTATGATCATCCCACTGAGCTTCTGATTTGTGACTCATATTTTGTTCAATGAATATAATATGATCCATAAATCATTCTATATATTTATATTACCAGCCATATATTGCATACCAATTTAATAAATATAAATAAGCTATAATAGGAACCCCACTATTATTAACTCATAAGGTTAATAAAATAAAAATTCTTAGCCAACAGGGTTATAATACCAACATGAAAATAATCAATCAAAACCCTTTAATCATTTTCACCAAAAGATAACTCAAAAATCTGAATGCAAATAGCCAAGTATCTAACAAAAAGAGATATGTATTTTATACTAGAAATCAACCATTCAACTCACAACCTCTAAAATCAAGTGAAAAATATACATGCAATGAAATATTGATTCAATAGCCTCTATATTGACTTGGAATGAAATCATTTTTGTATGATAAAATAAAATTTTGATTCGAGTCAAAACTCTGATCATGAGGCAACCCAATCAACTTTTTTCTTTCCAAATTTATAAAAAATGATTACAAATAATATAAAGCATACAACCATGAAAAATCATTGAGAATGATTGTAATTTTAGTCCAACATGAAATGATTTCCAAACCCCCATAATGAAACCCAACAAAATAATGGTGATTTACATGGTAGGTTTGGACCTCCATACTCAATTCTAGGTCTAGCTGACTTGATTCAATATGAAATATAAAACCCTAGGGTATCTAAATAAAATTCAATCTATAAATAAATAGCCATGGACATAGTCTAAATATCTATATTCAACCCAAAACCCCAAGGCTAATAACTTGTACAAATGAGAAGACCAAAAATAATGCAAGGTTTAAATAAAATTGAAAACCCATTTATTTTGCATACTCACAGAACTATATTTGAGCCAAAAAAAGAAAACCCATATATGAAAATGCCAAAATAAACATCTATCAGTGTATAAAATTTAAAACACGACTTTTTTGGATGTCTACAAGTAAAAATACAAATAAATGGTGAGTATAGTTTGTTTTTTTCCTTCCAAAAACTTCCAGCTTCCACATATCCATGCAAAAACTAGTAAAACCTCTTATGAAACCCCTAAACTAATAGAAAACTCTAAAAAAATATTTGCATGGATAACAAGGCAAATAAATTATTGTAATTATAACTCTGTGATAAACTCATAATGTTCATACAAACAGATGCCCCATTATTTTCCTTGGCTATCATTCTCTAAAATTTTTGGCAGAGTTTCCTCATACACTTGGATCTCCAAAAACACAAATGCAAAATGACCAAGCAAGAACCCTATAGGGTTGGGAAGCCTCTCAACTTCCATGCCTTGATTGGTGAGCTAATGTCACCTTCCTAAGATAAACAATCAACTTTCAACTAATCCCAAGTCCCATGGTTTATGGACTATTCTATTGCCTAGCTAAGCCAAGTCTTGGTTGACTCGAGCATTGCCAACAAGAGATCAAACAAGACTCCAAAAAAATTGGGAACCTAATTCAATGAATAAATCAAATGATTTAATGCCTTAAAATAATAATTAAAGGTTAATGACCATTTTTATCTTAAGTAAAATATGAAAAAGGACTATGTCAAGTATTTTAACATTATTCAAGAGTCTAAATAGAATGTCAAGACTCGACAATGATCTTGCTTCCATTCATAAACTAACACAAGACAAAAAATGATGAAATTAATAATAAAAAAGAATAACATTAAGGAACAATAAATTCTAAGATGACTAAACAAATAGGTAAATAACATAATCGAACAAGACTATGACATCCCCAATAATGCTAACAAGTGTTAAATTGTACTAAGAATCACATTCAAAAATGAGTAGAATAATGTACAAGTAACAAGTCAAAATTGAATCAAGACCCAATCCAAATATGCATTCAATCCCAAACAAATTTAAACACTCAACAATTAAATTCAAGCATAAATAACTCAAATCAATTCATAAAATAGTCAAAGCTCAGTTTTTGCATTTTAAATTTATTGTTTCAATTTCTTTTTCATTTTTTCATCTTACTTGGTTATTTGGGTTCAAATTCAACCTAGTTCATATACCTATCCCTATAGTCACATAATAGACCATTAATAATATTTGAACATATAAGAGTAATAAATATAATAACAACATTAAATAATAATACAACTGAACTAAATAATAAATTAGTAATTGATTAATCATGAATGTCCAATGTTAAAATAAAAGTGCATATTAGACAACTGTCTCAACAACACATAATGGATCAAACCATGGGTCATAGAACTATATCATAATAATAAATTAAACAATCATGTCTAAATAATTCATAACACAAAAACTAAACAAGTAAAATAAGTGCAATAACCAAGGTCATGACATCATTATGTCAATTGTCTCAGCCAAACTTTAAAAAGTTAAGGACACAAGTTGGCATATGGATTTATACATCATAGACTCATAGTTATCAAGGATGAGTGGAGCTACATTACTAGTAATTATTCATGGTGGGTGTGTTAAGAATATTAGTTAGTACTCACATTAATAAATGAGTATATTTGGTAGATTATATGTATTATCTGAATGAGTTGTTAAAACAACTCTCGTAGATAGAAAATTGAGTTTTAGTAGGAGACATATTAGGGATTGAATATTGATGTTGACTCCATATTTTTAGGATAATAATACACATATTTATATGTAATATTTTTTTAGTGAATAATAAGATAAAGTATTATTGTGTGTCTACATTGCGAACAAATTATAGAGTGTAAATATTTCTTAAGTAAATTATGACCAAATTTTACATTTGGTATCAAAGTTGGTTATTCATTAGAGTATTCCTCGAATAATTTAGATATTTTCATTCTGAGTAGTAGGAAGTTTTTACATTAGTTTGATTATTAAATATGGTAGTTTATGTTTTCAAATTTTAATAAAATGTTGTATTGTTTTTAGTGCCCATTATTAGCACAATCAAATCAAACTACATATTATGGATTCCATCGTTTTAGATATGAGTTAATTATTATGTGGATTCATTAACATTATCATGTTGTTTGAAAGTAACTAGCACACTGATAGTCCAATAAATTAAACAAAAATATCTTTCTATGTTGATTGAGACTATTTTTAGGTGAAGTTATTTTGTTCTAGAAGCTTAAGTGTTGACCTGATATGTTGTAATGTCTTTCCAAATTCAACATCCAAAGATAAAAACTATAAGTGTGTCATCAAAATTTAAATGTGTGAGTGGAAGAACAATTGATGAAGTGGAATCAAATTTGAACCAACATTTTTTTTTAGATGCTAGTTATGAAAATGAAGTTGAGTGTTGGTTTTGAAATAGTGAACACAATAGACTTTGAATTACCTTCGTATTTATGTTTCAATATTTATTTGAAACAACTTTGCCGATGTTTGAATCTACCAATGTATCGAACACTGTATCTGCCAGTGCTTAGATTTGAAAGAGTATTTTTTCTATGCCAATATCCTCAACATCTCTATCCATTCATTTCACTAGATTTAGATATATTTAGGTTGGACTTCCATTTGAATAGTAAGAGTCTCTAACTCTTTGATAGATTTACCCATTGACATGATGTAAACTCTTGTTTCCCTATAGCTCTACTAGTTTGCATGTATTGTTTTCCCAATAGTTAGTTCAAGATGTACATATCCAAAGATGATCTCAGTCCAATATTTGTCATATATAAATAGTTATAGTTATAAGTATTTAAGATTGTTTTCCCAACACTTCATTTGAAGAGTTAGATTATTTTTGGGTTTGGTGTTAAATGTATTAGGCATGACAAAAAATTAGCCTATA
The DNA here is from genome assembly GCA_037957365.1 of Torreya grandis. NCBI lineage: Eukaryota > Viridiplantae > Streptophyta > Pinopsida > Cupressales > Taxaceae > Torreya > Torreya grandis. The sequence continues at coordinate 4,907,860 of JARHVA010000625.1, forward strand.
CTGGTAGATTTTTTAACTTAAAATCATTTTTTTCATTTAGTCTATTTAATTAAACAAAACTAAATAGTGTCTTGTAAGTATAATTTAGTATATATAGTTGAAAGCCAATTTTTTTTAAGTGTTATAATTGTGTTATAAACATATTAGGTTAATTAGTAAGTTTTTTAAATTGAAATATGTGTCAATGTATTTAGTTTTTGGTTATTTAGATATAAATTCATTGTTGATTTTTTCATCATTTTATTTTATATAGCGTGTCTTAAAATACCGTTATGTTTAAAAAAAAATAGTCATGTCATAAGTGTTTTTAAAGTCAAAATTGTCAAAATATTCCATTATATATGGATGCATTATTGGTCAAAATTGATATCCGTGTTATTTTACATTGTGTGTGTGTGGGTGGGTGAGGGGGGAGGGCGAGTGCGATGGGGATGGGGTGTGGTGGCAGGGGAAGGGGGGATATAATGCAATGGTAAAATAATTGAGCTTAAAATTCCAATCAACTAAATAAACAACATCAAAATAAAGGTTAGAGGAAATAGTAAGTATTCTTTTTCTTTGGTTTATATTTTTTCTTTTAGATTTCTAGATAAAAATATTATTGTACTTTGTTGTTTGATATTTTGTAGTGAAAACAAATATTATAGTAAAGTGTATATGCAAGTTTATCACCTTACCTACAAGAGAGATTATCAGTGGAATAAAAAGCCCAAATTATGATGATGGGATTCACAAGGATCATGGATATGTGTCACCTCTCAACACAATGCTGGTTTATATGTTCTTGGGGCGATGGGAGAGGATGACTGATACCTTCAGAAGGGACATGGAGGGGGAAATTATTGAGGTGGCCATCATATTAGAGGACATACATATTATATTTGGGTTACCTATTATAAATAATTCTATAGTCTATGTTACACCCCATATAATTGATGAAAGGATGGAGTTATCCTGATGGGCAACTAAGTTTGATTAGTATGTTGAGTGTAAGCTAATTATATAGATTTTTTGAGTATACATGTAAATATTTCTATATATTTGGAAATAAGTCATTGTAATTATGACCATGCATATTTTGTGTCATAATTATAATAAATTTATATCTACATACATTAGAGTTATGATTTTATTTATGTTAGATCAAGGTACCTTGTATGATATGGGAGCTACAATATCACTACAACTAGTGAAATATTTTTATAAAATTTTGAGTCAGGGATAAAAAATAATTGGTTACATGATGATTTTTTAAAATTAGATACATGATAATTTCCCCATGTATAAACCAATAGGTTTACCTCTTATGATTGATGATCATCTCCCACAAGTGAGGACAGGGGCACAGGGCCACATAGTATGCATATCCCCATGTTCATGTACTAGTGACTATTAGACAAGATCATATTGTGTGGGCAATATATAGAAGCATAGTTGATTCATGTCCATCATGGCTAACCATAATATAGGTAAGGGTTAAATATAGATTAATGGAAATTATACATTTTGGGTGGATCCACATTTATTTGATTGCATCATTTGCCTTAGTAGAATCTTGGGTAGATGAATTTTGCTTGATGGACTTAGGAACACCTATGTTGTTATTATCTATGAGATCAGTTAAGTGATCTATTTGATTTTTCATGCACTTTATTTCATCATGCCCATTTTTATTATAGTAGGCACACCTAAAATTCTCTTTCTTAGGTTTGATATTGGAAGAAGAGGCTTCAGTGTTGGTTTTTGGTAAAGGTTGATTCTTTCTTCTTCTCTTGGCCCTTATTATTCTTCTTCTCTTTGTTTTAATTCTTTGCTTTTCCATTCCCAACAATTAGGTATTGATGTTTTTTTGGACTTTAATGTGCCCATCTGGATCAACTTATATTTATATTTGGTTAAGTTGATAATGAAATCATCCAAAGAGGGCATTTTCCATGCAGTGCCCAAAGCCCTTTTATTATAATGGAAAGTAGAGATAAAGACTGAATAGTCAATTCTTAGTTTAAAGAGTATTTAAATAACAAGTTAGTCATCTTCTTTATTTATCTTATATTCTTGAAACTAAAATCTCAAGGACTTGAACTTAGTGAATAAATCCTAAAGGGTGTCAAAGTTGTAAGGACTTAGATAAATGAGTACATTCTCAAGCTCATTGTCACCTCTCATCACATCTTTCTTCCCAAATATTTACCTAGAATGGTCCATACATCATGAGGTGATTGGCAGGGTCTAAGTGAAATAAGAGATAAAGTGGTATAAAAAGACATAATAGAACCCATAGGCTTTATCACTATGGTTATACCACTTAACTATCTCTACATCTATGCTAGGTTTAGTTTCATCACCCATGGTTATCCTATACAAACACTTACTCCTTAGAATAATTGTCATCTCGATTTTCCATTCATGATAGTTAAAGGGAGTTAGTGGGTTGATTGAAATTGAATCCATTAGTTTAAAAATGAGTTGTAGTAGTAATGCAAGTTGAATTTGTTATAGAAATGAAAGTGCAATCAAAATATAAAGAGTGACCCAAAAAATCATAGTACACACCCCCTAAATTATGAGATGGTGAACCCCCTAAATATTGTAAATGCACACTCAAAAGATATCAGACTTAGTCGATAGTGCATCTTAAGCAATCAGTGTAATGAGTCAAAATATGAGATTTTACAAATAAAATAAGACATAAGAATCAACTAATAATGCATCCAAGGAAGCAAGTAATATGTGAGCAAGTGAAAAAATGAATAAAACTTTTTTTAAAAATATTGCTCGCAATATATTGTTTTATACAAAATAAAAAAAAATCTCCACTAACAATGCTAAACCTAAACAATCCTCTTATGCATTAAAATAAAAGTAGCCAATTTGACCTTATTTTAAATCAAGATATTAGAAAAAATAATTTAATATGCTAAAAACATTACATAAAACTTCAATAGACTTAGCTTTTTTTGGAAGAAACTTTCAAGACTTTCAAATTGTAAGAGTATTTGGTGCTACTTATTGAATAACTCAAGCCTTTGAAACTATAAGAGTCTATTATTCTGACTAGTTATCTATGATGGTAGTCTCAATAGAGGAAAATAATGTATCCAAGAGTTCTCTAGAAGAAATGCAAAATTAGGGTCAACCACACAAAATCAACTTAGGCTAAGCACATGCTGATACCAAATTGAGGAAACCAAAATCAAGGCTGTATGGAGGGATATAATTTTTTTTGTAGAAAAATACACCAAGGGACATAGAACATGCAATCACAAAGAAACCACATAAACTATGGTGATGATTGCTAATGAACTAGTTTTGAAAAAACATTGACTCCACCAAAAATGAAAAACTCCCATAAATGGATTGCGAAAACTAGCTTTTATTTACAAATAATAAATCTCATGATTTAAAATGAAACTAAAAATAATGAAAAAAATAGACAATTGAATAACATAGTGGCCTTGATACCATATCGAAGTGGACGACAAGATCTCTAGATCAAGCAAATGCACATGTTTTTGATAGGCACAAGTCAAGCATGTACATAACATAATATCTAAAACAAAACAAAATCACATACACATGAATATTTCATAAACAAGATAATATCCAAAACCAATCTTTCATAGAACAATAACTCACCAAGAGAGATGTACAAATAGGAGTGCATGAGTAAATCCTTGAAGAAATATGGTCAGAGAGTCAATAATAGAAGAGTAACTCCCATACTCGAAATACCCAGTCAAGGGAGTTACTTCCTATTCATCTAGTCAAAATGTAAATCCAAGTACACCTAAGCAAGCTTATCCAAAAAAGTAGGAAAACTCCAAGTGAGGGAAAAAATTCTATAATAAATAAATATGGGAAAAAATAAAACCCCTACTCTAACATAATCCATATGTATCATTAAATGATTATATAAGTTTATGGTACTTGTATTGATTGACTATATCTACCCATAAATATGATAAATATGTATAACTTCATACTTCCTTTATTGTTGATTTACATTTGATTAAGCCTTTAACATAAAAGTATTTTGAAATAAAACATTACTTTTATTTTTATGTAAAATTAAGAAAGTTTTATAAGTGGTGGGATTAAGTTAGGAGTCCTCATTAATTACACAAGTTCTAAGACAATTGATACCAAGAATTTTTTTATTTATTAGGTTACTTTCTTACTTATTGTTTGGGTCTCTCACTTGTTGATTTTAAAAATCATATCCTTAATTGGTATCTTTCCTTTCTCTTAATTAAGTTATAAAATAAGAGATATTTTATTCGTATTGGCTATTCCTCACTAGATTATAATTCTTCAAGTAATTTTGATCACTACTGGAGTATGAACATAAGAAGAATTATTGGCATGGTGATATATGACTATTATTAAAGCCATTTGTTTTAAGACCCAAAAGGAAGGGTCAATTAATCTGAGTAACATAAAACTTATGTAGACCCTACTCTTTGGAAATTCTAGTGAATAAGTTGTTAATCTGGTAGATTTTTGGCTAATAGTAATATTCTCCCTAAGCAGATAATTTGAGGAGCCCATAAATAATTAGTTGGTTAAATTAGTATAGATCATAACTATGTGATGAATGTGTTTAAAATTTAACATCATTATAATTAATTTAGATTATAAATATTGATTGTGAGTCATTTATTTTACACCTATAATTTATAAGAAGGAAGTGTACAGCTATCATATCCCTTTTCCCGTGAGAGCTTTTATCATTAAAGTGGCCAAAGACCCCTTAGGGTTCAATTAATAATTGAATGATTGAAGAAAGTTTAGATTCAATTTTTCACATTAACAAATGGATCATTTGTGTTGATAGGAAATATTCAAAGGGATTGTATAGTTAGGCTAAGCTTAAGTGATTATTCTCATGTAGTTTTTCATAATGGAATTGGTATCCATCAATGAATTGGGAATTCATTCTCTTTAGCCCTTTTACTGTCTTGGTTTATTTTATGATATTAGGTTCTAACATTACCTTCACTTAAAAGTTATTAAAACTTTGAGGGATTGTTATTATTTCTCTATGCTTCAATACGGTAATGAGAAATAAATATTTTGAAAAAAAAAGAGGAAAAGTTGTCATGAAATATGTTTTTACAATAAGATAATTTTAATCTTTGTTATGGATTTTATTGTATCAAAATACTAAGATTAATTCCATTTTCTATCACCTTTTCTTGGTACAAATGTATTAAGCCAAAAAAAAATTGTGTTTTGTGATGAGGTGTGTTATTACGTGATTGCATCACAAACCCAATCATAAGTCCATAAACCACCCTAATCATCAATTGGATGTGGATTAGGACAATCAAGTAAAGATGGATAAATGATATTTAAAACATTATAATCTTGACTCAATAAACAATCAATAACCAAGTAAAACAAACCAAATTTGTTCATATTCAAACTCACCAAGATTCATTACCTTGACACAAGATACAAGATTGTTGCTCATCCCACTAAGAATTTTATTTGTGACTCATATATTATTCAATGAATATATTTTGATCCACAAATCATTCTATATATTTATATTTACATTCATGTATTGCATACTAATTTAATAAATATAAATAATATAGAATAGGAAGTATCTAACAAAAAGAGAGAGGAAATTTATACTAGAAATAAACCATTCAACCCACAACCTCTACAATCAAGTGAAAAATATACATGCAATGAAATATAAATTCAATGCCATTTATACTAAATTAGAATGAAATCATTTCTACATGATAAAATAAAATTTTGATTCAAGTCAAAAACCTGATGATGAGGCAACCCAATCAACTTATTTCATTCCAAATTTATACAAAATGATTGCAAAAACAATGTATACAACCATGACAAATCAATAAGAAAGATTGTAATTTTAGTCCACTCTGAAATTATTTCCGAACCCCCATGATGAAACCCAATAAAGTAATGGTGATTTTCATGATAGGTTTGGACCTCCATACTCATTTCTAGGTATAGATAACTTGATCCAATATGAAATTTAAAACCCTAGGGTATCCAAATAAAATGCAATCCATAAATACATAGCCATGGTCATAGTCTAAATATCTATAGTCAACCCAAAACCCCAAGACCAACAACCTCTATAGGTGAGAAGACCAAAAATAATGCAAGGTTTAAATAAAATTAAAAACCCATTTATTTTTCATACTCACAGAACCAGATTCAAGCCAAAAAAATAAAATCCATATATGTAAATTAAAAAATGAACATCTATCCATGTATAAAATTTAGAACAAAACTTACTTGGATGTCTGCAAGTCAAAATACAAATAAATAGTGAGTATAGTTGATTCTTTGCCTTCCAAAAATGTATAACTTCCATATATCCATGCAAAATCTAGTCAAACCTCTTATGAAACCCCCAAAATAATAGAAAAATCTAGAAAAATATTTGCATGGCTGACAAGGCAAATAAATTATTGTAATTCAAACTCTGTGATAAGATCACAATATTCATGCAAACAAATGCCCCAATATTTTCCTTGGCTATCATTCTCTAAAAAAATTGGCAAAATTTCCTCATGCGCATGGCTCTCCAAAAACACAAATGCAAAATGACCAAGAAAGAACCCTATTAGGGTTGGAAAGCCTCTCAAATTTCATGCCTCAAGTGGTGAGTTAATGTCACCTTCCTAAGTAAAACAAACAACTTCCAACTGATTCCAAGTCCCATGGTTCTTGGACTATTCTATTGCCTAGCCAAGCCAAGTCTTGGTTGGCTTGAGCATTTCCAACAAAAGATAAAATAAGAGTCCAAAAAAAAATAGGACCCTACTGTAACAAATAAATCAAATGATTTAATGCCTTAAAATAATAATCAAAGGTTCATGACCATTTTTAGCTTAAGAAAAATATGAAAAGGGCTAGAATGCCAAGACTCAATAATGATCTTACTTCCATTCATATACCAACACAAGCCAAAAACTAATGAAATTAATAATCAAAAGGAATAACACTAATGAACAAGAACTTCTAAGATGACTAAAAAAATAGGTAAATAACATAATCGAACAAGACTATGACATTCCCAATAGTGTCGACAAGTGTTGAATTATAATAAGAATCACATTCAAAATTGAGTAGAATAATGTACAAATAATAAGTCAAAATTGAATCAAGACCCAATCCAAATATGCATTCGAATCCCAAACAAAGTCAAATGCTCAACAATTAAATTCAAGCATAAATAACTCAAAATAATTCATAAAATAGTGAAAGCTCAATTTTTCCATTTTAAGTTTACTATTTCAATTTCTTTCTCATTTTTTCGTCTTACTTGGCTGTTTAGGTTCGAATGCAACCTAGTTCTTGTACCTATCCCTATAGTCACATAATAGACCATCAACAATATTTAGACATATAAGAGTAATAAATATAATAACAACATTAAATAATAATACAATAGAAATGAATAATAAATTAGTAACTAATTAAGCATGAATATCTAATGCTAAAATGAAAGTGTATATTAGACAATTTTCTCAACAACACATAATGGATCAAACCATGGCTCACATAACTATATCATAACAATAAATTAAACAATCATGTCCAAATAATTTATAACACAAAAACTAAATAACAAGTAAAATAATTTCAATAACCAAGGTCATGACACCATAATGTTAGCTATCTCGACCAAACTTCAAAAAATCAAGTGCACAAGTTGGCATATTGCTTTCTACATACATAGAATCATAGCTATCATGGATGAGTGTAGCCACATTGCTAGTTATTATTCATGGTGGGTGTGTTAGGAATATTGGTTAGTACTCACATTAATAAGTGAGTATATTTGGTAGGTTATATGTATTATGTGAATGAGTTGTTAAAATAACTCACGTAGATAGAAAAATTAAGTTTTAGTAGGAGAGATATTAGGGATTGAATATTGATGTTGACTCCTTCTTTGTAGGAGAATAATACACATATTTATATGTAATATTTTTTAGTGAATAATAAGATAAATTATTATTGTGTGTTTACATTGTGAACAAATTATAGAGTGCAAATATTTCTTAAGTATATTGTGACCAATTTTTACATTTGATATCAAAGTTGGTTATCCATGAGATCCTTCTTCGAATAATTTAGCTAATTTCATTTTGAGTAATAAGATGTTTTTACATTAGTTTGATTATCAAATATGGTAGTTTATGTTCTCAAAATTTAATAAAATGTTGCTTTTTTTTTTTGTGCCTGTTAGTAGTACCATAAAATTGGACTACATGTTATATATTCCATCATTTTAGATATGAGTGAATTATTGTGTGGCTTCATTAACATCATCCTTCAATTTGAAAGCAACTAGCACATTGGTAGTCCAATAAATTAAACAATAATATCTTTCTATGTTGATTGAGACTATTTTTAGGTGAAGTTATTTTTTTTGGAAGCTTAATTATATTGGCTTCATGTGTTGTAGTGTCTTTCCAAACTCAACATCCAAAGCTAAAAATAATAAGTGTGTCATCAAAATTTGTATGTGCGAGTGGAAGAATAGTTGATGGAGTGGAATCAACTTTGAACCAACATTTTTTTTTAGATGTTAGTTATGGAAATGAAGTTGAGTGTTGGTTTTGAAATATTGAACACAACATATTATTAATCACCTTTGCATTAACGTTCTAGTATTCATTTGAAATAACTTTTCCAATGTTCAAATCTACCAATGTATTAAACACTATATCTACCAGTGCTTAGACTTGAAAGAGTATTTTTTCTATGGCAATATCCTCAACATATCTATCCATTCATTTCACTAGTTTTAGATATCTTTAGGTTGGATTTCCATTTGAATAGTAAGAATCACTTATTCTTTGGTAGATTTACCCATTGACATGCTGTAAACTCTCGTTTCCCTATGCCTCTGCTAATTTACATGTATTGTTTTCCCAACACTTAGTTCAATATTTATATATCCAAAGATGATCTCAATCCAATATTTGTCATCTATAGATAGTTGGAGTTATAAGTATTTAAGATTGTTTTCCCAACACTTAGTTCATTTGAAGAGTTAGATTGTTTTTGGGTTTGGTGTTAAATATATTAGGCATGACAAAAAATTATCCTATAGTGGTAGATTTTTCAACTTAAAATCATTTCTTCCATTTAGTCTATGTTAATTAAACAAACATAAATAGTGTGTCTTGTAAGTATAATTTAGTATATATAATTGAAAGCCAAATCTTTTGTTACAGTGTTATAAACATATTAGGTTAATGAGATTTTTTTTAAATTGAAATATGTGTCAATGTATTTAGTTGTTGGTTATTTAGATATAAGTTCATTGTTGATTTTTTCATTATTTTATTTTATATAATGTGTCTAAAAATACCAGCATGTTTTTAAAAAAAATAGTCATGTCATAAGTGTTGTTAAAGTCAAAATTGTCAAAATATTCCATTGTAGATGGATGCATTATCGGTCAAAATTGATGTCCAAGTTGTTTTACATTGTGTGTGTGTGTGGGCGGGGGGCGGGGGCGGGGGGGGGGGAGTGTGTGGGGGTGTGAAGTGCTGGGGGGGTGGTGTAGGAAGCAATAGGGGAATGTGGAATATAACACAATGGTAAAATGATTGAGCTTCAATATCCAATCAACTAAATAAGCAACATCAAAATAAAGGTTAGAGGAAATAGTAAGTATTCTTTTTCTTTGATTTATATATTTTTTCTTTTAGATTTCTAGATCAAAATATTATTTTATTTTATTGTTTGATATTTTTTCAATGAAAACAAATATTATGGTAAAGTGTATATGCCAGCTTATCACCTGACCTACAAGAGAGATTATTAGTGGCATACAAAATCCCAAATTATGATGATGGGATTCAAAAGGATCATAGAGATGTGTCACCCTCTCATCATGATGTTGATCTTTATGTTCTTGGGGTGATGGGAGAAGATGATTGACACCTTTAAAAGGGATGTGGAGGGGGAAATTATTGAGGTGGCCATAATATTAGAGGACATCCATTCCATCTTGGGGTTACCTATTATAAAAAACTCTTATAGTATGTTTTACACACCATATAATTGATGAAAGGATGGATCTATCCTGATGGGCTACTAAGTTTGATCAGTATGCTAAGTGTAAGCTAATTATATGATTTTTTTTAGTATACATGTAGATAATTCTATATATTTGGAAATATCTCATTATAATTATGACCATGAATGTGTTGTGTCATAATTATAATGAATTTATACCTATGTACATTAGAGTTATGTTTTTATTTATGTTAGATCAAGACACCTTGTATGATATGGGAGCTATAATATCACTACAACTAGTGAAATATTTTTTATAGTATTTTGAGCTGGGGGCCAACAAATAATTGGCTACATGATTGTTTTTTTAAATTATATATAGTATAATTTCCCCATGTATAACCCATTAGGGTTACCTCTTGTGATCGATGATCATCTCCCACAAGTGAGGACATGG